>CAJVRI010001518.1:1567500-2059947 GCA_911649635.1 Poeciliopsis gracilis
AAAACAACTCGGTGCTGGAGATCGTCGTCTTTGGGAGCGACAACCCGGTCAGAACTTTCTGTTCGCCACTAAATGAATAATTATGTACAAAGAAACCAAAATACTAAATATTTATCTGCATCTATGATGCAGCCGATGCTTTGAGTCGAAACAACCTTCAAAATAAAACAGGTTATTAGATCAATGAAAGGCATTAAAAATGCATAATTATAAATCTATATAGTGTGTCACATAAAAACAGTTCCTCCCATTTAAATTATTTCAAGTAAAATGAGCCTAAAAAATATTAATTTCAAGCCTGCAGTGATTGTTAGAGGTTTACTTATATCATCATAGACATATTTATTTATTAATATTTAGTTTTTTATTTTTTAATGTATTTACTATTGTTTATTTAGTTATTTATTTGTTTCTTTTTGTCTTTACTGCACTAGTAACTTAAATATTTATACATTTACAGTTTTTCAATATTTTTTGTGGAAGTCGTTAATTGTTTAATTTTAATTAAATTTAATTACAGTAAACGCTGGTATTTGTGTGAATTAGAGGTTTTCTCTAAAAACGCTTAAATTACATATTTTAACGTTCCTCCATTCTTACGCAGAGCGGAAACTGTTAGCGCAGAAGCTAGTTTTTGCTCTTTCGGGTTCAGCCAATCAGCAATAAGGAAAATAAACGCTCCTCCTTAATTGGCTGATTTGCATATTTTCATTTTCTGAAATTATATGTTTGGTATCCATCAAGAGAAAGTTTTGATTTGCTGACTTTAGTTAGATTATATTAATAGCAGAAAACAAACCAGATTTTTCCCGTTGCAGGTAAAACTCGGTGAAAGAGGATCAACCTTTTCCTGTGTTTGTTTCAGAATCGCCCAGAGATGCTGCAGGTCGAACCTCTTCGCAGTCTTCTCCAGGACAAATGGCAGAGATTCGCCTCCAAGCTGTTCCTCCTCAACTTCCTGTCTTATTTGATGTACCTGGGCGTCTTCACCTCGGTGGCGTACTACAGGAAAGACGGACAGGTGAGGCAGGAGCAGGAATTCAGCTGAGCGATAAGTAAGAGACAAACTGTTTGTGTTTTCCATCTCAGCCGCCGTTCCCAGTGGAGAACGTCCCAGCTGATCACCTGCGCTGCCTCGGTGAGATCATCAGCGTCCTGGGAGCTGCCAGGTTTCTCTACAAAACTGTACGGAAACAGAAAGAAGCCGAACGTATCTCAGAACTCTGTCTGGACCGGCTGCAGTAACGCGTCTTATTTTGAAATCTGCAGATAACCATTTTCAGGAGGAACCCCCCAAACATCAGGTCTCTGTTTACTGATGGATTCACTGAAATTCTGTTGTGAGTATCATCACTTTCTGCCTTCTAACCAAGGATACCAGACTGTGGCTCTTCCCCAGGGCGTCAGCCGTGAGGGGGCGGACACGTCACTGGAAAACCCCGCCTCCCACGGCAAATTAACGTTGAGTTGATGTAGAGTCATAATGCAGCAAGTAAAAAACATCAAGCGAGGCCAACTCATATTCAGTTGGGCATGTCACTAATTTATATCAGTAATCAATTATTTTATGGATTTTTCTGACAATTAATCAATTATTCGGATAAAAAATTGACACATTCTGCACATTTTTTCATTCATCCAATGCTAATTAACATTAAACTCTAATTGCTTTTTCTAATAAAAAAGGGAATTTATTACCTAAAATACGACGACAAAGCATTAATTTAGTAAACATTTGATGATTAGCAGCAACGGATGAATAAACATGAGAAACAGAGCATGAAGAAAGTTTAGGGCTGATCTGTTGATTATTTTGGGATCAACTGATTAATAGAACATTTTTAGTGATTTATTTTTTTTACAGAATTTTAATCAGATAAAGCTAAAACTGCAGAAAAGTTTTTTATGTTAAATGCAAAATATTTACTTTCGATTCATGTTTTTCTTCCTGGCTGATCATGTCCTCCATGTTTGTAGTTTTCTGCAGGCTCTTCCTGGCTGATCATGTCCTCCATGTTTGTAGTTTTCTGCAGGCGGCCCTGCTGCTGCTGTGTGCGGTCTTGTACTGCTGCGGGCGGACGGAGTATGTCGGGCCGCTCGTTTTGTCTCTGGCTCTCGCCTGGATGAATGTTTTATATTACACACGAGGCTCCAGGCAGCTGGGAATCTACAACGTCATGATGCAGAGAGTAAGAGCTGAGCATCTACAGCAGGCCGTTTTGACATTAAATCAGTTCGTTCGACCGTCTGTAATTATTGTAGAAATCTACAACTACAATAAACTACAATATCAAGTGATAATTTAACAAGTCAAAGTTCCAGATATCGCCAAGTTAGTTTTTTCTTTCAAGATATCTGCACTCATCAAATCTTATACATCTTCTGACTGAAATGCCTGTCATATAACTTTAAATATGAGGTCATGAAATCGTTAATTAGAATTATGACAAGTCACAACAAAAGGGCGAAATCTTAAATTTACTTTACAACCAGTGATAATTTAACTGTAATCTAAAATATACGTCAGTAATTCAGGAAGAGCCTGCAGTCAAAGTCAGTTAGCGACACCTTAATTTAATATTGGGTCTAGTTATGAACATTCAGGTTCTGGAATGTAACTGATTTTATGCTAAAACTGCCTGCCATACAATAGCTACGTTTCTATTCCAAATGTGAGCAAAACTTTGTTGATATTCCACTAATGTTGAAAAAACACAATTTTTAATTCAATTAAAGAGGAAACAGAATTAAAATCACATGAGAATAAATTTGTTCACTATAAGTCACTAAAAACACTTCCTGTTGTCTCCTTTGTCATTTCCGCCAGTAGTAACATCCGGTTGTTGATCATGTGATTTGTATGATGTAAAAACAGTGTTTCCTGTTTCAGCTTTGTGAAAAATACAATTATGATACGATAAAAAAAAAAAAAAAGAAAATTACCTAATCATTGAGCCAAAACTATTTTAAAATCAAGAATCAGTTTTTGTTTAAAGTAGCGTTTCTAGTTTGAAAAATTTACTTTGAATTTAAATGTGAATTTATATGGTGAATGGAGACGCAGGCAGTGCCAACAGTCTGCTCCTCTGCAGATGATCCTCGGTGACCTTCTGCACTTCTTATGCGTCTACATCGTCCTGCTGTTTGGATTCTCTGCCGGTGATATTTCTAAACACAAGAAATTCAAGACGACGACTCGTTCGGTCTGAACTCCTAACCTGCAGTCGACTTTTCCTCTGCAGCCGTCTGCACCCTCATCGACGACTCGCCCGCAGGGCGTCCGGCCGACGGCTCGGTCCCAGCGGGCCGGAGCTTCAACGCAGAAACGTTCAGATGCGAGAAGCCGAGCTACAACGACGTCGGCTTCACCACGCTGGAACTGTTCAAGTTCACCATCGGGATGGGAGACCTGGAGTTCACCCACCACGTCCAGAACAAGACGGTCTTCTACGTCCTGCTCATCTGCTACATCGTCCTCACCTACATCCTGATGCTCAACATGCTCATCGCCCTGATGGGGAACACGGTGGAGCGAATCACGGAGCAAAGCCAAACCATCTGGAACCTGCAGGTTCAGACGATTCGCTTTGTGACGTTAGCAGCAACGGCGCTTCAGGGCCGTGGAGATGAAAGAGGAGCAAAAGTACAACAACAACAAAACTTGGAAACTGAGATTGATCTCAATGTTCTGAGAGAAACATGGAAACTTCTGAGCTTCAAAAGTTAGAATAATAATAAAAATAAAAAAAAACGTTTTCTCAAAAAACTTGAAATTTATCAGTTTGAAAGGTGAAAATTTTAAGATTCTCAGAAATTGCTAGAAAAAACTTTCTTAGAGTGAAAAGTAGAAAATAATATAAACAATCTCAGAAATTGAAATAGAAAAATATGGAAACCCGTTTGAAAAGTTTAATTTTGAGGTTAATTTAATAAATTTTGTATGAAGAACATCTGAGTTTCAAAAATCACAAATTTTAAGCTTTTGGAAATTTAAAGTTTTTCTGACAAATGTTCAACTTTTCAAACTCTGAAAATTTCATATTTTTTCCAATAAAAATCTGAACATTTCTGTGGATTTGTGATAGAAATTTGCCGTTAGCAACATGCAACATGCCATATGTTTCAAAAGAGAACAAATGGGCAGAGGAACCAGGGTGACTGGAACCTGAGTGACTGGAACCTGAGTGACTGGAACCAGTGTGATTGGAACCTGAGTGACTGGAACCTGAGTGACTGGAACCAGTGTGACTGGAACCTGAGTGACTGGAACCAGTGTGACTGGAACCAGTGTGACTGGAACCTGAGTGACTGGAACCAGTGTGACTGGAATCTGAGTGATTGGAACCTGAGTGACTGGAACCAGTGTGACTGGAACCTGAGTGACTGGAACCTGAGTGACTGGAACCAGTGTGACTGGAACCTGAGTGACTGGAACCTGAGTGACTGGAACCAGTGTGACTGGAACCTGTGTGACTGGAACCAGTGTGACTGGAACCTGAGTGACTGGAACCAGTGTGACTGGAACCAGGTGACTGGAACCAGTGTGACTGGAACCTGAGTGACTGGAACCTGTGTGACTGGAACCAGTGTGACTGGAACCAGAGTGACTGGAACCAGTGTGACTGGAACCAGTGTGACTGGAACCTGAGTGACTGGAACCAGTGTGACTGGAACCAGTGTGACTGGAACCTGAGTGACTGGAACCAGTGTGACTGGAACCTGAGTGACTGGAACCAGTGTGATGGAACCTGAGTGACTGGAACCTGAGTGACTGGAACCAGTGTGATTGGAACCTGAGTGATGGAACCAGTGTGACTGGAACCAGTGTGATTGGAACCGGTTGTGACTGGAACGTGTAACGGTTGTGCTGTGGTTTCCCAGAGAGCGTTCACCATCCTGGACATGGAGAGGACTCTGCCGCCGTGGCTGAGGAAGAGGCTGCAGGCCGGAGCGTCAGAGACGGTCGTCGTCGGGAACGACCAGGACGACACGCGGAGATTCGTCAGGTGAATGTTGATGGATTTGTCTGGACCAGTCGGTAAAATGAAAACAACACACCCACTCAGGACATCAGGACGCGTCGTTTTCATGTCTGAATATTGCAGGCATGAAAATTAAGAGTTCTGTATTGACAGCCATGATGAAACTCATTTTCTTAAAAGGTGAGCTTTTATGCTTCGTTGAACAGGTCAGGATCAGCCTGCTGGGTTCAGAAACGTATTCATTACATTTTTTACACAAAATCATTCTTAGATCACGAGGTTTTAGCTGGAGCTCCTTCTGGAATGAGCTGCTTCAGGATCTCTGTCGCTTTAAAGCCACGCCCCCAACTCAACGTTTACACTCGCACATGAAAACGGCTGAAAACAGATTTGGAATTGTACAATCCTACATTGTTGAAAAGCAGAAGTGGAGCCTCCTGCACAACCAACAGAAATGTAGCAAGTTTTGGTAAATCAATAGCAAAACTCTCGTCTTTTCCAGCAGCCATTGTACAGCTCATACCGGAACCCAGCCAACCAAACCTGCTGGAGCTCCGCTTGGGTTGCTCAGTAACGGGCGGGGGTTGGCTGCGGTTGCTAGGTAACGGCCAGCGCCTGCCGATTTGTGACGTTACATTCGGAGGTTTTTAAAAGTTTTTTTTTCTTTCCTAAACAGAGATTTGGATGCAGTCACAAATCAAACTTTCTCCAATAAAGTTCCTGTTTAAGTTGCTGGAAATAAAGCAACTTTTTCAAAACCAACGTTCGATAAATATCCGGGAAACGTCAGCCACATTTAGGATTTAAAGTAATTTGTTCTTTTTTCTTTGTTTTGTTAAAATGTTTAATGTTTTCATTTATCACCAAGCACTTAAAAAAACGATTCACAGTAAGATTATTTTGCATTTCAGGTTATTTGCCCATCATTTTATCTGATCCAGCATTTATTAGAATATTCCATGAAGTTCACAGCATCTCGGAGGGAACATGAGGTTTTCCTGCCGTTGACCTTTCACCTCTTTCAGAGTGACAGAGATAAACTGGAATAAATGGCGATCGGATCTCGGCGTCAAGCTGAAGGAAGAACCCGCAGATCCGCTGACGGCCGCGCGAACCGAGGAGGAACCTTCCGGTAAAACGTCCGCTGTCCCTTCACTGCTGTTTCCTGTTGCTTGAAACTAACATGAACAAACTGACTGTTCAGGGAATCCATGGGACATAAATGGGCTTCTGCAGAGGATTCGCTCCAGACGCCGCGGACGGGAAAACAACCACGTCCTCTGAAGCAAACTCTCATTTTAAACACATTTCTAACGCAACATCTTTCTTCCTTTGTCTTAAGAAACTTTATTACAGATTTCATTTCATCACATCTTTAAAAACATGAATGTATTTCCAGAAATGATCAAGATAATATCTTGTAAAATGTATGTTTCTTCTGTTACCTGTTTAATTTAACATTAACTGTGATCATAAAGCCAATTAAAACATTTAAACGACGCGCAGGCAGAAAGCTTTTCTACTGATGCTTAAAATATGATTTGATTTTATTCAATCATGTTTAAATTTAACAGTAGAAGTCAGTATATTTAAAACGCATTAAGTTGGTTTGAAGAATCTAAAGCTTTTCACAATAAAAGTCATTAATTTGTGAATTTAATTTCTGGGCAAATTATTTCACTTTATTTTCTTAAGGAAAGGCAAAGCTGGGAATCAGATTTGCTTTGGAAAAAAGTGAGATAAATAATTTAGAGCCACGATGGATGGAAGAATTTACAATTTTTCAGATTAATACAAAAAATTCTAGAAAAAAAGAAAATTTCTGAGTTTGAAGTTGAAATTTTGATAGAAAGACTAAGAAATTTTCTAAAACAAAAATTATCAAAAGTAAAAAATTTGACATTTGAATCTAAAGTTTTCAGGGGTTTTTTTTTGTAGGAAATCTTAGATTTTTGTCAGAAATGTCCTCTTCCCTAGCACATTTTTGACTTTCCAAACACTTTTAATGTCAGAAATTAATCTCAGATTTTCCTATTGAGATCAAATTTATATCTTAAAGTGCAAAAGAGTTAATTTCAGAATAAATCAGCAAATTAAAATGTGAAAAATTTAATTCTCTGTCCTGTCTGTAAATCTCAGTGTTCAAAACATTTTGGTCAATAAGCTCAAGAGGACTTACTTCAGCTAATCCACCTCATTTGCTTTTGCCGCGCCTCTTTAAATCTGCAGTCGTACTGTTGGAGGATGTTGGGAGTCGGGGATCAGATGCTTGCCTGAAAGATGGTTTGATCTTCTTTCTCTCTCTGCTCTGCATCCATGATGCCTCATTTTCAGCTCCTCTGGGATTTGGGGTCAAAGTTCAGGTTTTACTGCAAGTTCTGAGATGCTAATCCACTGCAAAAACAAGGCCTTGTTTCCATGGTTACACATCTTAAATGTCAGAAGGTAAAAAAAAAAAAAAAAATTGTAGGAAGAATCTTCCAGCTGAACAACATCCAGAACCAGAACCAGAACCTGCAACCAAACCCGGACCGAAAACGTTACAAATCAAACATGGCGCCACCTTCTGTTTGAAACGCACAGAAATCTGAAAGCGTTCAGAATAAAGACGCACCAATCGCTAAAGCTTTGTGTTTGCAAACTTTATTTTGGTTAAGGGGGGAATGTTTGTGCAAGACATTTGAGTTCCTGAAGGTTAGGCAAAACGGGAAATATCACATTTTCACACAGTAGAGACAGAACGGCCCCTCCACCAGCGGTCAGAACATTTTGGTTCTCACAACCCACAACAGCTGGATCAGAGCAATAAGAAACCTAGAGTGACTGCTGGGTTCCTCTGGCCCCTTCACCAGAATGTGCTTCAGTAGACGAGTCTTAGAGTGCAAACAGTCGTGTACCGATCTCCCTCTGGACCTCAAGTGGAACCAGGAAACACAAAGCTCTGGTTCAGTGGCGGTTCTGGCAAACCCGACCAAATAAAACCCAGGAAATGATTCCTGATTTGCACAAACCAGGTGACGCAACATCCAGAATTTCCACAGATTAGTTCCATTAGTTCCAATAAATCTGACGCCCCCTTTCTAATGTAGCCCTGGGTATCCGCCACAACGACCCGATCACTCTAGATTTTCTTATGCTCAGTTCACATCTTTGATTTTTACTTCACAAGATTCTCTGAAAGCAACAGAACAAAGGCAGCAGCAGCAGCAGCTCTTCTTTACATCACCAGATCGTTACTGTTAGAAGAACAAGCTAGCTGCTAGATGCTAGCACGACGGCTAGGTTGGACTAGTAGCACCTAGCTGCCACTCTTGTCCGGCCAGTAGCTTGTCCATAGTAGCAGCTAATTGCTAACCACTAGTGGCTAGTTGCTTCTCTTGTCCATACTAGTAGCTACAAGTCACTAGCTGCTGTTTCTCTTGTCCATAGTAGTGCTAGTAGTTTGTCCATTCTGGTAGCAGCTAATTGCTAGTAGCTATTAGCTGCTTCTTGTCCATTTCAGTACTAATAGTCGATCCATACTAGCAGCAGCTAGCGGCTAAGAGTTAGCCGCTAGCTGCTAGCCGCTCAGAGAGAGAGAGGGACACCTGGTCACTTTGGTCGGTGGGTCAGCAGCAATCGGTTGACGCCCCACAGCGTCGACGGGTCGTGGCACGCTTCAGGACTTCGGTCCGTCACACAGTATCAGTAGTTACAATAAGTAGCTTGGTCCCCCCAGAAACACACCCATTAGATTCACTTTGTGCACACCTGTGCAGGTAGCCCCATCCCCCCCTCCCCACACACACACACACACACACACACACACACACACACACACACACACACACACACACACACACACACTAGTCCATACTAAGCCCAGTGGAGGCACTTCATATGAAACTGTAGAACCTGACTTCAACGGGCTGCACTGAGGCGGTTCGGAACCAGAGGAGGTTCGGAACCAGAGGCGGTTTAGTGTTCGAGCTCGTCTGATTGGCTGTTGGGGAAAAACCCAAACGTGACAGTTAATCCTGGTTCGTGCGGCGGGTTGAACGCCGCCTAGTGTCCGCTCACCGGACCGGAGCGGAGCGGTTCTCTCCCCTGCACTGGTGCAGCCCAGATCGTGTTACTATTTATAGACACACACCGGATCAGTGTGCTGATTAACTTCAATAGCAGCTTAAAGGGACAGGCACATCAAAAACGAAAGCCAGGGAAGCAGAAAGTAACTCCCGTCAAGTATAAAGACCTTAAACCCGAATCCTGGTCGCTTCGCTCCTGCACCGCATCAAACACCAGGAATTAACTCGGTATGAAATCAGACGGGACGTTTTCTGATGAAAACTCCACAAAGTTTTTAACAACCAGCAGAAATATCTGAACAACTGCACTGAAAAAAACTGCACTGAAAAAAACTACATCTCAAACCTTTTGGTCTAATTGTAAAAAATCTCCGGATAACAAAAACTTTACAGGAAAACAGGAACATAAAGGAGCTTGCTTTACTTAAATGACTCTTAATTATTGATTAAAAACTTGACAATTAGGGTCAGACTATGAGAATTAAGTTAGGAGGAAAAATAACGAGGAAAAAAGTTGTGGTGTTCTGAGAATCACGTTAACATTAAGAGATTAAAACTTTACAACAGCAAATAGAAACAGTACAAGAATGAGAATTTGAGAAGTTATGAGAAAAATAAGTGTTAATATTAAGAGAATAAAGTCTGAAGACAAAAGTCAGACAAGAGCAGTCATATTACTATAATAAAATCCTAATTATATGATAATAAAAGCTGAGGAAACAGTAATATGAGATTAATGACATATTACCAGAATAAAATCATAAAACAATAAAGTTTAAATAACATGAGGTTAAAGTCGTAACATTAACAGATGAAGGTTTTAATATTAGTAGAATCAAGTAATAATTTATAAAAATGAGGAATGTTGCATTAAGTTATGCTTTGGTATCAATAGAAACTATCAGTAGCAGGACTTGAGCAAACAGTATTTTTTCACATTTTCTAGTAATTTTATGACTTTATTCTGGTGATTTTGTAATAAAACAAAAAATGTTTTTAAAAAAGTCCTAGTCCGCCCCAATCACAGAAAAATGTCTTGTTATAAGTGAAATAAAAATCTGCCAGTGAATATTTTCAAATCAAGAATCATTGGCGTAAAACAAGCTCCTATATTTGTGACTAAAACACGGAGACATTTTGAGTTTTTGCAGTGTCGTTTGTTTGCAGGGAAGTCGGTGAAAGAGCGAAACGACCCAGATCCAAAAACCACCGTTTGACTTTTTCAGGTAATAATTCAGCTTTCGTAATAATCCAGGCCTCCGAGTTCATCCAGGTGAAAGCGCCTGAGTCACATTTGGCCCCTGAAGTGGAAACGAGTATGGCTTCAGGACAGAGGAATAAAAACATTTACAAGTATTTCAGACTCCGAAACATTTAAAACGACTGCTACAGCCCCGCTCTCGACCGCCACCCACTTTACCAAACGCTCGAAAAACTCCACAGCTGTCAGAGGGGCGGGAGTTTCACTCCACCTCGTCCAATCAGAGACCAGAGTCCGGCTTTTAGTTACCACGACGATAACCTGAAGCTAATCGTCGTATTTAAGGCTTTAGTCGCTGTGCAGCATCACTCTGAAGGCATGGCAGCGACATCAGGGCTTTAACTAGGCCGGCTTCTGAAACTGCTCAAACTTTCTGCCAGTCAGTTTGTTTAAAGGAAGGTGACAACATTTATAATCAGATACAACAGAAAGATACAAGAAAGGTTTCTGTCAAATTACTGAGACTGAACTTTTCTCAGAACAAGAGAATAAAAACTCAATTCAAGCAGATAAAGTCGTCCGTTTTTTCCATCACAGATCCAAAACATAACGAGGATTTTCCTGGATTAAATCTAAGTTTTTAATTTTTGGGGTTTTATTGAACAAATTATTTCTCTGAATTTGGGTAATTTTCCTTCAGACATTTTAATTAATTAAATAAAAGCTAATTTAGGGGGGAAGCGGTTCTACTTATTGCAACACAATACTCTGTGTTGTACTTATTATTTTTTTATTATGTTGGCAATAATTGGATCAATTACTTCTGGGTCAAATCTGTATCAATGTTGAATTGCATTTGGGGGAAACAGATGGCCCCATGCTAACTGTGCTAAGGGCTAATATGGAGCTCTATGGCTACGATGCTAACAGAGCAAGCATCAGAGCCACAGACAGGCAATGCAGATGCTCCTCCACACACAGTGTGACGTCTCCCCTTAAACAACGCTGACGGCAGAAAAGCTGCTCTTTAATATTCAGCAGGAAATCGATGCATTTATTCATTCTGTTCTTTGTTGTTGTAAATGAATGCATTGGGTGAAGTTTCCGGATGTTTGTGATTTTTGGTGGACGTTTCAGAGAACCTGGAACCGGCCCACGCCGCTCCCTCCAAACGAACCGCAGGATCCACAGGAAGTGGGTTTGCTGCTCATCGCTAACAGAAACCAAACCGATTCACAGATCAGATCAGGAAAGAGGTGAGGAGATGCGCTGCAGAGGGTGGAGTCGCCATCGCGCCGTTCCGACAGGACGCCTTCGCTTCACATTAACTTAAACACGGAGTTTCTGCTCCTCCTGCCAACTTTTACATGTCTACAGCTGAAGTAGGGCGATCTACGGATCCACAACAGAACTAGAAGAAAACCTGGCGAGGAGGCGGGGAAAGTTCAGAACCGCAGAGCAAAGCCGAGCCTTCGGGGCCGAGATGAGAACCCGTGGCTCCAGGACTCCCTGAAGCTCGCCTCTGGCGCTCGTAAGGCCACGAATGCTGAGAAAAGTCGTGAAACTGAGAAGTGCTGCGGCGGTCCAGAGCGGTGTGGCTGGCGACGCTCGGGAAGCTTCCACTGAGCATCCTGCCAGCCGCGGCGGCCTCCAGATCCCCGCGGCGCGCGGCATGGCGCCACACGGCGCTGCACGGCGCCACACGGTGCTGCATGGCGCCGCATGGCGCTGCATGGCGCTGCACGGCGCTGCACGGCGCTGCATGGTGCTGCATGGCGCCACACGGCGCTGCATGGCACTGCATGGTGCCGCATGGCACTGCATGGCGCTGCATGGCGCCACACGGTGCTGCATGGCACTGCATGGCGCTGCATGGCGCCACACAGCGCTACACGCCGCTGCACGGCGCTGCATGGTGCCGCACGGCGCCGGTCCATCACACGAGGCCAAACCATGAAACTCTGAAGCAGAACTGGGCGATAAATCGATCACATCGATTCACATTTTAGTTTTCTGAAGATTAAAAGTTCTGGATTTTTTTTCCACAAATGCTCTGATGTGATGTCACGGCGGCCATCTTGTTTGACAAGCGGTTTTTTACAGCTTCTGTTAATTTGGACTTTGGATTCAGAGCCAGGCTATAAGTGCAGAAACTTCCTTCTGGTAAAATTATGACTAAAGTCGCTTCATTAAATAATTAAATCGTTTTGTATGGCGGCCCGACACACAGAGGGAAACATAAAATCCATTTCTTAGAAATTCCAGCGATTTTATCGCCCGGCTCTGCTCAGCAGGTCGAAGTGCTGTTGGGAACAAGCGGGTTGATGTGGAGTCTAATGGTAGCCTTGGTGATGATGGCCGCCGCGGTGCATCTTATGCATCATTTCCACGCTCTGCTCCTGCATGCCAGGGATCTGGAAATCCTCGCCGAGGAAATCCACGCTGTGCTGCAGCAGCTTGGGCTGGCCGGCGGAGCCGTCCTTCCCCGGCCGGTACTTGGCTCCCGGGATGCGCTCAGCGGCGGCGGCGTGTCCGCCCTGAAAGCCCACCGGCAGGTCCTGAGGAATGTTCCCGTTGCTTCCGGCGGCAGCCGGGACGGCGCCCCACGCCGGCTGCAGGTAGTGGCCGTTCAGGTAGGAGCAGTTGGCGGAGGAGGGGGGCAGCGTTTTGTCTGCGGCGAGCTTCGGCGGGAAGCCGTGCGCGGCGGCTGGCGGCTTGTGGCCGTAGCTCAGGCCGTGGGAGGGGAAGGCGCACTCGGCCGCCGGATCCAGCCGCGGGTTTTTACAGGGGTGCGCTCCCTCCGGCGGCTGCTGCATGTGGGCCAGCTGGTGCTGCGCCCAGGAGCGCTGCTGCTGCTGCAGCTGCTGTAGATGCTGCTGCTGCTTCTGCTGCAGCAGGTGCTGCTGCAGCAGCTTGTCACTGTCCGGATGGAAAGCAGCCAAGTTGTTGTTGCCGCTGGCGGCGGGAGCCGGAGCGGCCGGCTTGTCCATCAGCAGGCAGCTGGAGACGCCGCCGGCCCCCGAGGCATGCTGGGAAACCCTGGAGCTGGCGCTGATGAGCTGGTTGCGGCTGATGGGGCTGGGGTTGGCGATCTGGCCCTCGCAGACGGACGTGGCGCCCATGCCGGCGCGCGCCTGGCACAGCTGGTTGATCTGCAGCACGATGCTGCTCAGGTCGCCGGGCCGCGCCTGCTGCAGGCTGGCCGCCATGGACAGCGGGATGGTGGAGGTAGATACCGTCACATTGGGCGGGGCATCAGCGTCCGGCAGCTTGCGGGCGCCGTACGGAGGCGGCGGCGGCAGGGCGGGGGGGCCCGGCGGGGCCGCCTGCACGGCCGCGCCGTCCGGGACGTGCCGCAGCTCCTGAGTCGCTCCCAAAGTCTGCGCCGGAGCCACCTGATGCTTCAGAGTTTGCATGTGAGGGAGGTGCTGCTGCGGCATGGCGGCAGTGCAGGGCGCCACGTCCTGAGGGGGCGCCGGCTGCCGCGGGACGGCGGGCGGATGCGTCAGCCTCTGCTGCAGAGCCTGAGAGTGAGCCATGCTCCTCTGGTGATGCTGCAGCGCCATGGGGTGCGCCAGGCTCTGCTGCGGATGCCCCGCCCCCTGTTTCTGAGCGGCCAGGTGTGGGAGGTTTAAAGTGCTGGGCGCGGCATACGGGCCGCTCTGAGGGTTCATGGCGGCTTTCAGCTGCAGCCGAGTGCGGCAGCCGTCCGGCTGCCTGACGGGGCCCCGGGGAGGCGCGCGGAGGACGGCCAGGAGCCCGGCGCCGGCGGCCAGGTGCGGAGGGTACGGGCTGTGGCGCTGCGCAGACGACGTCGTGTCCAAGCCGTTGACGGTGCGGCGGACGTGCTTCTTCTGAGGAACCTTGATGCTGTTTGGGAAGATCTGGATGCTCAGAGGTTTGTCGGCGACTTTCTTAGCATAGGCGTCCAACTCTGCAGGCGTCGGATGGGGGGCAGATCTCATCTTCTGTGTGGTTTCCCCTGAAACGTTCAGTCAGTTTAAAACAGCATTTAAACGTGAGGCAGGAAATCTGCATTCGATAGATTGATTACATCTGTTTTTAATCATTTTATTGTATTTACTGTTGATCTTAACTTTTCTTTTTAACCAAGTGTTGTGAATTAGGTAATGTAAAGACGCGGTGCATGTTATTGTTTACATCCAGACATTTCACACATGTGCAAAACGCTGGAGGGCAAGAAGACGAATCCTTCACATGCTGTCCACAGCTGCAGCACAAATATGTCTGCAAAAGCAATTTTCCTAAAATCTGATCGTGAAACTTGCTTACATTTCTGAAGTCCAGTGTTCATCTGCGTGCGGTGAAGAAGTCGGATGGCGGGGTCACCTGACACCGGCAGGCAAGCCAGCATGTCACTGCTCCTCTACTGCAGTGCCGGACGCGTCCCTCTCATCGTCCTGGAGACAAGCACAGCCGCCGCTGGACGTTAGGATATAAAGTTAATAAAAATTTGGAATCAAGTTAATACAAGTATGTGAACTTAGTGGCACATTATTTGTCGCAGAATGTTTACGGGTCAAAGTTTTCTCAAAACTCCACTTGTTTCAGAATTTGTAGCAAAGTTTTTGTCAGGATAAAAAGCTAAAATGCATAAAAACGTATTTGTTTTACCAGATATATGACTGTGTGGACACAATCCTCCTCCAACACCGCTGAATCAAATGAATGATTCAAAATTCAACCACCTGATTCAGTTCAAACCAGGAATTCATCTTTAAGACGCTTCTATCAGACGCCTCTTTGTGAACCGTTTAAATCCCAAACAAGCCGTCACAAACTTTAACATTTAACCTGCGGTGGAACGAGAGCGTGACTCTGCTGAAACCTCCACTCCTGGAAAGGTTACTGGATGTTTTAAACATTTCCCACTTGTGAATAATCTCTGGTGAATTTGTTCCTTGGCGTTGCATTAACTCATGCTTCAGTCTTGAGGGAGCAGCTCGAGTATCTGATCAATAAACGACTAGAAATCAGATTTAAACCTTTCAGAACAGTTTTATTATGAGCCTTTCAGAGATGACCATGTGACAGGTGCACATAAAACTCCTGAGTCATGTTGCAGAGCTGCAGGATTTCCTAAACGAAGCCAAATCTCAGCAAAAGTCACTTCAGGCCGATTTGCAGCACAGTAAACAGTTCCAGAAAGCGGATCAATACCGGAATCATAATTAGCTCCAGTTCACTGGAAGAGCATATTAATGCAGACATGCATCATCCACTTACAGGCTGATTCATCACTGATTCACTGAAAACTCCTGGATTTCTCTAGAAAAGAGGATCATTTCCTGCCGCACCATTAAACACAGTAACCCTAAAGAGACATTTAGCGCAGAGAACTCATTCTGTTGTCTATTTAAAGCCGTTTAGAGCAGGGCCTGGCCACTAACTCAGCACAGAAACGTTAGCTCTGTGGTGTTTATCTCCTAGCTAACATTAGCACCGATCCATTATAAACAGCCCGAATCCGGCCGCCAACACGGACAGCGGGGCCCGCGGGGCCTCGGTGCTCCTCTGGCCGGATTTAAATGTCGTCCGAGGGGATTTTATCTCGAGTCAAACCCTATAAATAAGGAGCTTCTTTGTGCTTGTTGTGACCAGGCCAGCTGCTCTGAAAGCTTTAGCATTTTTAGCACCAGGAGTCACAGAAGACGCGTTAAACGCAAAGATACTCACTCCTCGCGTCGTTATGAGTAAAGCCGCTTCATTTTGTTGAAATTCAACAATAATAAATTAAAAATGAAGACACCATCCTCCGGCTGGCCGCTTCTCCGAGCTGCTGTCTGGCTATGGCAGCAACATCTGTTCCTCTCCTACTTATCCGGCTCAGCGGCGCTGCGCAACCGGCTCAGAGGCGCCATACCGCCCCCTGCTGGCCGGGAGAGGAGGGACAACAACATTTTCTGGAACTAAACAGAAAACATCTTTGTCGTTTACTAGTTTCTTAAACTATTATAGCAGCGTTTCCAAACCCTGGTCCTCAAGGCACACTATCCTACATGTTTTAGATATTTCCCTGCTTTAATGTGATTCAATTGAAATCAGCTGGACTGAAGGAAATACCTAAAACATGCAGGGATGTGAGCCTTGAGGACCAGGGTTGGGAAACACTGTATTAGAGAACGTCTTCAACCAGAGTACCCAAAAATTATACTCAAATTAGAGTAGCAATACTTCCACATATTTTTACTCAAGTAAAAGTAAAATGTTGCAAGAAACATTTTAGTAAGGAAATTATTGTGAGAATAAAAAAGTATTTGGTAAAGTCTATTCAAGGTCAGAGTAACTGAACAAATTATCATTCATTTCGTATTTAAAAATTACATTTTGCTTTAGATTTTAATTATTTGGCCAGTTTTTTTTTGTTAAAGTGCCAAGAACAATCTTCATTTTTTCTTCAGACACACTCGGACCAGGCCAGACTTTATTTATAAGTTTCCATTGTGGCAAAACAATAACGAGCCTGAAAATCAAAATAGTTACAGCAGTCAGATTTATTTCAATGGCGGCTAAGAGTGAGCACATACAGATGAATGACATGCAAATAACAAAAACATTTTGGCGCTCATGGCTTCTTCAGAGACACAGTGCACATCAGTTTTCTACACCAGCTGCCGCCGTCGTTTTTTCTGCCTGAGGATCGGCGTTTAGTTCCCAAACGGACGGATTCTGAACAGCAGACAGGAGCTAAAGCGAACCGTGATGACTTTAGCATGGCATGATCAACAGTACGAGGAGGTAAAAGACTGATGTTTCATTAGTCAAATAAATCAGACAAGATATGAACCATCAAACAAAGTGCTTTTCTCTAAAGCAAACTAATAAACATGGCTTTGCATCTGCAGAAAACTGTGGCATGAGATTTAAACCGACACTTTATGTTTTTATATTCAAATCTATCAACATTTCTCCTTCAGAAGTAACTCAAAGCCATTAAGAGCTTTTCAATTCCTTACTAAATGTTCTTTAGTTTGTATCATTTCCCATTAAAACCGCAGCTAACCACTACAAGCTAACTGTGTTTACATATAAAGAGGATTTTTTTTCTACCCGTTATATTTTCCTGCAAAAATGTTTGATATCAATAAAGTTTTCAGAGGGAAGAAAGAAAAATCATTTCATTTGTCGACCAAAACAACCGTTTTAGATAGCAAGCACCTTCGATACAAAAAGAAAATGACCTATTAAAGCATTTAGTTAATAAAACTGACAACTAAAATCACTTTTACACAAAACTAAAAATATATGTATATATTTATATATCTGATTATCTACAGAACAGAGGTGTCCCCATGAGAAGGTATATAAATAAACAAAAATCCCTGGAATAGACCGAACACAGTAGCTTATTCTTATCAAAAAGACGAGGGAATAAACAGCAAATTAAATATGTCACATTAAAAAGTTTGATGCATATAATGCGGATCAGAATCAGCAGGTCGTCTACCTTCAGTTCTCCTTTTTTAAATTACACAGACACAGCCCCAAACATCTGAATAAATAAGTACAGAGAGCAAAATATTCCCACGTTTCAAGACAATGAGCAGTGCATGCAGATGTTCTGGTCCTGCGTGAAGTAAGGCACCAGAGGTTTCCAGAATCCTCCCGGTACGCAGAGGAGCCGCGGAGAACAACGCGCCTCCACGTGTTCAAGGCAGTCAGTGGTGCATCCGGACCGCGCCGCGCTCAGGCTTCAGCAGACGCCATCTTCTGCAGCAGCGGGATCTGAGACAGGGAGGGAGAGAAAACGTTTCAAACAGATCAGTCACTCCCAGTTCCTGTGTTATCAGCAGCAACAACAACTAAAGGTTCTGATGCAGAAACATATAATTATAACAGTTAATTATTTATAATTAAGGTTTATTTTGTTGTGACGTTAGTTAGTTTTTAGAGTGGGTGTACTAGTTTTTAATGGTTATTACTAGTTAAATATTGTTTAGTTAGCTAGTTGGTGAGGTAATTACTTTGCTATTTGGTTTCCTGGTTAGCTAGCTAGTTGAATAGCTAGGTGACCTAGCTAGCAGTTCAGTTAGCTAGTCAGTTAGTTAGCTATTTGGTGAACCAGCTAGCTAGTTAGAGTACTAGTTAGTTAAATAGTTAGCTTGTTAGTTTGGATCCCCATTAACAAGGGCTGCTCTTCCTAGAGTTAATTATAGTTTTTTTTCCTTTAATTACTGTTTTTATTTATTTAAGTAAACAAAAAAGGTTTTCCCAGTTTTGGTTTTTGTTATTTTGTTTGTTTTAGTTAACTATAGTAACCTTGATCCAACCACAAACTTCTACACATTTTATGGGGATTTCTGTGAAAATTGGATTCACTGATCCTCTTTTTTTTTTTTTGTGCTTCAGACATCGATATCCGATGTTTAATATCGGCCGACGCCGATTCCACTCAGAAAACTTCCACTAAAGGAAGTTTATCAAAGTGGTGGGACAGCAAACCTTTGTCAGATCCACTCCGGTGAGCGCGTTGACGGACACGGGGAGCTCGGCCAGCAGGCGGTTCACTTCGCCCGTCATGCGGCTGCCTTCGCCGCTGAGGATCACGATCTCATTGGTTTTGGCTAAAGGCGCCGCCACCTTAGAAGCGATCTGCAATCAAACAGTTAAAACAGTAACAGCTATTAAGCTATTGGGAAAAATAAATGTTCATTTGTATTCAAACTGTGTGTTTACCTTGGGCAGAGCTTCCAGCACCAGCGCCGTCTTGGCCGCCTCTCCGTATTGCTGGTAGGCTTCGGCCTTCAGTCTCATCTTCTCCGCCTCGGCTTTCCCAACGGCGCCGATGGACGACGCCTCGGCCTCTCCGATCCGCTTGATCTTCTCCGCCTCGGCCTGGGCGATCAGCACCGTCTTCATCCTGACGCAAACACACACACATCTTAACACACACACACACAGGAACTGAAGCAGAGCATGAAGAGGCGGTCTGACTGACTTCTGCCCCTCGGCCAGCTGCTGCATGCTGTAGGCCTGCGCCTCCGCCGGCCGCTTCACCGTGGCGATGAGCTCCTTCTCCGTCCGGTCGATCTCCTTCTCCTCGATGGTGATCTCCTTCTTCCGCTGCACCACTTGGATCTCGATTTCCTCCAGCCGGATCTTCTGCTGCTCCTTGGCGGCCTGGAGCTCGTAGGCCAGCTGGGACTCGGCTTTCTGGACAAACATCGACACGCGACAAGAAGTCAGGTTTGAACACTTTTCACGGAAAAATTCAGGAACTTTGCAAGGCAGGTTTTTTCTGCATCAAACACTTGATGCAGAAAAAGAAAAAACAATAAAATGAACAAAAATCGTTTAAGTTTAAAGTCACAACTATGTTGCCTAGAAACAACCAATCAGAGGCAGGAGGCGGGTCTTAGCGCTGTCAATCATGTCTGTGTGCTTGCTCTCTGCTACGATGCAGCTTTTCCCCATCAGCTGTTTCTCTACCATTACCCTGTTTAGTAGCGCGTTCACCAGGATGACTGACGGCACTAAGACCCGCCTCCTGGTTCTGATTGGTTGCTTTTGGTCTGGATATTATCTGTGTCATAACAAACCGTCAACATTGTGATTGAACAACTATGTGGAAAACATTTTTCATGACAGACAGGAAATGATCAGTCAGACGTTTTTCTGTCCGCAGTTAGCAAAGTTGCGGTTCTGGATCAGTAAGTCGTGTTTTGGTAAAAGACGAGTCGCGCTGTAAGGAATCGCCTGGAAACCTCCAGGCCTCACCTTGGTGTTGACTTCCTGGTTGAACGAGGCTTTCTGCAGCTCCAGCTCCCGCTTCGAGTCGGCCATTTTGGTGTCAGCCAGAAACTTCACGTCCATCATCTCCTTCTTGCATTCGGCCTCCTGGAGTCAGATCACAGCGGAGAGCAGGTTCAGCCAGAGCCAACGGCAGCCATGACACATCCGGAGCAGAATCTGCCCGGTTACCCGTATCCCAGCATCCCTCTCTGCTTCGGCCACGCCGATGTCGGCGTCGCGCTGCACGGCGGCGATCTGCGTCTTCCCCAACGAGCTCAGGTAGTCCAACTTATCGTAAACATCCTGGGGCACAACGGAGGAGAAGCAGTCAGAAAATCTATTTATCCTCCTTTACTGTCCTGATAAACTGATTTTTTTGTGTTTGAAGATTTTTTTTTCCTCCGATGGATTCCCTGGGTTTAGTTTAGAGCAAACAATCCTTAATATTGATTAAATATCAGTAGTTCTGCTGACAGATTACTTCACTAATAAGACATTTTTTCCATGTTGTAAGTGGAACAATCTGCAGTGGAGATTATTTTTTCATCAATATTAAAGGAGTTATTGTCTTAAAACGAGCTCCTAAAAAGTTACTTCTCAGTTAGAAAAACTTTCTAAAAATCCATATTTCTTTACATGTTTTCTTGCATTTCCCTAAAAGACCAAAAACATATTTCCAAACATTAAAATATTTTTTTTCTGATTTATTTATCTGAAGTTGGAAATCCTTTTAATTCTTTTTTTTTGTTTGCTTTTTTTTTTAGATGTTTTCTGATATTCTCTAGGCTGTAACCACATTTACTAAAAACTAAATTCATTTGAGGGGAAAACGGGCCGGAAGCGGGAATCGCTCCGTTTTTCCCTTAAATGAATTCAGTTTTCAGTAAATGTGGTTACAGCCAAGAAAGAACAGAAAATATATGAATAAAACAGAAAACAGGATGGGAAAGCAGCACAGCACCAACACTGGATGATAAAACCTCCTTTAAAAGGGTTTAAAAACGACCACTGAACAATAGAGTTTGGGTTTTTTGAGTTTGTTAGAAGAGTTTTAAATCGGGCCTTTTTGTGGTTTAAACAAACTAAAACTCCTCATTTCTTCACCTTTGATCCAATCAAACAAACTGAGCGATAAAAACTGTTTTTGTTGTTCAGGGCTGATTTGAAACAGATTAAACTTCCCTCCTCCCACCTTGATGGTGAAGCTGAGGATCTCGATGCCCATCCGGCCCACATCGGGAGCCGCCACGTCTCGCACCAGTTTGGCAAACTGGTCCCGGTCCTGGTAGATCTGCTCCACCGTCAACGTCCCTGCAGGACAAAAACGGCAAAGTCACGTTTCATTTTTTTATCTAAAAATCATTTTTAAAAATCACCAAACTATTTCTAAAGCAGTTTTTATTCTGCAACATCCATGAGTTTATTTCAGAAAACATGGCGCAGCAAAAATAAGCTTTTATTTCATAGATGTCCTGTTAAAAAGCCAAAGCAGCTCAGGAATGCAACGCTGACCCATCTGAGCAAATGTTTTAGAAGAAAGACGACAAACTGCAAATTAAGTTCCTGTTTATGAATTTAACATATTATAAAACAATTAATTATGTGTTTAAGCTGAAATTAAATGTATTCGGCCATGTTGTCTCCATTTCTTTGTTTTTGTCTTATTTAATTAATATTAAGGAATTATTCATAAAAACAAGCTCCTGTTTCCTCATGAAAAGCTACTTGAGTTAGTTTTATTTTCTACATGTACAAAGATTTTAGAAAGTAGACAAACATTGTTGGCAATATTTTGTGTTTCTGCAGTGAAACCAAGTATTTTTGATCAACTTTCACCTGTAATTAACTGGACAAATCATTGCAGTGGAGGGGCCACACAAAATCACCTTAACGGCCACAAATGGCCCCCGGGTCACAGTTTGGACACCCGGGTCTAGATGAGGATGAATTACATGACCCTATGAGTGAACAATATTTATCCCAGTGATCGGACCTAAAATGGAGCGCAGGTGTCCCTCCAGCGTCTGCAGCAGCACAGCCTTGATGTCTCTGATGGATTTGCCCAGAAACTGCTCACAGGCCACCGCCAGCAGGTCGTGGTCCGTCATGACCTTCACCTGCGGGAGAACCAGGAAGTCAGGCACGACCAGCTGACCAAAACCGAAACCGCTGCAGAAACCGCTGCAGAAACTGCTGCAGAAACTGCTGCAGAAACTGCTGCAGAAACCGCTGCAGACACCACTGCAGAAACCACTGCATGGCCAGACCAAGCAAAGCAAAAACACACAAAGCTCTGACGTTGATCACCGGCTGAAGAATCCAGTGATCACTCAGGAAAAGATATTAGAAACTTTTTTTAAAGTCGAGGTTAAGGCTGAAATAATCAATCGGATTAATAATGAATCAATCAAGTTTATCCGTCATCTTATTTCAGCAACAAGGCAGTTCAAAGTGCTTTTTATCATGAATCGATTATTGAAATAATGTCAATAAAAACAGAAACAAAATCGAATAAATTTTTATCTTAAAAAAAATCTAATCTACACTGTAAAATCTCACCAAGTATTTTTCTGTCAAGTTTCAAGAGGAAATTTAAAACAAGAAAAACTAACTTACAAATAAAATTCTAGCAAGAAACTGAGTTTTACTCAATAATTCCTTAATATTGATGAAAACGTTTTATTTCCACTGGCAAATGATTTGATCTGCCAATTAAAACAACATTTTCCTCCGTTTTAAGGAATTACTGACTTTGCTCCAATCCTTCCTTAAAAGTCACTTTGTGGGACGTTTGCTGTTTTTCAAGTTTTCTAAGATATTTACACCAGAAACCTGACAAAAAATACCTGGTAAGATTTTGTGTTTTTACAGTGAAACAAACTGAGTTTAACTAAAGAATCTAAATAAATAAAATCAACATAGAAAAACTCTTTACTCTTCATAAATTCAGAGATTACATCTCTAAGAACAACAGATTCAGGAATAAAGTCTGGAGAATGAAGCATGTCCACGTCCAGCGGTGGGTGATGCTAACAGGTGAGTCCAGGTTACCTGGGCGACGCCCGTCACAGTGATGGCCACGCCCTCTGCTGTCTCCACGTCTTCGCACCGCGGCTGCAGAGTCATGATCTCCAGACTCAACCTGAACAGACGACAGAAACTCTAAACTCGTCTGCGACCTTCAGAAAACGTTTCTGCCGCTGCACCGATTCACCGAATGGAAGAAAATGATTCCAGTCAGAAACAGAAACCTGCAAACTTTCCTTTTCCTGCTTCGTGCAATTAAATGTGCAAACATTTGAAGGATCCGCCTGAGTTTCTGCTGGTTTGGGTAGAAACCAGTAGAATCAAACATAATGTGCAGAAAAACCTTCAGAGTTACAAAACTATAAAAATGAAGGCGAATCGAAGCAGAATCATGTTGTGTTTGAAATGTGATGTTTATTCCTGGTTTCTCAATTGTTGTGTTTTTATTATGTAAAGATTTTTGAGCTGAAATATGTTATATAAAAACCCCTGACTGACTGATTCAGTCATTCGTTTGAAAATCTGATGGAATTTTGGTGCAATTATTCCGTAAAAATAAGAGAACTTGATGAAACCTGCATTGCTTATTATGTTAATTCATTAAAAAGACTTTTGTTGATTCTTTGCCATTTTAACTGAAGTTAAGACTTGCTGCTGAAGGTCCAATTAATGATTTGCATGATAAATTAAAACTACTGCAGTAATTTCCATAATTCATCATTTTTCTCTACTAAACTCTGGATGATTAGTTTTCAGTTTGGTGCTTTGGTCTCTACTGGCCTTTTGAGGATAATTTTATGGAGACTTTATGAATAATTTTATTTGTCGTTTCTGTTGTTTCGTTTACTTATTTTAAATATTTAAAATCTCTTCCAGTCCCAGTGTTAAATGCTAATTAAAATTTATTGATCTTTAAGAATGTCTTCTTGAATTTTATTACTTGAAAATTGTCTCAAACATCCATATTATCGTTTATCGCAAAAACTTCTGGGACGATTCATCATCCAGCAACATTTGCTGGAGCTGAAGAGAGTCGAGTTTTCATTCTTATAGTCCTGACTAAAATATCTCCACATGCAGAGACTTTAACTTTTGCAGGCTGCCAACTGGTTTACATTTGGAACACATCTAGAGAAACTTTAGATGGTTTATGTGTTTCTACTTCCTTTTTCGAGCCTCTGGATCATGGACTAATGGACGCAGCCATTCTGATGAAGATCACTGCAACAGAACCGGGCCTTCGCTGCTTCACAAACACTTTTACCTTTGAGAGTTGGTGACGAGCCACCAAGCCCACGCCCAGCCGCCGACGATGTAGCTCTTCGTATCGGACCCGCAGCAGCCGCCTGCATGGAAAACATTTAGACACGATGAGACGGCGGAGAAACAAAAACCAGCACATCATCGTCTCAACTTTTCACTGCTGCAGATCCGGGAACGAAACGCGACCTTTATGAAAGCAAAATGAGCTTCCATCGGAGCGCACCGACTGCAGTTATCGGTTTATGATGATATTTTTGTCTTAAAACTCGACAAGTTGGCAAAAGTGAGATGATTCCTCTCTCACGATGGAGTGTCTGATTTTCAGTCCTTTGCGTCTCTATGGAAGATCAGTTCCTCATGCAACCATCACCAAATACAAGCTTAAAATTTAGGGTCAATTGTATTATTATTATGATGCATTTATCGCTTCTATGATTTGATTTTATACTGAAAACCTGTACTTGGTTCAGTTTGACTGTTTATCTCCTAGAAAAAAAATCAGTTTCTTCTTCATTTATGAAGAAGAAATTATTACATATTTTACAAAAATATGTATTTACATTTTAAAATGATAAAACTGTAAGGAAATGTTTGCATGCAGTCAGACGGAATAAATCAGAATACGTTCTGTTCAGGTTAAAAGTAGCTCTTGAAAGGAACCTTGAAGAAATTATTAAACCCACTTTTCTAATGTAATATTAAAAGTCGTGTTTAAATTATTTTTGTTCATAAGCAGAAAATCATCACAATTTACAGAAATGAAGGCTTGGAAATTTTATTCTCAGCGAAATAAATAAATAAATAAACAGTGATCATATCTATTGGCTGTTATTGTGGTTGTAATGTTCTCAGACGCTTGCAGCCGTTATGTACCGGGTCCAAATGGGTTGCAGAGCTTATTTGGTCACGTGACTCATTAACGGCGAGCTACCATGGAGAGCTCGCGTTAGCATTCTGGTAGCTAAAGCTAACATAACGGTAATTAATGCTTAACGGAGCATTAACAAGCAGACTAAATGCTCCACAAGCAGCGAAACAAACGTTTCTCTCTTCCCCAGTTCGCCGCCGAAACCCAGCAGCTCCATAAAAACCGTTATTTGTTGTTTTTCCAGCGGCAGCTAGCATGCTGCGTTAGCATAACAAGAGACAGGAAACCTACCGGACACCACGAGCGCTTCGTTGGGCCCCACAGTCAGACAGTTCCCCATGTCGAGAAGAGCTGCGGCTCACAGACCGAAAAATTAAAGACCTTCCTTCACTAAGGCGGGCAGTTTAGGATGTGTTTATTTTCCGACCGGAAATGGGAGCGATAGCGGACCATTCACACCCAGCAGCGTCAACTCAACCGACACACCCTGGTGTGACGCCTGCTTCATTAATGAGCTGCGGGAAGACCGACAAAATAAAGACCGACAAAATAAAGACTGACTAAATAAAGACCTGTAAAATAAAGACCGACTAAATAAAGACTGACTAAATAAAGACCGACTAAATAAAGACCTGCAAAATAAAGACTGATTAAATAAAGACCGACTAAATAAAGTCAGCCTTCAGCAACAAAGTGATGCTTATGGCTGTTTTTGTTGTGAAATTTAGTTGACATTGTTTAGTAAATCTAGGAAAAATATATCATGAGACCATTTGGATCTCATGGTTTTATATTTTATTTTGATATTTACAGGGAAATGCCAGAATCACAAATCCTCCACCAGGCTAGCAGTATGCATCCTGCGTTTCCCAATATTTACCCAAAGTTCACCTGAAATGTTTGCCACTGAGAAAACACAACATTTCAGTCTCATCTGATCAAAGCACACAGTTCTGGCTAAAATAAAGTTTTTCCAGCAGCCAGTTTGAGTCTTAAAACATCAACATTCCTCTATTAAATATGAGTGTCGTTTAAAACACTCATTTAAAACACAATAACCAATAAGTTAAAGCAGCTTATTGGCTATTTAACCAAGAAATAACCAATCAGCTGTTTCTCGGTGAGATTTTGGATAAAAATAATCCATTTTTTTACTTCTTCTATTCAAAAGATTAAGAGCAGCACAGTGTGAATCACTGCTGATGAGGGAATTTGTTCTTTCACTTTCCATTTTAACTGACACAAATTCGACGCTTACATGCCAGACGACGAGTCAGTGAGGGCAGGTCAGAGGTCAGAGGTCAAACATCTTGAGTTAATGTTGTATTTTCTGACTTCCAAAGTATTTCAGCAGTTCGTGTTTATGGGCGGATTGTTCTGCCATAATCCAAGAGCAACATGTTGAGTCTGACAGCAGGATTTCATGTCTTCTGCTCTCTAAATGCCCCATAAAGACCCAGGAGCTTCTGGGCAGCAGCGAGACAGAAATATTAGGCCAGGAGGGAAACAACAGATGCAGCATAAATTTAATCTGGACTTCAGATTATGCATCCCTGAAAAACCAAATATGTTTTGCAGACTAAAGAAAGACGTTCTCTGAAAAACTAAATGCAATTTTATGAATTAAAGTGTCTCTTTTCCCACTGTTCAAACTGCAGCAGTTTCATTTTTCTCTCAGTGATTGAGGGCGAGGTTTCGCCTCTTTATCTGCTTCCTGTTGTGTTTTACACAACGGCTCCCATCAAGCTTGGAGGAGCTGCTCACTCAGAGCTCTGTGCATTAAAATCCACCGGTTTGGATCATCTTTGCAGCCTGGAAGATGGATCTGGAGCAGCTTGTTGACTAATTTTAACAGGTCAGTTTGGGTTTATGCTGCTGCATTTCTGTAGTGTTTTAAAAAATAC
The DNA here is from genome assembly GCA_911649635.1 of Poeciliopsis gracilis. Lineage (NCBI taxonomy): Eukaryota > Metazoa > Chordata > Actinopteri > Cyprinodontiformes > Poeciliidae > Poeciliopsis > Poeciliopsis gracilis. The sequence goes on from CAJVRI010001518.1 coordinate 1,594,566, forward strand.
ACTTTCCTTCCCATCTTGTATTTGGCTGGATAACTGTTTTTTTTCCTTACCGGTGAAACATGTTTCCTGGTTTCACAGCATGAGAACATAAAGTGCGGATCCATTTACTGGATCCGTTTTGCAGCTAAGATTTGTGGACAGCTCTGGCTAAATGCATAATTTACGTATTTAGAGCCAGTCGCTGCTCCAGCGTCAGTTTGGAAGTGAAATATGTCATTTTACTTTATCATGCACTGACAGGAAAAGACTGTTTTTCTGTCCTGTCCGTTTTTTACTCCACATTTCCTCTTCAAGATACTAACTCTGATTCTTTCATAACATCCTTTAAAATGTATTAAAATATGAGCCTCAGAAACTTAATTCATTTCCTGTTTGAAACCGTTTCCATGTCCGGCTTCATTTAAAAAGGTTTTTAATCCGTTTGCTGAAAATACAGAAGTACTGCAGCTGATCTACAGCTTGACTTTCGATATTTAATTCTATATTTAAGTCGTGCAAAAACACAGAATTATTCAGTATTTTTGGTTTAAATCTTGCTACACTTTAAATGAGACAAAACTAATTCACAAGTAACTTTTCAGCAACAGATTATGACGCTTTGGGTTTCCTTAGAGCTCTTCCCAGAAAGTTTGTCTCAGTTTTTGACCTATAAATAAGATATTCTGATCTTATTTATCTGAGACCCACAAGTTGCAGACTGTTGCTACCTCACACCTAGTCATATTAGATTTCCTGCGGCCATTTTGATTGAAAGCAGGAAGATTTGAGCTCTTATTCAATGCTTTCTGGCTTATATTAGCTTTCTCTAAGTTATTCATGCTCCGTTTACAGGAAAGTTTATTATGCGTCAAAACCTCCAACGGCCACCAGACAGCTCAGCTCAGGCTTTCAGTTTGTAAACTTGGTGCAAATGGAAAAACTCAATGTGCATGCTCTGTGTCATGAAAAACAAAAAATAGACTAGAATAGAATAGAATAGACTAGAGTAGAGCCGTGTTGTCAGGCACATTGACGCATGCAAATTCACACAGACCTAAAATAATGTGTGTCATAAGAAAATTAACATTGTACAGTTATTAAATATAACTCTGTGTCAATGATGTGCATAATTTAATGATCTGGAATCATCCAATCAGGATGATTTGGACAAATAAACAACACAATAAAACCCAAAGCTCTTGTTCATCACACCCTGCATCTATTTGCCCCTAGAGAAAAACTGGCTTGCAGTCAGGAATGCATGTTTCTGCATCATTTCCTCTTTTCTTAATCTTTTAGATCATCCGGAGCTCCAGGCCTCCGTTACTCTGCTGGTTCTGCTCATTGGCTTCATTTTGTGTTTAATTTCCGAATCGTTTTTGAATAATTACTGACAGTTTTTGGTCTCAAGAGCTTCTTTTAAGATTTCCAGAAAAATCAATTCAAAGGAAGTAGAAAACCGTTTCATTCTCAACTAAAGCTGAGCAACCTTTAGTTGTTGAGGTTGGAGACAGAAAAGCCAATCCAATAAAAACGACAGGAACATGTCAGTGTTTAGTTTCGGTGTGAAACTTTGATGCATCAGTCTGAACTGCAGATGTTTTTTCTCAGTTCCTCCTTGTTTCATGATCTCAAGCTGTTCTCCTTTATTTGTAAAGGTGTTGCTGCTGGAGCAACTCGAGACTCCATGAGAGCCTCCGCAGCAGAGCGAGCAGCTGATCGCTGCCGTAAGACATGGGATCATCCAGATACCTCAGAACAATGAAGACGAAATGGTGAGCGCCAACGTGAGGATGGTGAGGACGTCCGCTTGTTGTCTGCACGGTTTCCTGGAACTGCATTCAATGTCAGCAAAGTTTTCCAGACCATACAAATGTTCACAATTATGTTGGAAATGCAAAATGTATCCATTAAATACGTAAAACATTTGAAGATGGTTTGAAGATGAAAATCCACCTGCTGTACATTATCCTCAGACTTTCATTAAAATAAACATTTTCCATTGAAACAAGAGTCAGATCAATGTAACAAACACGCCGCTAAGCATTCTGGGAAATAATTCCCACTCCTGTCTTTTTCCTCTTTCAGTTTTTTTAAGTGCTCTAAAAACTCTTGGAGGTTTGGCAAAATGAATAAGAAATTAACACAACGTAGTGCGGAAAGTTCATTTTTAACAAACATTTAAATTCAAAATGTGACGTTTATTTGAGTTAAAGAGAGGGAAACAGTAGACGCAACTGAATGCAGAACAAATGTTTTAAGATAAAATAATTTATAAGGAGAAGTTCATGTTGGAGCCAGAAGTGAAACTGCAATACAATAAAAAGCCCATCCGAAAGAAAAAACAACTAAAAAATAAAAAACTTCATTTCCCACCACTTCTTCTTCTTCCTCTTTCCCACCAGCAGTAGCATCTCATTTTTTACCAATGTCTCATTTCATATAAAAAGTATTTACATTTTAGTCTTGAGTCATTTTAATGCAGCTGTAAATCTCCTCATGCAAAAAACATGAAGATTTATTTTGTAATTCTAGTTAAATGGTCGACAGAAAAGCAGCTCATGGTTCATATTTTCATATTTTCATATTTTCATGTTTTCATGTTTTCATATTTTCATGGTTCATGTTTTCATATTTTCATGTTTTGCTGGTTCCAGTTCCATCGTCTGCGTTGAGGTTTTTCTTGGTTTAAGTCTGTGAACTCTGACCTTAGCGTTGGGCTTTTTTCCGTTTGGTTTTTATTTAGTTCATCCTCATCGTTTCCAAACTCCCGGCGCTGTTTTGCATCTGTCTGATTAGATTCACTCTCCCCCACTTTTCAGTATTTAAGCTCCTTGTTTCCATTGTTCTCTGCTGATTTCTAGCTTTTCCTAACTGAAACATCATTTCATGGACTTGTTTTGGTTTCAACAGGTTTCAGTGCCGCTGCAGCAACTGGTGCAGCAACTGGTGCAGTGACTGGTGCAGCGACCGGCGCAGTGACCGGTGCAGCGACCAGCGCAGTGACCGGTGCAGCGACCGGCGCAGCGACCAGCGCAGTGACCGGTGCAGCTGCGTTTATCTGTGTGTTTGCAGTCAACATTAATCTGCTCCCTGATGAAACACATGGCTGGTTCCTCCTCGTCTCTGACGTTGCAGCAGGGTCTTATCAAAATGCAAAACCCTTTGGTTCATATCCCGAACCTTTAAACCAGTCCCATTGGGGCCAGATAAGGTTTTAAACTGAAAATGGGTTTGAGTGATATTAACCAAACCACACAAAAATATAATTAACAAGAAACATATCTTCGTTTCTCGGCTCACATCATGCAGCCCAAGCATGTGGGAGCCTGTGTTGCTACTCAAGGTGGTTTTAACATCAATGAATGCTGATTAATTGATGATTGATGATTGATTGATGAATACTGTGGTGTATTTGTTTTTCCCATATCGGCGCTGGGAGCCACAGAAACAGTTTTCATCTCGTTTCCTGTAGATTCTGTGAGTCGTTTATCTTTACATGGCTTCTCCTTTCAGCATCGCTATGCATATCTTCCCGTGCTTGACCAAAACTCGTGCATATTTTTGCAGTAGTTAAAGTGACCACAAGCAGAAATTATTTATTTAAAAATGATGAGTGCAGAGTCACTTCCTCAGCGTTTACGGAGGTTTTCTCACGGAGATATTCTCAGCACAGCTCTGCCCAGGGGAAGGGCTACACTGTTGCATCTTGAGCTGGCAGATAATTTGGTACTTTCTTTCTCTACGCTGGTTCTCTGAAGGCGCTGAAGAAGAACAGACTGAATATCTCAGCTATGGGTTTCCAGCAGCCCTGCCTGCGGAAACGAAAACAGCTGGTGATCGTCGTCCTCCTGTTTGCCGCCGTGTTCATAATGTTCAAGTTTGCAGAAAGGTGAGTGGCGTCACGTCTGACACTTATCCAGAGATTCAACTAATAACATGGCAAAAGTCAACTCAAAGTCCAGTCTCTGCTTCCTTCTGACGGCGTGAAGGAAGTTTATTTATTACTGCTTGAAATGACTTCACTCAGACTCATTTCCTTTTGATTTGCCGTTTGGGGACAGATATTTAACGAAGGCGAGTCAGACGCACAACCCAACAAGAAAACTGTTACCGGGCAGCACAGTAACGCAACTCCGGTTCTGGATACACAATATTACACGTAAAGGTAAGTTATTCACTCCTCTGTCATCCTGTTGCCTACAGTTGACAGAATAATTGTTTTTTTTGTTTTTTTTCCTGGTGCAGCTCCAAGAAAACGTGAAACTTCGTTTATTGCAGTCAACATGACAAAGACGCTGCTGGTGTCAGCTTATCTAGAACACCGTGCAAACCCAGTGCAGGCGAGTAACGGCTTTTATTCCACCTTCATCAAGGAACATTCTGTCCAGTCCGCCTTAAATCACTGCCCAGTCCGCCTTAAATCACTGTGCCAAGTCACAATCCTTTCTGCAAAGGAAAGTTTTTTTAGATGCTTTAGTTAAGATGTTCAAGAAAAGCTTAACAACGCAGATTTATTTCAAATTATAATATTTTGACTCAATTAATGCAGTTTATTTAAATGGCACATTTAATCAACAAGGCACTTTAAGTGTTTTACATGACAAAAATAGAAATAAAGTCATAAAAACACCTTACAATGAAACATTTCGATGTTCCTTTTGTTACAATATTGTGAAACATTTCGATGTTCCTTTTGTTACTATATTGTGAAACATTTCGATGTTCCTTTTGTTACTATATTGTGAAACATTTCGATGTTCCTTTTGTTACTATATTGTGAAACATTTCGATGTTCCTTTGTGATGTTTCCGAAGCGGCTGTAGCCAGTGGCTTCAGCCTTGATTTACAGGAACTTTGTTTTGGCTGTTTTTCAGTTCTCTGAAACTCTGTTCCAGATCTGTGGTGCATAGAAGCTGAATGCTGCTCCTCCAAGTCTGGTTCTGGTTCTGGTTCTGGATGCAGAGCAGAACCAGAAGGCCTGACGGGCCTGACTGGACTCAGGCAGTTGGAGGGAAAATTAGAAAAAAAATTAATGCAAAAAAAAAAAAAACAATTGAATCCCATAAAGATTTTTAATCTTAAATTGTTATGTTTTTTTTTTATATAAAGCTCAAGTTAAAATAATTATTTAAAAGTTATTTCTGTTGATAATTTGCTTTGCTCCTCAAGTTGCGCAGAAAAACAGAATCACATCAATTTAATGTGATTATAGTAAAATATTTTCTTCCAATCAAAAGTGTAGATTGTGTAAAAAAGTCATAATATATTATCTGATAGTCAAATTTTAAGTCTGAAGTCAGAAGCTTCCGGTTAGCATTCATGCTAACCACAGTGATAATGTCTGAATAGTGAATAAAACGGACCGAACCTGCTGACTCTCCAGGTTCGGGTCATCGCGGTGGTGCTGCGTGAGGAAACGGCGTCGTACCGCTGCGTGTTTCTCTGCCGCAACAACCAGAGCCGCGTCTCAGACGGAGAGCTGCTGATCCACGACGACCACTTCGGCTTCCGCTACGGCACCGCCGACATCTTGTGTCTCGTCCCCACGTCATGTGACGCGCCGTTGTACGTCGCAGTGGCTTCTGCGGCATTTAAAGGTACAGGACAGATTTCAGCCGCGCGGGCGGGAAAAGCAGCCAAAACATTCTCGAGTAAGATTAGAGACATTTCAACACATTTTCACTCCATCAAACATGGAGACAGAGAAACTCCTGCTGGTTTATAAACGATAGAGTACTTATTCTTATTCATACCAATCAATAACAAACTTTAGATTTAGAGAAACTCATACTAGTTTACATTGTGCAGTACTTTTGTCTTTTTGTTGTTGTTGCCCTTTTGGTTTTGTATTTCCTTCTAATTGATGTAAAACACTTTGAACTGCCTTGTTCCTGAAAATAATCTTACTTTAAAAAGAAAAGTAAAAGCTGCAGTTTGTCACTGACGGAGCTCCATAGATCTACAACGTGCACAGTGTGGGAGTTTAAAAATATGATATCTCAAAATGTACCCCTGTTGTTTTCTCTCAGAGGAACATCAGCCTGAATTTTTGGAGGTGAAGAACAAAACACAAAAAGACGGAATCCTTTAATCACACCTTCACCGTCTGTCTGTCCACCATGTTTGATTTCAACAATGTGCTGCAGGTAAGTCCAGTTCTCCTGCTTGTTAGCATGATTCACCGTTTACAGATCAGTGAACAACACAGTCCGTCTAAATAAGACGCACTGAAAGTGGCTCCTGTCTCTTTAAGAAGTTGTATCTCAAAAATTTTTCTCCATGGTGCCGTTTACAGCCGTTCTTCGGAGTGCTTTAATTTGAATTCAGCAGACTTTCAGGTCCACCAGGTGTTTGCTAACTGGTGCTGCCACTAGTCTGGAGGAGGTGTGAAGGAAAACACAGGGGAGAGGGTTTTATTTTATCCTTAAAGCTGTAAAAAAAAAATAAAACATTTACATATTTGTTGAACCTGTCGCCATGTTGTGACAGTTCAATATGAGAACAATAATATCCCTGCCCTGCTTTTGCTATCTGAAGAAATGGATCAAAAACAACCAATCAGAGCCAGGAGGAGGGTCTTAACGCTGTCAATCATCCCCATGAACACGCTTCTAAATGTGCTAATGGTGGAGAAACTACTTCCTGTTACAGGAATACTGTTTATCCGTTGTTACTGGCGGCCAAGCTAACTAGCATAGCATTTCACAGCATACCCACTCGGAGAAGTGATTGACAGCGCTAAGACCCGCCTCCTGGCTGTGATTGGTTGTTTCTAGTTGGCTCTGGGAGGAGGCAGAGGAGCTTGAATTTATTCAAATGATCTGTTTCAAACCAAACTTTAACAACATCGTTTCAACAAACATATAGAGAAATATTTTTTATAAGTTAAATCCTGCAGCTTTAAAATACTGTTGGTAATTTAAATATGGCTCATGTGTTGACGTTTATTTGCTCTGTTTTGCAGTTTGTGCAGAGTTTAGAAATGTTGCGGTTTCTGGGAGTGAGCAAAGTGTTTGTCTATAAAACCAGCTGCAGCGCTAAAATCCAGCGCGTTCTCAACTACTACGCCAGAAAAGGTAAAGCAGAGCAGAACTCCGGAGCTTTTCCTGTTTCTTCAAACCAAATTTCACACAAAAAGGTCAAAGCAGCCAAACCTCACTTTCCTTTTGTCTGACTTCCTTCCTGCCTGTTTTGTTTCTTCCTGTTCAGACAGGAAGCTGTCCAGGATGACGATCGTTTCATCTTTTAACCCGTTTTTTTTTAAACAGGAAACAGTTGCTAATGGAGGCAGAAATAAACCTTAATTCGACTGAAGAGTTTAACTCACGCTGCCTCTGCAGCTTCTGCATTTATTGAGTTGTGACAGCAACTTGTGAAGCACAAAAAAAAAACATATCTTTTATCTCTTAAGTAGGTCAGAAGTGACAAAACTGAGCCGACTCGGCTCTGATAGGAAAGTACTCAGCCACTTCGATAAAAGTTTTCAAAGTTTCCACAGTTTATCAATTGGTTTTATTTGGACTTTGACTAGGCTTATGAATCTGCTTTGATCTAAACCGGCTGTCATCTGAAGCTGCAAAATTAGCTTCAAACTAAATGCTTAGTTAACAATCTAAATATTGAGGTAGCAAACAAAACGTCTAGCTTCAACCTCAGTGAGTAAAGATGTCTGCCAGCGAGTCGCCTTCAGCTCCTCCTGCTCCTCCTCAGGTATCTTGGAGGTGATTCCTTGGTCCATGTCCGGCTTCCTGAATGTGTCTCGCGGATGGCTGCCCTCACACGGCCCCGGTGACCTCCACTACTTCGGGCAGATCGCCGCGCTCAACGACTGCCTCTACCGGAACATGTACCGGTCCAAATACGTGGCTCTGCACGACGTGGACGAACTAATCCTGCCCCAGACGGTCAAAACGTACGAAAACGTTCACATTGCTTCAGGATGACGGAAACGCAGAATCCAGCAGTGAACGTTTAGTCAGAGACCAAGCTTTTATTTTGATAGTCCACTTCCACTTATCGCCAAATGACTTTATATTTTAGCCAAATATTTAGCTAGCAACATTTTTAGTCACTTCTAAGCTAATGACTTAGCTTAGAAGTCATTAGCTTCTAAGCTAAAAGTTTAGCTTTATAGCTAAAGGTTTAGCTTGCTAATTAGATATTTCATTTTTAAACTATGACCTGTTTATAAATGGTGAAAATATGACTTTACGTTAATCTAAAAGTGTTGCAAATTATTTTTGACTCTGTAACTTTACGATCTTCACCCACCAAAAATAAACGCCAGTTATTTTAATTTTTAATAACAGAAACGTGAAAGTTATCAAAACCTTTTTCACTTTCCTTCCTCCAGCTGGACGGAGCTGCTGCCTCTGCTGGAAAGTAAGTACTCCAGCAACAAATGCTACATGTTTGAAAACAACGTGTTCCCCAACAACGTGACGCTGCCGCGGCGCGGGACCGACCCGGCCCGGTGGAGGGGCGTCCCGGGCGTGGACGTCCTGGCCCACCTCCACCAGGAGCCCGTCTCCAAAGAACACGTTTACGAAAAGTTCAAGATCATCGTCAACCCCCGACTCGTCGCCTCCGTCTCTGTTCACGGCGTCCTGCAGTCCCACGGCATGGACGGCTGCGCCTGGGTGGACCGGAACATCGCCAGGATGTACCACACCAGGTGGAGCGACACTTCCGGGTTCTGTAACCAATCAGCTGATCGCTTCAGCGCAAAAACATCAGCGCCAGTATAAAACAAGTATGGAAGTGAAAAACATTGTGTAAAACAACTATTTGACTTTGTAACCAAAGTTATCAAGATTAGCGAAATAACAAAACCTGAAACCGAGAAAACATTTTAAATGAGATTAAATGAAAACAGTCATCAATGGGAAACCAACCAAAACATAATGAAGGATATTATATATGATAATATCCTGATTTTTCTGTCTTTCAAACTGATGTGATTTTCTGCGCTGATCCCCAAAATGGCGACAGCAAAAATTGGTTCTTCAACAAAAATTAAACAATTTTTTTTTGGGAAATGTGTTTAATTTTCAAGTTTAGAAATGTTCTGAGTTTCAAAAGTAAAAAATGTAAAAACAATTTAGCTCAGAAGTTTTGATTAGAAATCGATACTGTCAGAGCTGCTTCACATGACTGGAGTTTCTCTCTGTTTCTCTTCAGAGCTCCGATGCGAACAGATCTGACCTTTGACCAGCTGGTTTATGACGGCAGACTGCTGAGCTACAGCCAGACGCTCATCCAGGCCGTGAACGCCACGCTGAGCGAGAGCGGGATTCTCTGAGCGCGCACTGGGAAAACTCAGGCGCCAAGACACATTGACAATTAATAAATTATATTCTGGAAACAAATATGCAGTCAGAGTCTTTAACTACACACATCTTTGAAAATATAAAACGGGAAGGAAATTAGGTATTAAAAAATGTTTTTAAAAAACATGACATTTATGCAATTATACAGAGAATTTTTTTCATTTGTCTTTACAATAGAATTTCGTAAGTTAAACATGATGTGGTGAAGATTTGAAAGTAAAACCAGGAGGCAGGAAAATCAGATGGAGGAAAAACTCTTTACATTTAAACCAGAGCTGAGCAGCAACTCTCCTGCGTTGCTGCAACAAGTTGCCAAGCTGTTTGCAGAGTCAGGTAAATAAAGTTACAATAAATGTAACTTTATTGTGTTACTTAAATAAATCATTGGAATTTTGTTCTTGGAAATACCAACATTTCTGCGTAGCTTCAATCATTTTAATTGTTAAATGATTTAAAATTTCTTAACTTAATTAAATCAGTTAAAAAATCAGTACTTCAGCATAACTAAATTCTTCAAGATTGTAAAGACATAACAGTTTAGTCTTAAGGAGCCAACCTAAGGCCACTAAATCTCACAGTTTATCATATAACATCCTCCCAGGGGAGAGCGCGAACGCAGTCCCCCACTACCACAAATTGTGCAGTTGAGATTCTCCATGTGGAGAATTCACAGAGGTCAGATCGCCGCAGTGCAATGGCTGATCCTCACCCTGGACGACCCACCTACAGGATCATGGAGTCGCCCCTGCCAGGTAAGTATGTCCCTTCATTCCTCTGACTGACGATGAACTACGTCACACATCCGGTTCTGACTCACGGTGGAAGATCCAAATATTCCCTGAGTCACTTCATGGTTTAAGGTTTAACTAAACACAATCACACATGAAGAGGAATAATAAGAAATATAGAAGAGAAATCAAAATAAGCCAACATATTGATGGTTTATAGCTCCCACAATGCATTGCGAGAATGCTGAAGCGTTTTAAAGTAATTTTAGTGTTTAAAATGTATTTCAAATTACTTATTAATTTGAGAAAATTGTGTTTTTGTAACAAATTTTCACCTTTGATACTCAAGTATTTAATTCACATTCAAAAATCGTGAGAAATAATAAATTTATGTAAGAGAAATAGAAATAGTGTATTAATTAATTATGTATTACGTTTTTTTTTTTTATCTATTCTCTCATGCAAATTTCCTAAGTACACGTGAAATAAGAGAAAACTTAAGCCTATTTCAACAAATAATTTCTTAGCATTGATTTAAAACAGATTATTTTACTTCTCTGGAACAATGACACGTTTTACGTAAAATAATCTGTAAGTGAAATTTGTATTTTTTAAATCTATTTCCTTAAAACATGCCCCTATCCTTCTGAAAAGTCACTTGCAAGATATTTTTGTCTAATTTTAAATGTCATTTGTAATAAAACCCAAACCATCAGTTTGTTGTTGTTTCGCAGTTTGTCCTGCAGGGGGCGCGTACTTCTCCCCACTTTGCGTGAAATGTTCTCCAACTTGTTCACGGGCTGTGAAAACTTTGATGACGTCACCTCCGTGTTTCTGTTTGTGTTTTGCATACGTGTTCATTTCCTGTTTGGCACGTTTTTCCAGGTGCGTCGGCCTGCGATCCTCCAGGTGAGCGGTTCCGGTTCTGGTTCCCGGACTCTGTGATCTCTGTGTGGAGAGTGTGGACCGGGTCGGAGCTGAGTGTAGGCATGAGGAGAAACAGCTCGCAGGCTTAGGCTGAACTCCACTTTTTCTTCTTCTTCTTCTTCTTCTTCTCTGATTTCCAAGAAAACCAGGTGAGCGAGGAAGGGATCGGAACCGGGTCGGTCCAGAATTGGATCATCAGATGGACCTGCGGTTCTAATGTTGCTCTTCAGACTGTGGGAGGTCCACGACGTCGCGCTGCTGCTCAGCATCACGCTGTACCTGTTCCACTCAGGTGAGTTTAATCTGCTAATCCGCATTTCTGTCCAGCAGAACCTGGAAGTTTCATGTTTAATCTGCCTTCCTCCTGGGTGTCGGTCGGACCTGGAAGGCTTAAATAAACACATTCCAGCAGAACCAGAACTGCTTGTGTTCTCAGATTAAAGAGAACCTCCGGAACCAGTTGGACCTGCTGCATCAGGGCCGCAGCTGACAGAAAACAAACGTCACGTGTTCAGATTAACGTCAGTTTGAGGAAAATCTCAGACATTCCTGAGTTTTTCTCACAGATTTCTAGTGAAATTCAGAGGTTAATCTCAAAGTTTCAGGTTTTTATTTTCAATTTTTTTTCTAGAAAATTTCTGAGGTTAATCTGAAAATTCCTGCATCATTAATTCATAATTCATCTTAAAATTTTGCTCAGACATTTCCATGTATTTTTCTAGGAAATGTTTAGTCTTCAATGGGAAATTGACTCTTTCTAACCACAAATTTTCAGTTTCAGAAATTTCTAAGGTTAATTAAAAGTTTCAGAGTTTTTCTCTTGGAAACTTTTCAAGCTAAAAAATTTCCACGTTTTATTTCTAACGATTAATTCCAACATATTTTCTATTTTTGGAGCTCAGAGGCTTCCAAGTCTTTCTTCTCACTAATTTTGATTTTTGGATCCCAGAAATTTCTGGATTAATCTGAAAATGTTTGTTATTTTGGGTAAATCTTTGACTTTTCAAACTCAGAATGTTCCGTTCCTCTCGTCCTGCAGCCGGATCGATCTCCGTCAGCTCCTCCCAGAGGAACCTGATCCGGTCGGTGCAGGACGATGTCTTCTTCTCGGTGGAGGTGACGTCCTCCGCCGTCCCCACCATCCGCTGGAGCTTCATGTCCGGGGCGGTGAGCCGCTCCATCGGCGCCTGGCGGCCCGGCGGCTTCGCCAACGTCTCCCAGGAGTACAGCCACCGGGTGACGGCCTGCGACAACGGCTCCCTGCTGCTGTCCGACCTGAAGCTGCAGGACGCCGGCTTCTACGTGGTGACGGCCGAGGACCCGGCCGGGAACAGCCGCGACCTCGGCTTCGTCCTCAAAGTGAACGGTGGGTCCTCCAGGTCGTCCTTTCGCCAAACTTTCTGCTAGAAAATGTGAGCTGCAATCCAGCAGACTCAGGCAGATCAACAGTTTGTAAATATCTGAGTGCAGGAAGAGTCAAAGTTTGACTTTGAAATGTGTTGATAAGCTCCATTAGCTCGATGTTAACATATTTAAAAGGTCAAAGGTCGACAACTAGAGATAGAAGATTAAAGCAAATCTTTGTTCTGTGAGGTTGGGGTCAAAGGTTAAATCGGTCTGTCCTGCAGAGGTTCTGTACGAGGATCTGCAGTACCTGTCGGTCACGGCGCTGTTGCTGATGCTGGCGGCGGCTCTGCTCATGCTGGCCATGTGGCTGCTGCACCAGGGCAGCAGGAAGCTGGGGGCGTGGCGACGCCGGCGCCAGATGCCAGGTGAGGCCTTCAAACGCTCACCGGAGAACCAAGGCTAACGCTAAGCTAACGCTACCGACCCGAGGACGGCGTCCCTCAGGGCGGACGCCTGGGCCACGTTTTAAATCATCTTTATAGAAAAAGTTAAACTGAAATTATTCACATCAGTTGAAGTTTTGATTCATTTCTTCACTTTGGAACCAAAAAAAACTTGCTGGATTTATTTTGTCCAACACAAAGTGGCCCACGATACTTGGATTAGGACCTATCCTACGTTCCCCTTTTAGTCCAATACCCTGAAATAAAAAGACGAGTTTCCAATTTAATCTCCGCCTGAATGCTGCTGTTCTGGACAGAAAGAGAAACGGAGGAAATTTCTGCCAAAACACTCAGAATAGTAAAGAATAATGTCAGAAATGTTGTGGGAAAAAACATGAGTTTGCAGAGTTTCAATAGTAAAAATAATTCAGCTTTTTTTAGCTGATAAAAACGGAAAAATGGTTGAAAAGATAAACGTCAGGATTCTGAGAAAAACAATTAATTCTGAGTCGGAATTTTAAGAAAAATCAAAGAATTCTGAAAATAGAATTCTGAGAAAAAGTCCGAATTTTGAGGGAAAATGATTCTTTTGTTTCTCTAATAATATTCAGTGACATTCGAGTTTCCTTCTCACCAGATAGTTTTACCTTCGAGTGAAAACATTTTGCAGTTCTGCTCCTGCCTTCTCATTTCCCAGAGTCCAGCGAACATCTTGCATCCAGAACGATTTCAGTTTGTGACCCATAAATACCCATGTTTGTCCCGCTGCAGTAAACGATGCGACGGAGCTGCAGCGTCTCTGACGGAGCTGCTGCAGCGTCTGCTGACGGAGCTGCTGCAGCGTCTGCGACGGAGCTGCTGCAGCGTCTGCGACGGAGCTGCTGCAGCGCCTGCGACGGAGCTGCTGCAGCGCCTGCGGAAGAGCAGCTGCAGCGCCTGCGACGGAGCAGCTGCGGCGCCTGCGACCAAGACATGACCTCCTGCGGAGTCCAGACTCTGTCCTGCCTATGAAGCCCGGATCCACATTTTAAAATCATTTTCACATTCTGAACTGTAAATATCCCCGACTCCCCTTATTTATTGTGGAATTAAACAACCGTGTGATTTAATCTGAGCTGTGTGGTTTTATTCACCTGAAACAGGAGAAGGAAACTTTTTCTGTTTGGTAAAAAAATATCGGGAAACGTGTGAATTGGAGCGTCGAGCTGCAGAAACAAAGTATTTCAGTCCAAATCACAGCAATAAAACAAACCTCCATGTTAAATGTTATTTTTAAATGATTGTTGATGCATATTTCTGTTTTTGTTCCTTTTTAGCTGCAGTTAAAAAACACAAAATTTCACAGAGTAACTGTATTTTTTCTACTGTAAATGTCTTCTGGGTGAAATTATCGGCCAGTGGAGCCACAACTTTTATCTAGATTCAAGAATCAATTATTTAAATGACTTATAATTCAGTTTTGTCTCATTTAAACTGATTTTTACAAAAATAAAATTAAATCTAAGATTTTCTGTTTTTGCCTGGAGAGTTTGAAATAAAGTTTCAATCTAAAAATTTACAAGTAACTTTTTGTTTTTTTTAGGAAAACGATTCCTTAATCTTAAATTTTAGTTCCACTTCCAGATTATTTCAGTAATAATCTGAGAAAAATGTGAGATTATGAGTGAAACAAAATGATATTTTAAAATCAATATTAAGGAATTATTGACCTAAATAATCCTAAATTTTTTAGGTAAAACAAGCTGAAAAGTGATTTGTAAGTTAGTTTATTTATGAAAATAAAAGACATTTCAGTCATCGCACTAGAAACTGTAGAAAAATGATTGTTTATTTTTTTGTGGTTTGTGTTTGAACATCAGATCCTCCTGCAGGTTTGTTGTTTCAAAAACAGCAGTAAACAAAAGTCTTTGCTTTTCATTCAAGTCTGACATAAATCTGATCGAGCTGATCGAGCCGCCGCCGCCGCGGCTGAAGGTTGAGTGGAAGGAAAAGCGTCAGCTCGGCCTACGGACAGGGAGTGAGCGCCGCCATGAGGAGCTCCATCTTGTAGACGAAGTTGCGTCCCTCCATCTTGCTCCAGTTGACCTCCTTGTGCGGCCCGCGCAGCTGGCTCCACTTGGCGTCCTGCACCACGTCGCTCTTGGGCAGATCTTTGATCTGGCTGCGCGGGAACTGGACCAGAACCTTGCAGCCGCTCTCTGGGCCGTTGCGCACTGGAAGGGAAGCAGAGGACCGGATCAGGAGCCGGGTCAGGAGCCGGGTCAGGATTCTGCAGCATTTCTTCAGTTTCCTTCTTCCGGATCAGGAAGCTGTGCTGATCTGCAGAAGCAGGTTTCCTGCTTTACTTTAACTATTCAGTTCAAAACCAGGAGAGAAAATTTTCAGGTTTTTGGAGATTTAATTTCTGGAAAATATGGATTTTTTTTCTACTAATCCTCCTTTTGAGTCTCTGCAGTAAAGCTGAACACTGAAGCATTTCATACCAGTCCGTATTGATAAGTGATAAGTTTTTAGTTTTAAATATCTGAACTATTTAGATATTTATACCAGGCTGGTGCTGTGACCTTTCACCTTTCCTCCAGTTTTCACTCCAGTAAACATGGAGCCGTTAACCAGCTTCATGTCTTTCCTCTGCCTTCATTTCCCAGAATGCAACTTTTAGGAGCCTGAATCACAGGCTGATCTCTATAGAAGCTATTTGCTCATTTCTCCTGTTGGTGTTGAGACGTTTTGCGACCTGCACTGGTTCTGGCCGTTGGATCGGAACCGGCCGGCGTCGGTGAAGGCCTCACCTGAGATGGCGTACTCTCCGTTGGGGGAAGCGACGGTGATGGCGGAGGCGTTCCCGATGCTCTCCACGGGGCCCAGCCCCACGTGGTTGCTGAAGCTCAGGACGTGCCAGCCCATCACCTTGGCCAGCTGCTGCACGGCGTGCACCTGGTGCTGCGACATCTGAAACGAGGCACGCCGTCACTCGCCGGCTGCGGCTCCGGGAACGAGCGGCTCCGGGAACGAGCGGCTCCGGGAACGAGCGGCTCCGGGAACGAGCGGCTCCGGGAACGAGCGGCGGGCCGTACCTGAGAGAGGAGGAAGTCCTGCAGCTCCTGCTCCTGGTGCGACAGCGTGACGACCCGGCCGTCCCGGTGCACCACGCGGATCTGCTCCACGCCGATGTTCAGCTGCAGCTGGATGGACCTGCGCGCACAGCGGCCACGGTTACCATGACGACGCAGCGCCGCACGGCCCAGAATTTGAGAAACAAAATGATGTCCGCAATAAAACGCAGAACCGAACTGAATGAACAGAATGACAGGAAATCTGAGCCTCCAGCTGCTGATTTCTTCAGTTTCCTACTGAAGTTTTAATAAACCCGGTTAAAATAAAACCCAAAACAAAAAGACTAATTAAAAGAATAAAGTTCCTTCCCAGAGGCATCGGACTCACTTGCAGATTTGCTCGTAGCCGTGCGAAGTGATGAGCACCTTGACGCTGGACTCATAAACGTCGTTGATGTTGGACCAGTGGGCCTGGATCTGCGGGTCCTCGATGCGGCTGGCCAGGCTGTCGATGGTCCGAGCCGTCCTGCAGAACCGAACCAGAAGAAACATTTGCTTTGTTTCGTCTCCTGGCAGATCTTTAACAATTAATCAATCAATACATTTGTTGACAATTATTTAAAAAACTGATTCGTCTGATTAATTGTTTCGGTTCTGAATTCAAAATCAAAACAAACTCAAGCTGTAAAACAAGATGGCCGCCCTGACATCACTCTGAACCGCAGAGACTCAGGAGATCAGAAAAGAAATTCAGATTTTCCAAAAACTAAATCTTTAAAAACCAAAAAGGTGATTATTTGCTAAAACCAGTTCACTGCTGGCCTAGTTAAAGCACGACGGCTACCTGCTGCGCAGGAAGATGTGTTTGGCCTGTTTGATGATCTTCTCCAGCAGCCCCTCGCTCTGCTGCAGGCTGGAGATCTCGGCCTTGTCGTACGCCATGGGCCCCGCCAGCCGCAGGCGCTTGTGGCCGAACGGCGCGCTGGCCGGATGCGGCATCACCACCGAGCTCAGCTGCTGCTTGTGGAACTGAAACGGGCAGAAGGTCAGCGGGTCACTTCCCGCGAGGCCGACTCGCACATCCTGCAGCGGCGCGGCGCCGTGCCGTCACCTCTCTCATCATCTGGTGCAGGTTGTGCTCCAGGACGTAAAGGTGGTCGTCCGGTTTGGGTTTCTCCGGAGACGCCCGGCTGCTCCTCTTCTCCCCGGCGGAGTGGCACAGAGAGATGGAAAGCTGCAAACCTGCAGACGGCGGCGAGACGGAAAACAAACTTTCAACAACAGCAGAAACACAGAAACACTTTATTGGACGCTTTTCAATCTGAACAGGAAGTCAGTAAATAACCACTCGTTTAATGGACCCTAGTAAATTTAAAATATTTTAAAATTACGTTAAAAATATTTTTTAAATAAATTTAAAAATTTTGTATGTCCACTTTTTCCAGTTTGTGAAAATAAAGGACATCTCTGTAGATCTATAGTGGAGATGAAGCGGACGGTTTGGACCCGGTGCTGGAAGCCCGGCCCGGTTCTGACCTGGGAACGGCTGCGAGATGATCTGGTTCTTCACCACGATGTGCGGGATCTGCGTTTGATCTGCACCGCTTCTCTGGAAAGCTGCGCAAAGATTTCCTTGCAGAGCAGGACGTTCTGCGCCGCCTCCAGCTTCACGTGCCACGGCTGCGTTCCTGGGGAAGGAGAAGGCAGACGGACATCAGCCGGCGGCCCGTCTGGTTCGGAGCCCGGTCGGGTCAGAACCGGACCTGCTTTGCTTTTCTGAGGTCTCCTGAAGAGGTTGACGGTTCCCAGGTCACCGATGTCCGGAGCCTGTTTCTGGATGGAGACCTGGGGACAAACACAGCCGCCATTTTATTTCCACTGCCGCCATTTTATTTCCACAGCCGCCATTTTATTTCCACTGCAGCCGATTTGACAACTTGAACCCCAACAGGAGGAGCAGCTTTAATGCAATAGGGATTATTTTACCAATCGATCAATTGGATAAAAAGATTTTTGATTGAATCTTTTTATAGAACATTAAAAGATAATAATAATGATTTTTAAGCAGTTAACTTCAAACTGCTGCTGGACGTTACTCAGGATGTTGTTGCTCGGTAACTGAAGTGGGGAAGGGGGTGAAACTCCCCAGCTGGTTGTTGCTAGGCAACCAAAGAGCAGCGAGTTAGTCGATTCCAGTCTGGCGAGCAGAGAAAGATTTTCCTTTTCCTACATCTCCCCAAATCACTGATAGCTAAATTAGTTGGTGATGTCATGGATCGATTAATCCAGATTAATCCTGATTTAATCCTGACTAATCTCTCCAGCCCAGCAGAGTTTAATGTGGAAACGCGTTTCTGCGCGGTCGGGACGCAGACCTTGATGTAAGCCGATCCCTCCAGGTCGCTCGGGATCTGGACGTCCAGCGGACAGTAGTCCTCTGGGATCTTTTTGTCCAGATCGATGTCGGTGTTTTTGATCACCTCAAACGTTCCGGGGTGAGGAAAGAGGGAACCTGAACGAGTCAGTCAGAGGTTAAAAAGCTAAAATACTCAGTAATTTGTTGGAATTCATCAGTTCTTCACTGATCGGCGAGGTTTTTTCCCACCTGCGCTCCGGTAGCTGAGGTCTCCCAGGATCTTGTCTCCGACTTTTCGCAGTTTCCACTGCGATCGCAGTCGCAGCAGCTCGGCGTTGAAGTCGCGCTGCCGCCGGTTCTCCTGGTTCTCGGCCACGGACTTGCTGAGCTTCTCGGCTCCTTTCAGGAGGAGCTGCGCCGCCGTGGCCAGAGATTTCTTCTTGCTGATCAGCTGGAAAACCTGCGGCGTCTGCAGAACCGACGAGAAACGGGACGTCCCAACAGCGCAGAGGCGTCACAAAGAAGAAAAATCATGTGCATTTATAATTTCATCTGCTCTGTTTTCATATAGTTTTGGTTTTAAAATGTTCGTGAGAAGTGAACATGAGGTCCAAACGGATCCAAACCGGCTCAGAACCAGAACAGCCAAAATTGCTTAACTGGAAAAACAGGAGTTTCCATTTTAATGTAAATCCTGTTGTTTTGTTGTCATTATTCGTTCTCCTCTCTCGGCACTTATTTGGTTGATCAACACGACTTTGTTTCATAAACACTAACTGGTGAAGTAAACTAAAAGCGGAAAGCTGGTGGTTGTTCTGCACGTCGGATGTTCGATGAGGATTTTTATCAGCTTACTTTTCCGACGCTCGGATCCTGAGACACCGGATCCAGAGCCATGTACTTCTTCTCCTTCACCACGCTGAGCACGTCGTGGAGCACACACATCTCCGTCAGGGCGCTGCGCAGATTGTTGCGCACAGAATCCCAGGGCCAGAGAGACGGCTGGAACTTCACCGTGCCTGAAAGAAGCAACCATGAAGCCACGGGTCTGTCGTCGCTTCAGGCTGGGAGACGTTCCTCCTACCTTCCTCTTCCTCCGTCTCCTGCTTGCCCCATTCCCTGTCCCTGGGCTCCCCGTCGGCCCCGTCCTCCTCGGAGTCGGAGCCCTGGCTGAAGTCGATCCTCTGTGCCAGCTTGGTCAGGTTCTGGGACATGGACAGAGGAGGGACGTACGTCTCCGTGCCGTGGAAGTCCACTTCCTGCACCTGCTTCTCACAGGAAGACTCGATGCTGATCCTGACAGCCGGACCGCCCGACATGATGAGGCCAGAGCTGCGGAGAGGAAGAGGAGGAGCCAACGCCATGAGCTCACTTCCTGCTGGTTTACAGGGTTAAAGCTATAAACCAGGATTTTGCTTTGATAAAAATGTGATTTTTTATTATTTTTTTTTTTACATTTTTGCTAAAATGACCACGTCATGACAGCAGCTGCATAGTAACTAGTTACATTTACTAAATTACATTTACTTGAGTAACTTTAAAAAAAAAGAAATTAGGAATATTTTTAATACGCTGTACTTTTTATTTTTGAGTAATTTTATTATGCACCAATCAGGGTCTGCAAGAGGATGTAAGCGCTGTCAATCAAGCTCATGCTCACCCTCCCCCACTTTTTCTCTGCTACACTACAGCTGATTCACCACATCATAGGCGACCACAAGTGCTAATTTTTGTTAGCATAGCAATGGATGACAATCGATAAACGGTTTTCCTGCGACATAAATTGTTTCTTGCCCTTAGCACATTTAAGAGCAGGTACATGAGCTTGATTGACAGCGCTCAGACCGCCTCCTGGCTCTCATTGGTTGTTTTTGGTTCATTTCTTCAGACAATAATAGATGGAAAAGAGGAGATCCATGTTTTCACAGATTATCTGTCTCATATTAAACTGTTACAAGATTTAAACAAATATGAAAAGAACATGCAATGCATAACTTTCAAAGCTTTAACTTTAGTCCCGTTTAAAGCAAAGTCTGCAGTTTATACTCATTTTATTTATCAGAATATCAACAGAAAATGTAGAAAACACACTTCAAAATCTACGAAAATATAGATTTGCATTTCATCCCCTTTTTGTCAGCAAAATTTCAATATTTGGGATCAACTTGGTTTAGAGGTGGATAAATATGATTATATGATTAATATGATTCAAACACTTCAAGCATTAAGGTGGAAGAAACTGAACATCTTCAATCTGCCTCCAGAGCTCCGGGAGAATAATAGAAACCTTCGTGTTGCTCTTTTATCAAACGGACTGGTGTATTTTAAATCATCAGGTTCATCATTTGTAGCTGGATTCATTGTTTTCTGTAGCCAACATAGCAACATTAGCTCACATTAGCTGTTCGTTAGTCCAACGGAATATAATAAACACCAGAACTCAAGAGAACAGAAACTACTTCAGAGAAGATTTAATCGAATAAATCTCACCTGTTATTCAGAATACAATCGAATATAAGCGGTTATTCGCTGAAATTAGCCAGATTTGGAGCTCCGTGTTGCTTTTA
Source organism: Poeciliopsis gracilis (assembly GCA_911649635.1). Lineage (NCBI taxonomy): Eukaryota > Metazoa > Chordata > Actinopteri > Cyprinodontiformes > Poeciliidae > Poeciliopsis > Poeciliopsis gracilis. The sequence continues at coordinate 1,615,301 of CAJVRI010001518.1, forward strand.
TTTCCCTCACAACGCGAGAACTACAGGGTCTGCATCATTTAAATGCCGGGGCACTTGAGTAGTCTGTCCTCGTTAAGCGGGCGGGTAACAACCACTAGAACACTCCCACTTTATTTTGATGGGCTCACCTTCAAACATAACAGGGTTCTCTTTACCCAAGCATTTATTAGGTTTTTATGCTGCAGCATGCTTTCCCGTGGGGATAGGCCATATACTTATGCCCGGTCAGTAACTTGTTTGGAATTATTTATATTGCTTTTTCCTGAACTGTATTTTTATTTATTTGTTTAGTTTGCAATGTACAGTTGAATAAACCGGCAAAGTAAGCTTAGTACTCCCACCATTATGAGATTCTTCAGCCTGCTTGGATCAATTTTAGTTTGTGATCGATCGCCTCCCGTGATGGAAGTTATCGAATTGTCTGCCGGTGAAAGAAAAATGGTGCAGATCCGGTGTCACAACGTCATAGGTCCCCTGACATTTTTCGTAACTCCCCACCTCCAGTGCTATCGGCTGTTGACTTGTTAAGTGCTTAAAAAATCTTGGAATCAAGTTATTGTTATTTTACTGTAATTACAATTTAATAATATACATTTATAAATCAGAAAATGGTAGGAACCAAAATGCTTGAAAGCCACGGCGGTCAATTTAAACCACCGGATATGACGTTAGGAACACAAACGGTCGGTTTTGTTCAACGGGTTAGAGTTCTAAAAATAGAGCATTTAGCTGCCTTTTTCCTTTTATTTATGACATAACTAAGGTTTTATTTCACGCTTTAACAGTCGGACGACGTTACAATGGTTGCGGCGGCTCGAAAGGAACGTGGTTTGGACTCTGAGAGAAGTCATGCTAGCCTGATTAGCATCCAGACTCGCTTTTGTGAAAGTGCCCGGTTGCATTTTTGAGGAAAATGAAGAGGAAAGTGTCGAAATTAAGATTGAGTCCCAACGAAGAGGCTCGTGTGATACGCGAGGAGCTTGACAGGCGGAGGAAACTCCGGATCCAGCAGGTAATGTTGGTTTTAGCAGAAGGTTCTGTCTCTGCAACCCAGATTTCAATAATCTGTTTGTTTTAATCCAGTCAGATTCAAACCAAATAAATGTGCTTTTAAAAATAAAATGTTAAAAAGTTCTCTATTTGAACAGATAAGCTCTATTTATAAACTGTTCAGCTTGATCCAGAGGAAGCATATGGTGACGGTGGAAAGAAACAACTCTGTTTTCACAAGAGGAAAACCAAAATCAGAAGGAATGGCCGGAACAGGAGCACTTTCTATGCTGAAACTTCGTCCAGAACCAGTTTCTTACACGACATTGTGCGTTGGATGTCCAGGTGCGGGAGCAGCAGCGGCAGATCGCGCTGCAGATCCGGCGGGATGTGGAGCAGCGCCGGCAGCAGGAGCTGCGGCAGCTGGAGGAGCAGCTGAGGGAGGACTGGGAGAGGCGTCAGAGGGAGAAGCTGCACACGCTGCAGAGTTTGTATCTGGAGAGCCTGCAGCTCATCGGCCAGAGCCACAGGAGCGCCACGGAAACCGTGAGCTAGCAGAGGCTTCCTAGCTTAGCAGTGAGAAACACGATGCTGTGGAGCCAGAATGTGGCTAACGTAATAAGCTAAAGGAAAAGTTTTATATTCCTGTTTCAGGAAGCTCAGCTGGCGGCAACAGCTCAGAGGGAGGAGGAGCATCATGCTAAAGCAGAGGAGCGTTACCGTGAAGCTCTGAAGGAACTCAAGATCCAAAAGACTAAAGAGCAGGAGAGACAGAAACGGTGAGAGACCTGAAAGCTGTTAAAAACATTTGAGTTGGTTCAGAACGATAACTTCCCCCCTTCATTTGTAGATCCATCAATGCGAGGAAGAAGGCGCTGCAGACGGAGAAGGAACGATCGGCTAAAGTGGCCAGACTCCCGGCGCCTCCGCCTGATCCCTTCCAGGTGCTTTCCCTGCAAAATTCAACCGTTTTCCTTCTCTAGCAGATTTATTTGGTCCAAATATTGGTGGCCAAATATTTATCATCGTATTTTGTGGAACCATTGCTATAAAACTATAGCTGTGGTTGCAGGAATCAGTTTGTTTCTTTAGGACACCAGTAAGATGAAGAGTGATTGGCATCATTAAACTGCACACAGTGGCACATCGATCCATTCTTCACTTCAGATACCGTTACAGATATCTGATACAGAAAAACAGTCAAATTAACTTAAAATGTTTCTATTTTTTAACACAAAGGTAAATGTACCTGGACTACATTCAGTACATCAACGACACCAATAACTTCACAAGTTGAGTCAAACATGTCAGAACAAACGTTTTTGTTCATTCAGTGCAGTGAGGAGTAAAACTGACTATCCTGGTCAAACGTGAAAATAAACTAAACAAATTTTCTTTGAAATGGTTCAGAAAGTGCAATTAGAAATTTTAAATATAATGTAAAATATCTAGATTTTTCTTCAATACTGGGACGGAAACATATCAACATTGGATCGGTGTGGCCCAGGTTTGCACATTTATTGGTGGAGAAAATAGTAAATCTAACAATGCAGACAGATATGTTTTTCTTTAAACATCATTAGTAGGAATTTATCGTGACAATGAATGATGAATGGTGCGGTGGCTCTGGGTGCTGACTGTTTCCTGGTTGGAGCAGGACATCGATCCCAGGAAGTCCCACATGGTGAAGAGGTCGGATCTGAACGCCTTCGCTGCCACACGCTACCACATGCCAGAGAACGCCGTGGCGAAGGAGCCGGAGGAGCTGCAGGTCAGAGAGCCGCTTCTGCTTCTGGTTCTGCTTCTGGTTCTGCTTCTGATGTCTGCCGACTTTAAGCTCTGGTCGTCTCTGCAGCCTGACGCCAGACTGGAAGCCGACCTGGAGTCCAGGAGGCTGCAGGATCTCCAGAGAGAGGAGGAGAGGAGGAGGGAGGAGCAGCTGGAGAAGGCTCGGGTCAGAGGGAGGCAGGCCCTGAGGAGGGAGCAGCTGGAGCATGTACGCCTCCAGTTCTGAAGCAGATGGTAGTTTGAGTACTGCAGACGTTTTAACAGCAGCCTCTGGTCTCAGGACCGGGATCGCCTCCTGGTGGAGTTGCAGCACCTGCAGCAGACGGACCTGCTGCGGCGGAGGCAGCAGGTGTCCCGGATGCCGCCACAGATCTTCCAGCCTCTCTACCAGAGGCAGGAGGCCAGGGAGGATCTCCAGAGGGAGCTGGAGTTCGCCTTTGAGGACATGTACACCGGAGAGAGACGTGAGGGCGGCACGGCTGAGGATTGATTTAGGCCGTTTACACACCTGATGGTTCGGTAGACTCGGTTCAAAAGCTTTACTCAAGTAAGAGTAGCACTGCTTCAACATGTTTTTATTAAAGTCAAAGTAAAAAGTAGCAAGAAATGACTCAAGTAAGACTTAAAAAGGATTTGATAAAAAGTCTTCTCATGTACTGAGTAACCGATCAAACGATCAATCATTAAGATTTAAAAATTACGTCATTAGACAAACCAAAATATGAAATTGGTTTTATATTTGCCAATAATTCATAAAAGTAAAAAACCAATAAAATCAGGCAAAATATTTTACTCTCAATGAAAAACTTGAAACTTTAAGAGTCTGCAGGTGAATGAATCTTTGCTTAAAACATGTTTTTCATTCAGTGGGCAGAAAATCTAGAAATTGTACTTGTATAAAAGAAGCAATTCTTCAAAATAAAATTACTCAAGTGAGTAAAAGTAAAAAAGAGAAACTTGACGATCTAAAGTACAAAATACCTAAATCCAAACATGTTTTAAAAAAAACAGGGTGGCGTCAGATTTCAGAGGATGAAGGATGTTTCTTTTCTTTGGCTAAAGACCACAAGTCATGTCTCCTGCTAGCGCTGGGTTAGCATGTTTGTTATGGTTGTATTTACCCAGAATGCCCTGTGCTGCAGTCTACTTCCTGCTTCGATCTGCTGCTTATGCGTTCAGATCGCTCCAGTTTGTAGATGGGCCAGCGTTAGCTTAGCATTCACGCCTCACCACCGAACCGGACTTTCTGGCCAACCGGAGGGGAGTCGGATTAAAGCGGATTTTACGGGGCGGGTGTGAACGCATCCTGAGTCCTGAGCCTCTCTGCATCTCAGTCGTTTCTCTTCTCAGGGGTTAAAGGTGACCTGGTGGTCCAGCTGGTACCGGAGCCTCTCCCAGCCTCATCCAGCTCCGGCCAGGACCTGGATCTGGACCCGGATCAGGACTTGGACGTCACTGTGGATGAAAATGCCGAACCCAAAGCAGAAAATATTCAGAATGACTTTGGGGATGAAGGCAGAGAGCAGGAAGCAGCAGATGGTGAACAAAATTCTGGCTGAAAACTCCTTTCATCTCACGTCTGCGTCTCGTTTCACATCAAACTCTCTCCCGCAGGCGCAACTCCTCCCAGACAGGCGCTCCGGAGGCTCCTGGATCGGATCCGGAGCCAAAGGACCGACTGGATCAGTAGAGTTCCTGCAGCGGATTCTCCGTCCGTCGACACAGAGCTGATCCCAGAGCGAGACCTGAGCATCGAAACCGGATCTCTGACCCCCGAGCGGCTCAGTGGACCCGCCGCCGCTGCACCGAGTGCGTCTGTTTGCTTTGTCTCCATAGCAACGATAGGCCGTCAGTTTGATGCGCTAAAGACGATAATCACAGTTTTAAGCCGTTTATATCATTTCCTGAAATCAGGATTTTTCTCCAACATTAATGTTTCCATTTTAACTGTTTGCATTTAGGCAGTAAAATGTTTATTTTTTGTGTTTTTTGTGTTTGTTTGACTGTGGAACCAGCAGAACCAGCAGAACCGCCACCCGCAGCAGAACTTCCTGCTGATTTTCTGAGCAGAATCCGGGAAGCCGAAGAAGAACGGAAGAAGCGGGTGAGAGGAACGGTTAAAATGTCTTACCTTTGGCCTGTCCTGATATCAAATTGTCCCAGAAATGAAACAAAAGAGAATGTTGCTGTTTTGAGGCCATTTTAAGCCCTATAATGATGATGCTTATGGAACGGAGGCTCATATTTTGAAAGTCTTCTCCGTTTGTTTGACAGGAAGCGAAGCTGGAGGTGGAGAAGCAGCAGCAGGTTGCTCTCCTCCAGGAGCTGGAGGAGCAAAAAGCCGAGCTGGAGCAGATGCTGCAGGAGGCTCAGAGGGAGCGGGAGCAGCTGAGAGCCGCTGCCCAGCAGGAGGCGCTGCTCCTGCAGCCACAGGTTCCTGTCCAGGACGGCTCCCCGATCAGCTTAACCTCTGAGGAAGAAGTAGGTCCAGCATGTCCGAACAGGATGTTGGTGGAATGACTGCAGCATGTCCTACAATATTTAAAGTGTGTGCAGGAAATGCTCTCCCCTCAGGTCATGTTTTCGGCCATTTTTCTTTTATTCCTTTACACCACATATTGCCATAAAATGCAACATATTTTTATGCCTTTGATGAAATGATGTTGCATCATGTTTTGCACTTTAAGGTAATGAAGCAAAATCTGATTCCAAACTGAAACTGGGACTTTGCTGTTTGCGAGTCTCACAGCATCAGCTGGAAGAAAAACACGAGAAACAGAACAAAACATTGTTAGCATTAGCTTCTGCCGTCGTTTTCTATTTATTTTGCAGTTTTGTGTTAGTTTCTGCTGATGCGTTTAATGTGTTTAGTGAATTAGAGATTCATGATCCGAACGTTTTGTCTGGCTGTGCTCATCACCAGCAACATCTGCTGTCGTTTTACTGCAGACGTTAATATTTATCGCTGACCATGGCGGCCATCTTGAAAAAAATTATTAGGAAATATGATTTATATGAAACCAATTATATATATTTATATCTAATAAATATTGGGGAAAAAAATGTTTTTCTTAACGTCCATCTTGAAATTTTCACTGAATGACATTTATTTTCTGCATGTAACGAACATTCAGTGATAACTTCCTGTTTCCTGCAGGCGGCGGCTTCTGCAGAGGAAGACGTGTCCACCATGCGGCTCCGACGGTACCAGCAGCGCCTGCTGGAGCAGAACAGGTGCGCATCGTTTCTCCTCCGGCTCCGTCTGAAGCGGCGCCGCTCCGTCAGCCCGACTGAACCAAGCCCATCTTTCAGGACTCACCAGAGATCCGTGGAAGTGGCCCGGCAGCGGCTGGAGGAATACCAGCGAGCTCTCCGGATCCGCCACAACCTGACCGCCGCCTCGCTGAGGACTCCCGTTCACCCCGAGTTCCTCGCTCCCCCGTCTGGAAGTCACCCACTGCCTTCAGACGTGTCACTTCCTGCTTCCAGCAGCGGCGGCTCCAGCGTACCGTCGGATCCGTCCATTTCGGACCGGTTCAGCTCACCTGACGCTGCTCCGCTGGCCGACAGCCAGAGGTGGGCAGAGGATCCAAAACCTGTTTCCATCTGAGAGGAGAACGACTGCAACCTATTTATACTCGAGTAACTGATCAAATTATCAATCAATCAATACTTAAAAATTACATCATCAAATTTTGTTATTTTAAAGAACAGAACAAAAATAATTTTTATAAATGACAATTACAAAATAAAAACACTTTTTTTCTTCAAAATCAGTTTCTTTGAACTGATGAAACTAACAGAAACTGCAGGTGAGTCAGTTTGGCGACTTTCGTTTTTACTCTGATTTAATTTTCTGGATGGCGACTCTTTATTTTTACTTGAGTATAAACATTTAAAGTTGTTTTTCTCTTGCTCAAGTTCAGTTTTTGGATTCGAAAAAGTTGTAAAAATGTCTTTAAGTGCATTATTTCTACAAAGTTACTGCAGTAAATGTGACTGTAATCATCTCTGCGGCAGCGAACTGGAGCGAGTCGCGACGCGCCTGCCGGACAGACCGAGAGCTTCGCCGCTCGCTGCCAGGCCGAACCGACCCGATGCCGCGCGCGGGTCGGCCGGCATCTCGGCCACCTTTGACCCGATGACCTCCAGAGAGGCGGACCGCAGGAGACGGGAGCTGCAGGAGGCCCAGAGACGGGTGGCGGCGCAGAGGGCGGCGCAGAGGGCGGCGCTGGCGCTGCAGAAGGAGCAGCAAGAGGAGGAGAGGCGCAGAGCGGAGGAGGAGCTGCAGCGCATGAGGAGACAGAAGGAGGCGCTGCAGGCTCTGATCGACGCCGATGGACGAGTCAGTAATCAATGACGTTATCACAACTAATTCAGTGATTGATTCACTGCAGTAGAAAGACTCAAAAAAGACAATTTGTTGAAAGAACAGAAAACATTTTGCATTAAGATAAAATAAATGTGTGTAAATATGTTCAACCTGGAACATGTTGCAGCTTTAGCTTGAAATTTAGAAACTTTTAATCAAAATAATCCTTTGCTGCTACAAATTATCAGGTGAAGAAATACTATGTTGCTGCATTTAGGCAGTAAAATGTTTATTTTCTAATTTAAGAAAGAAATTATATTCAGTTTATTTTTAATAGTGTAAAACCTGCAGGCCTTGTTCAGTGTGCCCTGAGTGACGACCTCCTGGTGTTTCCTGCAGGGCGGTTCTGATTCTCCCACTGAATCTTGGGACCCACAGGAAGCCGAGCGGAAACGGCTGCAGCTGCTGGCGTCGCTGCTGAGAGCCATCGAAGAGTCGCATGGAGGACGTCTGTCCTACTTGGAGGAGCCGGAGGACGGAGACGATTCCCTTCAGCCCCACCTCACAGGAACAGGTGTGTGTGTGTGTGTGTGTGTGTGTGTGTGTGTGTGTGTGTGTGTGTGTGTGTGTGTGTGTGTGTGTGTGTGTGTGTGTGTGTGTGTGTAGTGAGTGAGTGAGTGAGAAAAATAACTTCTTCACATCACAGAGAGTTTGTAGCGTCTGAATTTTAACTCTGAAAGCCTTTCATAGCGTATCGTTATTATATTATAGATGGTTAATTTCTGCGTAGTTTAACTCCTGGCTAGCTCGCCGCGATGCAGATCAACATTTATCCAGGTTTAATTGTTTTAAAATATGTTCTGTTCTTTCTGCTTTCCTTTCGAAGCTCCTCCGGTTCCGAGTGTCGTTCCTCCAGAACCTTCTGGACTCCTAGATCCTCCACGGACGCAGAAGCCTCCAGTGACCCGGGTCAAACTGGGTTTCAAGTGGATGATTCCTCAACAACATGAGCTCAGCGCCATCCAAGAGGTGGAGACTCCGGCCAGCTTGAGTCGGGTTACAGGTCCGCTTCCACGCCTGTGGTTCCAGATCCGTTTGGTCCAGTATTTGAACCAGGAGAAGCTTCTGATGATTCCTGTCTTTTCAGGCTCGAGGCCTCAGTCTGCCGGGAGACAGGTCGGCTTTCCAGGCCCAGAAGACGACGTTCCTTCCATCCCGGCAGACTTCAGCCTGCGGGGTCGTTCTGCCAGGAGACGGGTCGTCTTTTCAGACACCGAAGACGACATGCGTTCCCCCTCCTACGGTTCAGTCCATGACGCCAGACAGTCCGGTTCTGTCTCCAGCTGCAGAGCGGACTCTGCTGGGAGATGGGTCGCCTCTTCAGGCCTGGAGGACGGCGTTCCTTCACGCCTATCGGATGTTAACCTGCTGGATGGTTCTGGTCAGAGCCGGGTCGGGTCGGAGACCTCCTGCCGTCTTCCCTGGAGGGAGCGACTGCTGCCTGGAGCAGCAGTGACTCCAGACTCGTCCGATTCCGGTAGGATGCGCAGGAATCGCGCTCTGCTGAGGGAGAAGATGTTAAACTGCAGTGATGCTGTAATTCCTGTTTTTCTAGATTCGGCCATGAAGGCGACGTCACGGCCTTGTTCTGATTCTGGAAGAGGAGCCGACTCGCTGGGTCCTGCAGCTCTGAGCTCCAGATCCCCCTCAGAGGTAACAGAGCCAATCAGGCTGCGCAGTCAGGCGGATTAACTTCATATTTTCTCTGCCTGTGAAAATGTGAATCCCCTCTGAGGTCCATCGGCTGTGGATCAGTGATGAAAACTAGCCAAATCTGAGGCAGAGGCAGAGGACGCCTCCGCCGCTGATTATGCTGGAGAAGCTTCTGTGTGTGTGTGTGTGTGTGTGTGTGTGTGTGTGTGTGTGTGTGTGTGTGTGTGTGTGTGTGTGTGTGTGTTCTGTGTACTGAGCGATGATGTGAAACGTCTGAACCTGAATCGTGTCCATTAAACACGTTTTCATGAGGGTTTCTACACTTGAACTGAGCTCAGTCCTTCAGTTCTGATCCAATCGGATCAGAAGTTTCAGGCTGTTTGTCTTCATGGTTCTGTTGGACCTCAGCACAGCGTTCTACTCCGCTATAGCTGGTCTGACTCTGTGGTTTGGTTCCGCACTGCTTCCAGTGACGTGGGGTCCCTCCAGGCTCAGTCCTGGGACCCCTCCTATTTAATACCTGCCTGCTCTCACTGGCTCAGGTGAGAACCCAGTTACCATGGCAGCACAGCGAACAGAACCAGAACCAAACATGGAGAAGACTAGACTAAAACCCTGTTTAGTTTCCTTTGACTAGTAACGACTGGAATGTTGTTTATTTTGGTCCAACTTTTCATGATTTCTGTGTTTTAGCTGTTTAAACTGCGTTGCTGCTACATGTTCGTTACAAACCGACCGTCTGGTTTCGTCTCAGCCTCCCTGCAGGTTCTCCGGCTCCGACTGCCTCTCCTCCACCACCATCTCCAGCGGCAGCTACGTCTCCACCGACCCGGAGCGAAGCGCCGGTGAGTAGCAGCCGGACCTTCAGCGCGATCCGAAACCCGTCACCATCGGCTTTATTCTCTAAATTATGATTTATTCTAATAATTATAACCAGGCGTCTCAATTTCTGTTTGCATGATTCATTTTTTTTCTCTTTCTACCAAAAACTGGATGATAATTTTCAGTCTGGTGTTTTGGCCTTTATTTTGGAGGGTAATTCAGTTTACAAGGTTTTATAATTATAGTTTTTTCTTGTGTTAATTATGAATAAAACTAATTATGGCTTTTATTCTGGTAATTATGACTTCCTGTTGGGCTTGTATTTTTCTCCACTGTGGAGCAGAAAACGTTCCTAATCGTTAAAAATGATGACCAGCTTCCTGTTGGTTTCAGACCCTCGGCTCTTCGACCCAACTGGACCGGGTTCTGGTGGCGTTTCCTCGGCCGGTCCGCCTGTCGACTCCGTGTTTAACGACAGCGTCATCCAGCGCATCATTGATAAATACACCAGAGAGCTCGACGTCTCGCTCAGCGCCGCAGGAACGACTACAGGTCCAGATCCGGTTCCCTCGCCTCCGGCCCGGTTCTGGCCCGGTTCTGGAACAATAAAAACTCTGCTGTTGCTCTCAGACAGCGACGCTCTGGAGGAGTCCGGCTCTTCGCGCTCTCAGCCGTCCAGTACGGAGAACGAGACCTCGGCTCGTCGTCGGGACGTCCGGCGCCGCCCAGCGGCCGGTCAGGACCCGAACCCGGTTAGTCACTCGCCCATTAACCAGGTTCAGATCAATCAGAAGATGTAATCAGAAACAAGATGGAGGCGTCAGATTCCTCCTTAGTCTTTGGCTACAGAGCCTTTCCTGCTGCTAGCGCTAGGCTAGCTTGTTAGCTTTGGTTGTATTTACCCAGAATGCCCTGCGCTCTAGTCCACTTCCTGGTCCGGTCCGCTCCCATGGATCTGAGCGTTTCTGCTGCTTTCAGGAGCAGGTGACCCCGGGTCATCCCGCCCTGGAGCGTTTCTGGCCCGTCGACTCGGAGCAGAACCCAGAGAGGCTCTCGGTTCTGGAGCGGTTGGTCGGCCAGCCGTCGGCTCATTCCTCCATGATCGGCGCCAGGCCCGGTCCGCCGGATCGCAGCGGCTGGGACTCCACTCTGAGCCGGATGATCGGCCGCCTGTCCCAACGGTCGGACGATCCGGGTTTCTGCGCTGGTCAAGACGCGTCGGAACCGTCCTGGTCGGATGAGGTACCGGAGGAGACCCGGATGAGGGTTCTGGCCGGAGAGCTGCAGGTCTCTGCCGATCAGAACTCCGGTAGGCGTTTCACTCTGGATCATTTCTGGATTTTAGTTAAAGATCATTGAAACTTAAATTAATGACCAAATTCAGGTGAACGAAGTTCTGCATCCGAGTCCAGAGAACCATCATGGCTGCAGCGCCGCCTGGCTCGGAGTCCGCCCGCCTCGGACCCGGTGCTGCAGAACCGAGCCGGTCTGGAGGAACTGGACCCGCACGGCACCATCGGTGAGAGAAAACATCAGGAGCCGTTTCTCATCTAAACCCGACTCCTGTCATTCTGGGTTCCCTCAGTTTGTTTCAGCCTGGCGGGCCGCCAGGCTCTACCGGCTCCCAGCAGGACAAACGTTTATTTATTCAGAACATCGTTTTTATTTTCCAGCAAGGACGGATTAAAGGAGCAGTTTCATGTAAAATCGACTATTTTAACGTTCATCCCAAACAAAAACATTTGTTCCTTTGATTCCTTCAAGCATGTTTGAGACGTCCTCTCGTCTCCATGGCAACCATGCAGCTGTGTGGCCGTAGCCCCGCCTTCGAGGCGCAGCTCCTCCTCAGAGCTGCAGTTTCCAAGCTTCTGCCTCACAGAGCAGCTGTGCCACTGAGATCCTTCAGACTAGCCAGCAGCAATTAGCAAACAGCTGGACAAACAGCTGGGCGATCATCATAGGAGCTTCTAACGTTGTTAAAGGGTTAATAGAGGAGCCGTGGTTCTGGGTCAGAACCTGTTGGAGGGAAGACGATCCGGTCATCATGTTTTGGCAACTGATTGATAATTAGAGGATAATTAGAGGACAAAAGGTGATTAAAACGATTTTCTTTCCTGAATTTTAAACAGGTGAAGTTAAAACTCGGTAGAGCAAATTTTTATCTTAAATGCAAAATCTTAATATATTTGTCTGCACACTGTTTAATCTCTTCTCTGTTATTTTAGCAAATTGCCTTTCTGAGTCTCTTCACTCCAGATGTCTATTAATCGATTACAGAAATAATCGTGAACTAATTTAATAATCGATTGATCAGTTAATCGATTTAGTCCTACATTTTTTTGTTCTTCAGAAATAAAGTTGGACTGAAACAACTTGACTTTCTGTCTCCACTCAGATTCGTTCCACCCGCTGCATCCAGAAATCACCCACAACGAAACCGCCGACCCCTCTGTGAACTTTCACCTTCCTGACCTCAACACGTCAGACGATTCGTCGCTGGAGCAGCTGAGAGCGGAGGAGCCGTGCGGCCGCAGAGACGTTCAGGAGTCCTTCTCCCGGCTCGTCATCGCCGAATGCGTCCAGCAGGACTCTGTCCTGACGCCGCCCCCTGGGTCCCCCGCCGCCCTGGGGACACCGCCCAGCAGGACGCCGCCCTGCGGGCGCCGCCCCTGGCTCCCCCGCTGCCCTGGGGACGCCGCCCTGCGGGGGCGGGGAAGCGTCCGCTCTGGGCTCGGCGGAGGCAGAGTCCTCCAGAGTTTCCGTCTGGAGGACTCTGCCTCCAGACGGCGGTGAACGCCAGGACGATTTCTCCAGCTCAGAAATCACACCGGTAAGTTTTGGTCTGACTGTAGATAACAGGAATCATTTCACGGTTCGTTCAGGTGCAGATAATCTAAAACATCAGATAATTTTATGTTTTACAGATAAAATGAGATGAATGGAAGCAGCAGCTAGCGTAGCGCTGTGTGTTATGCAGAGCTGGGGAGTAACTAGTTACATTTACTCAATTACATTGGCTTCAGTGAAGTTTATGGGGAAAAAATGCTTTTAGAAGTATTTTTAGCATGTAGCATTTTTTACTCTTGAGTAAAATGTCTGGATTTTCTTCCCACTGAATGATAAAAACCAACATTCTGGGTCTGAACCCGGTTGGTTTCTGGTTCTGCAGGAGTCCGACGGGGAGAGAGGCATCCTGGATCAGTCCCAGATCACGTTGCTGAGTCTGACGGACACGACGCTGCAGGACGCGGTCGCCACGGACGACGAGGAACTGCAGGACGGCGACCGTCCAGACAGCATCACAGACGGACAGGAAACCATGGAAACGGAGCCAACAGAGGTTCATTCATCGCAGCTTCACATCAAAGCTGCAGTAACTTTAATAAAACGTGATTTTTACATGTTTGTTAAACTTATCACCACAATAAAACTGAATATCAATCAACATTGTAGACACACAAAAAATTCTAAATTCGTGTTTCAAAAATGAAATATTTGCAAGAAAAACGTCACAAAATGGTGAGTTTGAACAAATAAACCTTTTTATAACCTGCAAACTTCGTCCACCAGGGGGCTGAATCCGCGCTGGCTCGTCAGGCGCCATCAGGTACAGACACCACAGCATCATGTGAGGCGTTAGAGCCGCCATCTTGATGACGGCCGCCATCTTGATGATGGCCGCCATCTTGATGACGGCCGCCATCTTGTTGGTCCCCGTGTCCAGCGTCCCTCCTGGAGTTCCTCTGGAGTCCCAGCAGGAACCTGCAGGACGTCTTCCAGCGGCGGCGCCGGGCTCTCATGCAGCGGTCCGACCGCCGCGTTCAGGAGCTCAAAGCCAAGCGGGCCGCCGCCAGGAACGGATCCCTGAGTCGGGTTCCGGTGGAAGAACTGGACCCGGGTCGAGGCACGGTCCAGACCGATCCCAGGAAGGAGGCGGCAGAATCCCAGAGTACGACGGAGGACAGGAAGAGAGCAGAGAGGAAGCTCCGCCCACTTCCACCAGGTAGCACAACTTTATTTATTTACTTCAACTTTATGATGCAACTTTTTATTGCATCATTTGGACGTTTTTAATCGCGTTATTACGACTCATCATGTTGTCATGTGGCTTCATTCTGGTTTTATTCCAACCTTTTTTCTCAGATTATTAGAAATTTCTTGTGACCGTCTCATAATTTCATCAGCTGGACAGAGAATCTAAAACTACCAGAGAAACAGAAACACAATATATATCTACCCACGTAAAAGTAGAAAGTTGTTCAAATTCTGAGAAACTGATCAAATTATCAATCATTTCATATTTAAAAATGACATCATGAGACCAAAATGACGATAATTCATAGACATAATTAAAGGAAAATGTTTAAAAACTAATTAAACTTCAACAGAAGCTTCAGGTGAAACTGTTCGAACATGAAAACCAGAAATCGAGAGTAGAAACGATTCATAACTGAATTAGTCGAGTAAAAAGTAAAAATCCTCCTGGATCCAAACTTTTCCCAGCAGTTACTCGGGTAAATGTAACAGAGTAAATGTAACTGAGTAAATGTAACAGAGTAAATGTAACAGAGTAAATGTAACAGAGTAAATGTAACTAGTTACTCTCGGCTCTGGCTGCTCATTTTTGTTTATTGGTTCGTCTCCAGTCGATGTTTTAACAGAATTTTGCGACCCGGTTCTTCTCTCAGGTCGCCGCTCCGGTCCTCAGATCGGAGCCGACGTTCGGATCAGCGATCCGGATCAGAGGAAGCGGAACCTGTCAGAGATGCACCAGCGAACCCAGAGGTACCCGGGGGCCGCGGCGGGCCGCCTGCGCTCTGAGCAGAGTGTGTGTGTGTGAGCACCGTGTGTGAGCAGTGTGTGTGTGAGCACCGTGTGTGAGCACCGTGTGTGTGTGTGTGTGTGTGTGTGTGTTCAGGCTGTACGAGCAGCTGGAGGAGGTGAAGCAGCAGCGAGCCGCACGCAGCCGGCAGGAGGACTGGGCCAGGAACCGGCTCAGGGCCAAGGAGTTCCACAGGGTAGGAGCGTTTCGCCTCCGGGTTCCTGCAGCAGAACCGCAGCTCACTCTGATTTCCCTCCACAGAAAACGCTGCAGAAGCTCCGAGCCAAGCAGACGCCGACGTTTTAACTTATCACCTTTATTTAATAAAAACTCAGGTTGTTTTAAAGATTCGGCTCAGACTGATGTTTAGCAACATAAACATTCATTCCGATGAGTTTATTAAATAAACATAATTAGTTTTCAAAAAGAAACCAAAGTCATAAAGATGAGAGAACCCAAAGCCGCCGTCCAGGAGGCCGGCGTTAATCTGGGATTAAAACCGTCGGCAGTGAAGCTCAGAGTTTGGAGAAAAGTGTCTCTTTCAGGCTTTTCTTCTCCATGGTGGCCTGAGCCGACTTCATCACATCCTGGGTCTGCAGCATGCTCATGTTCCAGGTGGCCTGCAGACCACAGCACAACTATATTACAATATTATATTACATGATCCGATACTAAAACCCAGCAATGAAAAACGATGAAACGCAACACCAAAAGATCCATGGAAAATAAACATCTGCTATGAACTTCAGAAAAATAAAATGAATAACTCTGAATATATTTAATAAAATGCAAAAAACTCATTTAAAAATGAAACTAATAACGATAAACAGGCCAAATGAGCAAGATTCTGAGCTTTAACAGGTCCTGTTGGTACCATGTAGTCCAGTCCCTCCGCCACGCTGTGGTCTCTGGAGTACAGCAGGTTGAGTTTGGTTCCCTGCACGGCCACCGGGCTGCGCGCCGCCATCTCCGCCGCCATCTGCAGCGCGCCCGCCATCATGGCGTCCTGGTCCGGAAACACGCGGCTGCAGCAACGACAGGCGCGTTCACAAAATAACGACCGCAGAAAATGTTGCATTACAGAAAATAAAATCTGGGAAAAGGAAAGTTTATAAAGAGATAAAAACCGTTTCCTTCAGTTTATATTTAACGTTTTATTAACGTTGGTTCTTACCTGACCAATCCGCTGCTCTTGGCCTCGTCGGCGAACATCTTCCTGGCGGTCAGAGCCAGCTCGTTCACCAGGCTGCACAGACAACACGTGACCTTTGACCTCAGGGTTCCTGCTAATAAACACGGCCGAGACCGGAACCGGGTCGGGTTTTACCGGGTCGGGTTTTACCTGCGGCTGCCGATCACTTTAGGAAGCCGCTGCAGCGTCCCCACGTCCGCCGCCAGACCGATGTCCACTTCCTGTGAAACCGAGACGGAGACGCTGAGGAAACGGTTCGGATCAGACGGAACCGCTCAGAACGGGGAACCGCTCCGAACTGAACCGCTCAGAACTGAACGGGGAACCGCTCAGAACTGAACCGCTCAGAACTGAATCGCTCAGAACTGAACCGCTCAGAACTTATTTAGCTTTGAACCAAACACTCGACTTTTCAAACTGAGATTTCTTTTTCTAACAAACTTTTAACTTCCAGAGCTCAGAAATGTATTTTTTTTCTTGAAACTTTCTGATTATCAAAGTTTCTCAAATCTCCAGTCAGTTTGATTTTTAGAAACATGAAACTGAGTTTTATTTGGGCAAAACGTAAAAATGTTTGTTTTCCAGATTTCGGGCTACATTTAAGCTGCTCCTGAGTTCTGATCCGTTTTCTGACCTTGACCTGGAACCAGGCGTCCTGGGTGCAGAGCCGAATGTCGCAGGCCGTGATGAGGTCAACGCCTGCAGGAAGAACCGAGAATCAAACGACCTTCAGGCCAGGAGCAAATATCTCTGCAGACTAGAAATGAAACAGGCAGAAGTATTTTCCAAAAGAATATAGAAGCTTCTTTAATATCGGTAGAACAAAGTTCCACCTTCAGATTATTTCGCTTAGTGAGATATTTTTTGATGTCACGTCTTTGTTGCGCTTCTCGCTGCTGGATTTTAAGTCGGCCATCTTGCTGGCGTCCTACCTCCTCCGATGCAGGCTCCGTGAACCGCCGCCACCACCGGCTTTGGACACTGCAGGAGGAGAAGAAGAGAACCTGAGTGTTTGATGAACCTTTCTGACCGCCGGTCGTCTCTCGCAGCGTTTACCTTCTCAAAGACGGAGAACGTCTCCTGGTACTGTTTGACCAGCTTCCTGACGTTCCAGGCGATCCGCGCCGCGTCGTCGCCCTCCGGCTGCAGAATGTCGGTCGCCATGTCCATCAGGTCGATCCCTGACGGCGGCAGGTCAATCAGCATCAGAACCCGGCGGCGGCATGGTGCCGTTTATTTTTACCTCAGAGTGGCCATCTGTCTGTTATTCCTATCTCAGGTTCATCCACCAGGGAGGAAGTACAAACTTTTTCCACGTGAGACAAAATTGTCGATAAAACAACCCGACTTAAAATCAAGTAAATAAAGTAACTTGATTTTTGATGCAGATCCAAAACTATGAGGGATTTTTACAGCAGCCAGTCAGGAGTTAGAGGAGTACATCGCTGCCAAAAATGTAGAAACTCAGCGATTAAGTCTCTGAAATTTTTATAGAAAAATTTGTGACATTTGAAATTCAGAAATCTTTTATTGCGCATTTCCTTGTTTTTTTGGTTTTTTTTCTAGAATTTTTCAGAAATTCGTCTAAAAAAACTTTTGTAAAATTTGTGAGCTGTTTTTGGCAGAAATGTCCTCTTCCTGTGTTTTATATATTTCCCGTGGCATTAATGCGCCGTCGTCCAGGAGCAGATTGATGTTTGAATTTAAAAAAAGAAACTCCAGAGACTAGAAACTGATTCCTAGATTTCTGCAGCGTTTACAGACAGACAGACGCACAGACAGACAGACAGACAGACGCACAGACAGACAGACAGACAGACAGACAGACAGACAGACAGACAGACGGACGCACAGACAGACAGACAGACAGACAGACAGACAGACAGACAGATGCTCACCTGCTGTGAAGGCTCTGCCCGCTCCAGAAATCACCACCACCCTGCAGGCCTGGTCCTCAGAGATCTGCTGGAAACACTCCACCATCTCCCTGCAACGGGAAAAACCTCCTTTAGTGACGAAACAATAAAATGACCAAAAGCTCGTCTCAAAAAGTCAAACTAGTAACTAAATTCATGATGAATAACTTATTTTTGGCCTTACAAATTAAAACCCAGGATTCAGTGTCATTGAGCTTTAGAAAACTGAAAACATCAGATACAGTATTCACAGAAAGTTAAGTGGAAGGAAAACATAAGCCACCCTTCAAGAATTTGGGAAAGCTTGTGAAACGTATTTGCACCAGTGAGATTTCCCACTTTAGTATTTTGCTAGTTGAAAATAATTTCCAAACTTCATTTGAAATCCATAGAAGCCCCTTAATGTTTAGGTCAAAGGTCAGCAGCGTTTACAAACTGAAGGGATTTTAGCCTCAATCCAGATAAATAGAATTAATTCAGAGGCGTTAATGTTACCTGAA
Organism: Poeciliopsis gracilis; assembly: GCA_911649635.1. Classification (NCBI taxonomy): domain Eukaryota; kingdom Metazoa; phylum Chordata; class Actinopteri; order Cyprinodontiformes; family Poeciliidae; genus Poeciliopsis; species Poeciliopsis gracilis. The sequence continues at coordinate 1,633,356 of CAJVRI010001518.1, forward strand.
CCAAAGTTATCCAGAGTCGCCTGGTTTGAGGGAATTTATGACATTTTCACCATGAAGTTAATATTTATTTACATTTATTACAGTTTTTGTAGAAACTGGATTCCTGCTTTCAAACTGAATCTTCAAAATGAATCTTTTTGTTTCTGAATTTAGGGTAAAACAACATTTCCACTGATTACAGTCTGACCCAACAGAACTTTCTTGTTAAATTAATTCCCAGTTTGAATACAGAATATTAAAAAAATATAAAAAAAAAGAAAATTGATGTAAATGAATGATGTAATTAAACATTATGACCTTAAACTGGCAGTTATGGTCTTATTTAACAATAACAAACTTCTACTTTCCTTTTAATGGATATTTAATGCGGCTCAAAATTAAAATCTCAGATTTTTTCATAATTATTTCCGACTAATAATAAAAAAAAAAATTACAAATGATGAAAAATATTCTGAGAAAATGGGTTTTATTTTAATCCTCCTTTCTGTGAACTGGAAGCTGCAGCTTTACAAGAATAAAGTCTGAAAATGACCAGAAAAACTTTGAATGTTTTAAAAGCTGCAGGATGAAAGGAGATCAGCTCAGCCGTTTCCTGTGAAACTTTACAAGATGCTCAACGTTTAAATTTTGATTAATAATAATTATTATTATGACTTTATTCTTTTATGTTACGATTGTTTTCTGGTAATATTAACATTTTATTTAGACTTTATTGTCATATGAATGAATTATTGCAATATTCTTGCTTTACTCTTGTAATTAAACATGAAAAACAAAAAATCAAACTTTCACACTTTGTTAAAGAGTTGATCAGAATTCAGAGGCCAAATAAAAAGAAGCTGTGAAACAAGATGGCCGCCCTGATGCGATGACATCACCCTGAACTACGGAAACCCAGGGGGAAAAACATTTTTGAAATCCAGATTTTGCAGAAGTGGAAGGTTGAGACGTGACAGCGGCGCTGCGCGGCTCGTCTTGCCTCCAGAAGGCTTTGTTCATGGCGTTGAGCTTGGCGGGTCGGTGCAGCTGGACGTGCGTGACGGACTCGGCCGGCCGGCTGACGGCCAGCGTGGTGAACGGCGGCGTGGGCCCGTCTGAGGACGACATGGCTCTGACCGGGCCGGGTCGCCACAACCTGCTGTCTGAACCACAGACACATTCATTTAGTCACAGAGGAAAGCTGACCTTTGACCCGGCTGAGGAGACAAACTGCGTCGCATGTAATTATTTCTCCCAACTTTTTATTTGCATATTTTGTTTATGTTTGTGAAAATATGTGAAAATTTCACAAATAGTTTCTAAATGTGAATTTATTCATTCCTTTTATAGCTTTGCTGCTGGTCATTTATTTTCAGTTCATTCTTTATGTTATGGAATAATATTAGCATTTTTCTCACGTAAACTATTATTCAACTTTGTTTTTATGGGGAAAGAAACAAAACTAAAAAAAGCAGCGAAACCTTTAAACACCACAGGAGCCGAAACGTTTCAGTCAAATATCAGTTCTATGATTTTTCTTTTTTAAACAGTAAAATAATAATATTTGGGTTGAAAAACTGCTTTATCTAATACTATATTTGAAACATTACTGTCTTAAATGTTGGTCATTTTCAGTTCTTTGTGTTTATTCTCAGCAACAGATTTTGTGTTGCTGGATTTTCTAAAACATAATTTGTTTATTTTGAGCTGGAGGACAAATCACTGAAGTCCAATAATTGCATCAAACATGGTTGACTAAAGATCAATACTTTGAGTTTATCTTTCACTTTTATTAGACTTTAAATCATCTGTAAAATGTGAATCTGCATCAACAGCCAAAATGGAGGATCATTTTTGTAATTAGACTGAGGGCCGCTCAGCTTCACCTCAAGGCCTTAAACGGCCCCCGATCCACGATTTGGAAACCTGTGGAATGAGGTCTCCCTGATTTTTTTTAAAATTTTGTTAAAAATGTTTTGTTAATTTTAAGAAAACACGAAGAACTTTGACTCAAACCGTAAAATTGACCTTTCACCTATATTCCATTTAAAGCTCGTTTCAGTTTTAAACTGATTTTAAACTCCGATAAAAACATGAGCAGAAACTCCACATGTTTATTTTCTTATAACTCTGAAGGACTCAAACAGTTAAACTTACATTTAGGCAGAGCTGATCTGAACAGGACCGACAGCATCGCCCTTTGACCTGCAGACACCGGATGAGACGTTTACAAACATCACCGCTAGCTAGCAGGCTAACTAGCAAGCTAGCTAGCATAGAAACATCACCGCTAGCTAGCCTGCTAACTAGCCTGGCTAACTGAGACTAACTAGCTAACTTATCGAAACTCTCCTCTGCTTCACTGGTTCCCCTCCAGCTAAATATTAAACAACACAACAATTTATGTCTAAAATTAAACTACAAACCTGAACGAAACGTTCAGACGCGGATCTGCAGCTACTGGAGCTTTTAATACGGTGGCCGATGAGGCTCGTATCGAACAGAGAAAAGCGAATGAATCTGTTCAGGATTTTTACTATTGATGCTGTTAACTTATGAACGTTAAAATGAAGTTATTTATTTACTTAACATGAAAGAACATTTATAGAGGTAACAGGAAAAAACTAATAAAATGTTTTTGTAGAAGTTCTTTAAACGTAAACTGATATTTTTAAAGAATATTCCCATGAAATTTCAGATCTTCAACCGACTTTAACCTTTAGTGAAACAGGAAACATGGATGAACTGAAATTAAATAAAATGGGATTAATAATTACATCTAAGTGTAGTTTTATAATCTGGGAGCCAGTTGGTTCAAAATTAATGAATTAGAATATAAACTTTCTCTTGCTTAAAATAAACAGAACATGGATAAAATATTGAATCTATTATCCTCATTTCAATCAGCACAACTTGCTCTACTGCTGTCACTTTATGCTAAAAGAAAACTGTTTTTCTCTTGTTTCAATTTCTGAGATTAATTTAATTTAGATTTTAATTAGAAAAACGAATATTAACAAATATTAATATCTGACGATTTTTACTAGAAAACATCTGGTATAAACTTTAACCTTTCTGAGTTTTTCTACATGTGTGATTGTGTTTAGTTAAACCTTAAACCATGAAGTGACTCAGGGAATATTTGGATCTCCCACCGTGAGTCAGAACCGGATGTGTGACGTAGTTTATCGTCAGTCAGAGGAATGAAGGACATACTTACCTGGCAGGGGCGACTCCATGATCCTGTAGGTGGGTCGCCCAGGGTGAGGATCAGCCATTGCACTGCGGCGATCTGACCTCTGTGAATTCTCCACATGGAGAATCTCAACTGCACAATTTGTGGTAGTGGGGGACTGCGTTCGCGCTCTCCCCTGGGAGGATGTTATATGATAAACTATGAGCTAGTCACTCAGTGAGTTTCTGTATCTGTTTTTTTTTTGGGTTGCATTAATAACCAAAACTGCAGTAAGAAATGTATTTTAAACATTTTTCATTTTCATGCTAGTGATCGTACCAACTTGTTCTCCACCTTTGAACCACTTGTGGTCCCGGAGATCTGTGGATTTTTCTTTAACCACCAGGGGGAGCTCCTTACAAGGAAGTAAATCACCGGAAGTCAAAATTGCAGGTCAAAGAGGAAAAAGTTGAGTTTCATCTAGAACAAGCACATGCTAGCAGCCAACTAACACAAATAAGTTAATTTAATGCCGCTTTTCAGTTTCGGTCTATCGATGCGGTGGTACCGGAGGGAAATGAGAGCCCTTAACGAACCCTTGGTTCTGCAGCTTCCTCTGCTGCGGCCTCGGGAGAAACCGAGATGCGGTTTAGTCCGGAAAATACGGTATTTAAATCACTGCGAGCAGCTGAAGTTTAGGACTCCTGATACTCCGCTCTTACAGTTACAGGAAAACTGTTTATTCATGGCATTGCTAACTTGCTTAGCATTCATGACAATGCTAATTAACCTAGCATTAGTGACAACGCTAACCAGCCTAGCATTCATGACAATGAGAATTAGCATAGCATTAATGACAATGCTAACCAGCCTGGCATTCATGGCCAGGAAGTGGGAGGCTAATCTCATACTGCGATTCAAATTTCCAAGTTTTCAACAGAAAAGTTTGAAAAGTAAAATAAGTTGCTAGAAAACAAACTATTTGAGATTTTTAATATTTCAAAGTTCTTTTATAGACAATTAAAAGTAGATAATTAGATTTTTAAGTTCTTTTTAAGAAAAATACCCATTATTCTCAGAAACTTAAGTTTTTATTTTTTGACAATTTGAGAAACTCGAATGTTTCTTCCTAGTTTTTCTTTAACAGCTCCACACGTAGGGTGATTGACAACACTAAGACCCGCCTTCTGGCTGATTGGTTGTTTCTTTCTAGCACTGAAAAAGTCAGACAATTTGTCTTCCAGTCTAACTATGGTTTTACTTTCAAACATCTAAATATTTTATGGAAGTTGAACACTGCAGCTCTAAACACATCAAAGTGTTTCCCTGTTGTTCACATGAGAGTAAAGCAAGTTTTATTGTGAATCTTAATGAAATGTTTGAAACAGCAGCAGGAGGACTTTCGGAGGACCCCGGGGCTTTCGGAGGACCCCGGGGCTTTCGGAGGACCCCGGGGCTTTCGGAGGACCCCGGGGCTTTCGGAGGACCCCGGGGCATAGGAAGCAGCAGAAACATGGCCGCCGGCCACTTGAGCGTTTTCCTTTATTTTCTTAGAACAAAAACATTTTTTTCTCCAGCTGCATATCAGGTCTGAACTCACAGAACTAAACCATCAACAATTAAAACAACAACAAAAAACACGATTGAATAATAAAAAGTTCAGAAAGCCGCTGCCGTCTTCAGCCATTAAGCCCTCGGAGCGTCGAAGTGGCTCCTGCCTCAGGCGGCCATCTTGGAATACAAAAAGTCAAAGTGACAACCAGATGGTGTGGAAACAAACCGACACTATGCAGCTCGTCTGCGCTGCAGGTGGTGGATTTAAAAGCTCGGCTGTCCGTTTAAACTCCAGACTGATAAAGTTGTCCTGGTTGATGGAGTCCAGCCGGGTCCAGTTCCGTCCTCTGGTCCCAGAAGGGCCGGTTCCGTCTCAGTTGGCGTGCGAGACGGTGGAGAAGCACAGCTTTAATGTGTAGGGGTACGGTCCGCCTGCAACAGGAAGGGACAGGTTGAGACGCAGCAGCGGCACCGGGCCGGGCCGGGTCGGTTCCGGTCGGGCAGCAGGATGTGGATGAAACTCAGAGTTGGTCCAAACCGGCTGAGAGCCAATTTCCAAAAACTCAACGTTTACACTTTATTCACATTTAACTGGATGCAAACAGACAATTACACAGCCGTCCATCTTTGAAAAGCATTAGTGGGGCCTCCTGCCCAGCCTTCAGCCTAGTAGGACCAACAGTGAGCAGTGAGAGAGGAGATAGTAGATGAGTGATCGAGACAAACCCTTTGATGACCCTTTGCTCGCCTGCCCCCCCACACCTGGGTTTTTCATCTGGTAATGGTTCATCAGCGCCAGCGCCTCCATGGCGTCGTTGATGGACTCCCACTCCAGCAGGCCGGAGGCGCTGCGGTCGCTGGGAGCAGCGCCACCTGTTGGCAGCAAACCGCAGGTTCAGTTCCAGAGCAGGAATGAATCGGTTGGCAAACACCAAACAGAGCCGAGTGTTTGGTCATTTAGACAGGAACAAAGGTTGAGTTGGTCACAAACTTCAATTTCAGAGATTATTGGCAGAAATTTACTCAGTTAATCTATTAGTGAATTATTGATCCCACCTGATGGGAAAATGTGAAACTTTACAATTTTCTCACATTCGATACAGATATCTGAGATTTAGTATCGACTGAATTGACATAAAATGATTTTTTGTAAAACTCAGATTTAGATGGTTAATTAGACGTTAATCTGATAAAATAACTTTAATTAAATCAATCAGTGCCGTTAGAAGTGGAACTGACAATAGAAAATAACCAAACTAAACAGCAAACATTTAAATCGGTTCAGAAAGTGAAATCCTTCATTTTTAGTTTCAAACAAATGAATCCTGTCGCTGCTCAGAGCCCAAACATAGAACTAGACTGAATAGATCTGCTGACATTGATTGGGAATATTGATCAGATCTACAACTTTTTCCATGTTGGTACCAATAAAACATTAGAACTGCATTGAGAAATTCTGTTCAGAAACAAAATTATTTTGATTTTAAACTTTGAATTTAATTTCTGCACTTAAAAAAAATAAAGAAGTTGTTTTAAAGTTCTTACTTTTTCCTGTGAACATTTTGACGTTAACTGGACTCTTAACTCCGAGTTCTTCACAAATCTGTAAAACATCAGGGTGAAACATGAAGGTTTGTGTTGTTTAAGATGGCGTCCTGCCTGCGGCGGCGGCGGCGGCGGACCTCAGCGAAGATCTCTGGCGTGACTTCCGGCTGCGCGTTGAAGAAGTGCAGCACGTTGCTCGGGTGCTGGATGCGGTTCTTGGCCGCCTGCTCCGGCGAGGAGAAGCGGTTGTTCCGGGAGCCGTGGAAGTCCTTGAAGCTGCTGGTGCCGTCCTCCAGCTCGTAGCACTGGCCGGGAACGATGGCCTGCTGCTTGGAGACGCTGCGGGGCGGAGCCACGCGATCAGGCCACGCCCCCTCAGCGCAGCAGGGGCGGGGCCAGAGGGCGGGGCCAGAGGGCGGACTGAACTCACCACACGTTGAGCTTCTGGCCAAACAGGAAGTTGTTGTTGAGGTGAGTGATGGCCCGGTCCACAGCGTAGCAGTCGCCCATCTCCACCATGGCGGCTCCGGGTTTACTCTTCATGAACTTCACCTGGCAGGACAACAGAACCGGGTCAGACAGAGACTGGACCGGGTCAGAGAACCGCAGCGCTCCTTCACCGACCCGCTCCACGTTTCCATAGAGACAGAAGATGTTGAAGACCCGGTCCGCGTTCATCTTGGCCGTGTCGAGCCCGTAGGCCATGACGACAGGCGAGTCGGCGTGGGCGCCGTATTCGCCGGGCGGCGGCGGCGGAGGCCCGTAACCCGGCCCGTAGCTCCGGCTGCCGCGGCCCCTCATCGGGGGGCCCATCCGCCGGCCCTCGTAGGGAGGGGACCCATAGCTCTCCTCGTAGCCATGGTAACCGCCTCCTACAGGACGGCAGGGACACGAGACAGAAAAACATGACGCACCAAACCTGAGGCGTCGATCCAACATGAAGAACTTAAAACGTTTATTAACTTGAAAATGTACTGAAGTCCAAATGAATGTGATAAAACTGCAGCAGCTCAGATTACTGGAAAACAACGAAGCTCCGCAAGTTCGACAAAAACAACTTTAGTTCAATAACTGATAAAAACAGGTCAACTTTTCTAGTTGATGTAAAAACAAACTGCAGGCAGTGCAATTAGGAAGTTAAACAAAGTATAATAAATGAGCACAAAGCATAGATCAGACTGCATAGATCTGCCCTTATGGATTTCACCTGATCTTTTTCAATAACTAGGAGATACTGGCTCTCTGATGAGGGGTCAGAGGTCAGCAGACTCACCGTACTCTGGAGGATGGTCCCCCAGCAGAGCCGGCTGCCTCTGGCGCTTGTTGGGGTTGGCGTTCACGTCTTCTGAAGACACGAAGTCAGGAGGAGGAAGAGACACACAAACACGACTCCAGTTAATGTGACGGCAGGACGACCAGCAAACACTGATCCGACGGGCCGCCCGGCGCCCGAAGGAGCGCCAGGCTAAACGGAGCTCCGGGTTAGCAGACATGCTGCTCAAGGCTCGTCATCTAACCAGGACCCCCACAGTCAGACTGCCTCAGTGATCAGGGTTGAGGGGAGAGGCGTGAAATGCAACAAACTGCAGGAAGAGCAGCATGTCTGACTTCAGGTTCTGTCCGTTCAGAACCAAACAGACTGGGCCCATTAAGACAACTTGAGTGGAGTAAGCAGAAACGCTGAAGGATGACGTGGATGCAGATGATCGGACGCCGCATTCAGACCTGGCAGCAGCATGACCTGGAGGACGACTGAAACCTGGAGAAACCTCAACAAACTGCAGCGTTTAACGCAGCCTCATCAGAAACAGAACCCAGACCCAGAACACAGACCCAGGGTTTCTGCCACAGCAGCATCAGCCTGGCAGCCCGCCAGGCTTCACCCGACTCCCACAGCAGTCACACGCTGCCAGGTTTGTATATTCACCGCAGGGTTTCCTCCCAGGGATGAAAGGCTTTAGCCTCTCAGCTAGTTAAGCTAAACTGATGGAATCAACCAACTCACTTTGGTTGCCCAGCAACAGCCTGATGAGTGACTTAACTGCTTAAAAATAAAAAACAAAATAGAATAAAAACAGGACGTGTGTCACAAACCGTTTGTTTTAAATATCTGAAATTCTGCCAAACAAAAAGACTGATTGATTACAGATGGGCTGATCTGAAATGCTCATATCGTGATGCGTTTTTCGGCCATATTGTCCAGCCCTGATTTTCACCCAACATAAACGGAACAACGTCCAACAAACCTGGAGAAACTTCAACAAACTGCTGCGATTAACGCAACTTTGCTAGAAAGGTTTGTTAAAACCTGAAATTCTGATGCGTTTTGATGATTTTAACAGTGGCACTTGACAAAATTCAGACGTTTATGTTTTCATAATGTAAAAAAACAAAAACCTTCAATGGATGTTTGGATAAAACCCAGGAGGTATGTAGCGCTGAGTTATCCTTCCAGTTCATAGTAAACATTTCTAATTGACATTTGAATCAAAACGTCTTCCTCAGATGTTTCAGACATTTTCAGCACTTTAAACGTAGCGATTAACTGAAGCTAGCTTTGATCCAGGTAGCAACAGGCGTCCAGGGTGGATGTCAGTGCCAGGTCTGAACAGGAGCCCAACAGGTGAACGGGGGGAACCAAACACACAGTCACTCTGGGTCACAAATGGCTCAGTTAAAGTAAAGAGGTTTGTACGCTCACACACACCTGCACCGCTCCCATTGCCATCTGCATCACCATCTGTACAGGTGCGACAATCAGAGAGTCACAGTGGAAGCCATGTTATTCACCGTTACAGGTTCACACAAGAGACAACAGTCCGCGGAAATGTCAGGGGTGAATGAGGAAACCTGAACCCAGCTGTGCTAACTCAGAGTCAGTATGAATACTTTTGGCTCCTTTGACAAAAAGCCCAGGATGTAAATCGTGTGTTGTTGCGCTTTGGAAGGGTGGTGGTGGTGGTGGTGGGGGTCTCGCGTTACTTACTGCATGTTTACCAACACGGAGAGGGGGGGGGGCATTAGCTGCAGCAGATCCCTCACTCTCCATTCACTTCATTTCATCCAAACCCTCCTCTTCCTCCTGCTCCTCTTCTTCATCATCATCTGCTGGTTTTACCAAAGGCAGCAGCGCTCACTGACGGCTGAGCCGGGACTCCGTCTCTAGAGGAATAATCCTGCTTTAGCGTCCGCCACAGAGCACAGTTCAGAGAGGGGGAGGGCTGTGGCTCCTCTTAGCCGCAAATTGCCAAACCTGCATTACATGGAAGGCATTAAAAAAAAAAAAAAAAAAACTAAACAAGGAATGAGCAGAAAAAAGAAGAGAAGGAGCAGAGAGAATGGGCGGTGGTCAGTGGCTCCGGTGTGAGTGGTGTTGGTTGGAGGTGGGTGGGTTCTGTATCAGTATGCATCGTCTGTGGGTCGTCTTGACTCTCCGTTCAGTGAGGCGCTGTAGATGTGGCAGGAGGGGGGGGACCGAGTGTAGCTCAGAGCCCCAAACGCGTCTCCGTGGCTCAATGAGTCCTACTTCGTCGTGTTGGGTGGGTGGGTGTCTCCTCTGTCCCTCTGTGTGAGCGCGGCTGTGCTTTGACGATGCGTGTTCTCTGCAGATCAGACTACAGGTACTGATGCTGGTCCATGCCTCTGCTCTCGCTTTTTAAACCTCCTCAAGCCGGGTTTGGCTTTTTAAGAAACAATCAGCCTCCGTTTCCATTTCTTTGTTTTTTAAAAAACAAGAGGTGACCTCCAGAAATTTGCGGTCACGCGACAGCGGAAAAGACCAGAATCAGTCTTTATGTCACAAAAACTCGACTCCAGGCGTTTGTATGAATCAGTCAATAAAACTCCAAGAAGAAGATGTTTGATTGATGCCATATCTTCCAAAACACAACCAGTAATTATAGAACAAATTCCCTTCTTGCAACAGAACATTAACCTTTAACCATATTTTCACTTCTATTGAAACAAATATGGAGCGTTTTCTACGACCCAAGTTTCCAAAGATGGGATTAAAATCTCCAGAGGAAACTGGATAGAAAAACTCCAATCACCAATTTGGAAGTACTTAAAAAGATCAACAACAAACAAAACAAATCAATAATAATCAATACTGACTGATGTAGGTGTGCACCGACTGCAGTTTGGAGCGATCGTTAAAAAGCCTGACCTGCCAATTCTGATTTTGGCCAATACCAATATTTTTGTTTGAACTGTTGCTAAATGTTTGGTCTGTCCCAACAACCAATAAATCAATTAATCACACAATAAAATAATTGTCATTTTCTTGAGTTATTGTCTCTAAAGTGTGTTGAATGATAACAGTCTTCAGTTCGGTGCTTCGTTTACAGAGACTTTCATTTTATGGGTTTTGTTTATATATTTTGGATATTTAAAACCCGCAGTGTTAAATGTTCTTTACGATTTAAAGTTTATTGTTAAGTGTTCTTGCTTTATTATCCCGTATTACTTTAAAGCAGCAATATTATGGCTATAACTGGTGTGAAAATCTGTCGTCCTGCTGCTGTGGCTGTTGAGACAGAAATCCTGACCTGGTTTGTTTTCAGACTTCAGATCAGTTTCACAGTAAAGTATCGACCGATCTCCAAAACCTGAGGAAATCTGGGCCGATGTGTCGGTGCACCTCTCAGATAAAATCTCATATCATGAAATGATTTCCAGCACATCGTCCAGCCCTTCAATCAAACAGGAAACCACATGTCCACTGTCCACTTTACTGGTGACTGTTGTAGATGTCCGAGTTGTTCTGTTGGTGCTTCTGTGTGTTTAGAACTGTGAGAACAAATAACCGTCCACACAGCCTGAGTAAAACAGAACCAATGTGGAGCCGCCCGCCGCTCACCTGATGTGCAGCAGCAGGAACACGGCTGGCAGCAGAAAGACGAACAAAAAACAAACAACGGGCTTCCAGTGAGGCGCGTGAGGAAACGGCTGGAGAACAAAAGCCTGGCTGTTCTCAGCTGGTAGCAGCTTCTTTAAAGAGCAGCAAACAGAAACGGTTCTGCATTCAGCCCGGCATTTCCGCTCGCTTTAAAAAAAAAAACCCAACAGATTTTCAGATCTCCATCAGAAACACTAATTTCTCTGCATGAGGTTTGAGAAATAAAAACTTCCTGGTCTGACTCGTTCACACCGAGTTAAAGAGCGACGGCGATGAAGATCTGGTCCAACTGGAGCAGCAGAAACTTTCAGCCCAAATCCCACCTGGCAGGTCGCAACACAAAAACTTAAAGAAATGATGAAAACGCCGGGCTGCGACAGTCACAACACAATTATTTCATCTGTCCAGCATGAAAAACTGTTTTCTGTTTGTTTCAGAAATCAACTTCTGATCACAAAAACTGAGTTTTCTGCTGTTAAATTTCAGAAATACAGTAAATATTTGCTCAATATGATAAAACCTTGAATCACAGAAGGAATACTGCTGTTGCATTTTAGGCAATATGATGCTCATGTTTTAATCATTAATTATTTGCGTTTTTGGACATTTAATGTTAGCAAAATAAGCTACTTTGGTGAAATGAATGTCCCAGTTTTCATCCCATTAATCGAAATGAGTGAAACAGTCATTAGCTCCAACTTCATTATACACAAATAAAAGAAGGTAAATCTTAAACCGGTGATTATTTCCATCAATTCTCATTTTAAAATTAAGTCTTTAATTCCATAAAGTTGGAAAACATGAGGAATATTGAGCAGAAAAGCTGAATCTAGTCATCAAGCTGGGTAAACGTTTCCATTTCTCTGAGTTTCAGAATGCAAAAGGTTAAAGGTGACTGCGATCCCGACACGGTGTCGTGTTTTCTGAACGGACTGGAGCGTTTCTGCTGCTGAAACCAGCTGAACCACAGCTGCCTGACAGAATCAGATAACCTCACCTTCAAACAGTTGTAAACGTTGGCGTGTTGCCAGGCTGGAACAATAACATACCAGAAGCATGAAGAATGCTAACCAGCAGAAACGGAGCAGAAAAGCCCTTCCAGTCTAATAGCGTAGCTGCAGGGTGTCATCTTTCTGCTGCCAGAGTGTTCCTGCACATCCAGCTCCCAGGCAGCGTCCGCCCGCCCCGCCCCGCCCCGCCCCGCAGGAGACCCACCCGCCCCGCCCCGCCCCACAGGAGACCCACAACCATCACTGATCAGGAGGCAAAGCCAGCCGACTGACCGGAGGTCAGCAGCGCTCCAGCGTCCGCTGCAGGTTTTACCTGGGCCGCCCAGGTTGGGGTTGGTGTAGTCCCAGGTGTCCTGGTCGTTCTTGAACACGTTGAGGCGGGTCGGCTGGGGAAACGGAGCGACACAGAACGTCACTGCAACGCTAAAACAGGGCTTTTCAATGTGGAGGAGGAAGAGAACAATTTAAAACAAATACATTTTTAGCTGTTAAGGATTTATCAATAATCACTTTGCTTCCTTCTCGACACTTTTTCAGGTTCGTTTGTAATTTTGTCAGACAGCATTTCCCCCCTTTGAGGCCATACTGGTGCAGCAGCTTCTAAAAACGCCCCCCACCTCCAGAGAGCCAATTTCTCAGTCCGTTAATCTCCTCCTCGTAAAAGAGGCCTGGGCTTCTGATGCACCAGGTCCGATTTCAGATGAGCCGAGGGATCAGAGTCTGTTGAGAATCAAAACCTGATCGCAAATTATTTCATTCAAAGTTATTCATCGTCTTTTCTAAAGCCAAACTCGGTGCCTCACCAACATGTGACAAACCATCTGCTTTGCTCCTGACCTAAACTTTTGGGCTTCTGGTGCAGGACTTTGGCAAACTTCCATCTCTGGGTAAACATTCGATCATTTTCGCTCTAAATTCTCTCTTACTCTTCCCTTGTATCTGCAGCAGGATCCAATGTTTGGTTTAGTGGTTGCAAAACAGGTTATTCTGTGGGAACGCACATCCTCTACCCCTCCTTGCTTCCAGGAATGGTGTCCCGTATCCATCTTGGAGAATTTGATACTCTTTGTCAGACAACCATCTTACGTTCCTTGATGTGTTGGATTCTTTCAATAGATAAATAAAAATAATGGGCTAAAATGACTCATCTGGACCTGGATTATTATGTTTTTCCTCCATTATTATTATTATTATTACTGTAATTATAATTTATTGCTTTAATCTTTTACTGATATTCTGTTTTATGGTGAATGTTTGATGCAATGTCTCCAGAAATGTCTGTTGATCTCCAGTAAGCTGAAACTGTGTCGTCTTGTTTTTGTTGCATTTTGTTGTTTTTTCTTCTGTTGTGGTTGTTTAACAGCCTTTTTGTTCTGTTTTATTTGATTGAAAAAAAAGTTAAAATGATTGATGCAAATGTGACTCCTGACTGGCTGCCAGTCAGATTCATCCAGCTGCTTTGATTCTCAAGCTGCTGCAGCAGGAAAAACCAGAGAAAATGCAAAACACCATAAGAACTGATCAAATGAAACCTGATTAATGAAAGAAAAATTACATATTTTCTCATCATCAAAAGACGGGATTGTGATCATGCCAGCATTATGCTCAACCAATGTAATAATTATCTAATCGAAAACATCCTAAAGATTGATGTTTCTTTGCAGATGTTCCCAGTAGTTTCTCAGAGGGGTCAAAGGTTAACGTCTCTGGAGGCTCAGTGACATGAAAACATTTGGGAACAGATTCTCTGATTAACTCTTGCTCTGATTGGCTGGAGTGTCTGAAAATCATTTAAGCTCCGATTTAGGTTTGAACTAAACCTCCAGGAAAAAAATTATTTAAAAAAATGCAAAAGGATTTTTTTAAAGTTAGAAATCCAAGAAAAAAGAAAAACCCAGAATTCCAAACAGGAAAAAAAATGGAGTTCTGGGAAATGAAAGTAAAATGAAACGAGGTTTTGGTGCAGCAGGTCAGCGCTGACTGACTCTGAGGGGTGAATAGTTTATGTTGGACTTTGGTACATTTAATTGGATCGCTGCCGAAGCCAAGCATTACTCAGATGTCTTGAGTCCCGTCGTACCTTTGCGTATTCGATCTTCAGGGTGCAGCAGCCGGAGTAGATGTCGGCTCCGTTGAGCGACGCCTTGGCCCGCTGCGCGCTCTGCACCGAGTCGAACGTGGCGACAGTTAAGGAGGCGACGGCGCTTCAGCTTTCCTGACTCTTCACTTCATCCTCCATCTCATAACAGACTGCCTGACTGAATGACTCTTACTGACTGAATGACTCTTACTGACTGAATGACTCTTACTGACTGAACTGGCTCTGGCTGTTCTTTCTGGTATCGTGAAATATAACGTCGTGCTTTCCAACAGAAAGGATATTCCACCATGGCCTGGACGCCGTTCTTCCGGAAGATGACGATTCTCTGGACGGGTCCACAGTTGTTGCAGATGGTGTAGAGGACGTCCTGCAGGGGAGAGCAAACGCACAACGAAAACCCGTAAAAATGGGCCATCTCTGAAACTCTGACACAACAGCGTTGAAGAAAAACAAAGCTGGGGACTGTTTCAGTTAATCTGATTGCTCTAGGAATGCTGGCTTCCTGATATTTGATCTAGACGGTTTTTCGTTCATGAACACTTCGGCTCCATCACGTTCTGATGAACAAAAACTCAGATGAGCCTTTCAGATTAAACATTCGATTATTTTTAAATCAAAATGTCGCCTCATTCGTCCTGATCGGTTCACCTCATTACTGAATCACTAAGTTTTTATATCTAAGGAAACCCAGCACATTGTATCGACTCGGTGATAAATAGACACTGCAATTATAAATTTGAACCAAGTCTGTCCAGAATTTTAGTCGGAATAAATTCGGTGATAAACCGTTTCCAAGGCGACACCAGTTGGTTTTTCATTCCAGCTCTTTTAGCTTCTCCTGTTTGTTTTTTTTATGCCATTTAGGCTAACGACCCAACCAGAAGCTAATTCAGCCCTCTGAGGGGGAGGCGTGTCCGTTACCGTGGTGATGGGGTAGATGGGGTTCATGATGGTGAAGAGCAGAACGTTGTTGACGCTCCTGGAGTCGTCTGAGTCTCCCGGCCTGGAGATCTTCTTGCTGGTGGAGTAGTTGATGAAGGCCGGGTGTCCGGCGATGTAGACCTGGTTGTCGGCGGCGTACGTGACGGCGGTCGACGAGCCGTTCATGTCCTCGTACTCCACCAGGGCCTGCCGCTTGTTTGGCATCACGACCACGTAGCTGGAACATAAACAGACGCCGTTTCCTGCTCTGATCTCTGCACTCGCACTGATTCGTTACAACCTTGGAGGTTTAACTCCCTAAACTGTTTAAATGTATCAACCAGTTTGGTTTTTCATCATTTCCACTGAAAGACAAACTAAAAAGTGCAACAACTCTAAAGGGCTGCAACTAATTATTAATTCTGACGATGACTCAATCGGATAAAAATAGGCAAATTCTGCAGATTTTACAGCTACACCTTCTATACAATATTAAAGCTACATCAAAAAGATGCAAATTAATCACCTTAATTTAAAAACACAGTAGCATTCTTCAGTTTCTATGATACAAAACATGATTTAAAATGAGCTCAACAGGAAATGGTTTCCCCATCAGTAAAAGCTAAATGTTGGATTTTCAGATGTTGGAGTTTTAAGATTTAGCATCGTTGATTTTTGCATAATGTCGCTAAAGCTAACGATTATTGGAGAAATCAATTAATCAGCACATTCTGCTGATTTTTCATTCAACCACTCAAAAACATTTTATCAACTATTCAGTGCCTAAAATGGCAAATAATTAAATTTACTTAATGAATCTGAACCAAGTGAAGCTAAATCTGTCGACCAGATTTTCAGCCAAAGGGTTGAAAGTAAAACGTACAATATTTGTACAGTTTTGGTTTTTTACTGCCATTTCAGAAAACAATCACCTATTTTTTTTCATCCAGTTGACGACTGATTGAAGACGCGATTAGATATTTTAAATATCCAAAATTACATAAAAACAGAAATACCCCCCAAAATAACTGAAACCATCAATCTCATTTCATCATGTGATTAATCGATTCATCATTTATTACGTCAGGCTTTGTTTGCGTCTGGGATCTTCTGGGGAAGAATTACGACTTTACAAGTCGAATAAAATGCAACATGGCCGCTTAGACTGCAGACGCTTAGAAAACGATCAGTTTCTGCTTCACAAATCTTTTTTTTTATTATAGTCATTCAGACTGCAGTCTAATACGGATCTGTGGAAGTAGCCTTAGATCCTGGTGACACATGCATCCTGATTGACCAGCTTCAGCAGACACACACCTACTCAGTCAACCACGCGCCATGAGGTCAAACAAAGCTGACAGAGGCCACCTGTCTGCCTGCAGGGTCTTTCAACAACAAAGTGATCAAAAGGCAGGAAATACGGCGCCTAACAAGCTGCTGACGCACAACCTGGACTTGGTTTTCCAGTTTTTCTGTTCTCGATATGGTGGTGCTGTCACAGTCATGTTATAATATGTTAGGAGGTGAAACGTAACGCGTCACATGCAGCAGAAACAGTCCAGACTGCCTTGATTTAATCTTCTGTACCTAATGGCTCCGAACTCCTGCAGCGCCTCCACAAGGTCGGCCTCCGTGACCCCGTCCATCAGCCCCCGGACGTGAACCACCACCGAAGGAAGGGTCTTGTGTGGGTCTTCGTATCCCTGCGAGTAGAAAAAAACAGCAACTCACAGAACCGGTTTGGTTTACTGGACCAACTTGTTGCCTGAGGAAGGATAACGGAGCACGACATTGTGGACAATCCTGAGACTCTTAAGACATTCAATTTTTGTTTCACTTTCCAAGATGTTTCTTTTAATGTCCTATTTATTCAAACTTTCTAATTATTTTTGTTCATTGTAATTGCTTGTTTTGTTTCCTAGACCTTCGATGATATTTGATGTCTCTTACAAATAAAATCTATTATTCTCTTTATGAAACAGCTTTACAACATAACCGCTGCAACACAGACTGCTACAGGAAATCATTCCTGCCTGCAGCCATTAGCGAGTGAAGGACCTTAAATGATGACATACATTTAATTTCTCTTTACAACTGTTATTTGTTTTTCTATTAAATTATTAAAAAGTTGCGCAAACGGTATTTATTTTTTAGGGGGAAAGACGTCTGTAAGAGCCACTTGGGGGTTGGAGACCCAGGGTCCACTCAAGCGGAACCGAGGTTCGGGTTCAGTTTCAGTGGCCGCAGGAGAAACGGGAACCAACTGCTGCCGCTGCATGCAGGATTTACCCAGACCGTGTCTCTATTTGCAGTTTAATCTGAGTCACAGTTGGGGAAACTGCTCCTTTAAACAGCGTCGGGCCCAATTAGCCGAACAGAACCATGCTAACGTCCCCCGGTTCTGGAACAAAGCCGGGCTCTGGGGAGGCCCGGTGGGGAAACCGCCCTCCCTGGGTCCCGCTCAAAGCGAACCGCACGAATCCGCATCGGAACCAACATGCGGAGCGGTGCTGTACTTTATAACCCACCATTTTGAAAACGCGAAGCTAAGCTAGCCACTTTTAAAGCGGGGCGTTCAGAGAATCAACGGTTTCCCGTCGCGGCGCTCCGCCGACCTGATGCGTCGTGACCGCTTTCAAACGCGAACACGAGTGAATTAAAAGTGCAGCGGAAAAAAAGCCCTCCAACAGACTCTCGTCCGAAATTTCTGGAAGCAAAAAGCAGTGTCGCAGCGGACTCACTGTGGCCATTCCGTCGGTTTTCTGTCGTTTTGTTGCCCTGCCGTCTTCGCTGTAGTAACGGCTCGCTGCAGTAGCCATGTTGTCCGGGTTAAAAGAATGTTCGACTGAAATGGACGGAAAATTCATGAAAAACGAGGCATGCGTTGCCACGCCCATTATAGTGACGCAACGAAACGTGATAGGCTCAAGCGGCTGTAGATTTTAATTTGAACCAATAAGAGAAGAGATGGCATAGCTTTTAGTTGGTCGGCCCCAAAGCTTGAATAAATAATGTCATGGAACCATTTGTCCCTTTCAAACTTTCTTTTCATATTTATTTTAAGTCTCAGTGAAGAAAATGTCTTAATTTTACTTTATGTTTAAATTTACGCTGAGAGCAAGTGAAAAGCAAAGTTAATCCCTTGTTTATGCAGATTTTAAAAACTAAAATGAAAAATTATACACCAACAAACAAGTCATAAAATAACAGATTCGCTTTTCCAAAATATGAAACCTTCTAATAATGCATACATACCTCAAGAGCAGGATCTGGGCTTCTGCTTCAAAGAGTGTCCAAAAATTTACTCAGTTAGTAAATGCAAGAGCAGTGAGAGTAAAAAGTGTGATGTAGTAAAACTTCTAGAAATATATTTTGTTCAGTTTCAACTCAATTTAAATACAAAATACAGACAGAAAAACAATGACTTGCAGTTTGGCATAGTTTGGATGACTTGCAGCTGCTTGATTGATTTGATCATCACTTTGTACTGCCTTGTTGCTGAGACATGCTGTATAAATAAAATTACCGGTACCTTCACCTTTTGTCTTTACCAAAACAACAATACAACTTACTGTAAATACAACCGTCTAATGGTTTTTCTGTCCTAATTGACTGAAAATCCTGTTTTGGCAACGACTCCAGGCTGCTTAAATTCCTGTCTGCACCCATAACCACAACTATGCTTTCACTCTTATCTCCAACACCAATCATTTTCTGCATCACACACCATGACTTGTCCTGCATGAAACTGGAGAAACTTAATTAATTCAACATAAAATGTGTGCAGAAATCAATGCCATCTGGTGACACACAAATAAAAAGTTGTGTCATCCACTGTGTTACTGTGTGAAGACTATCCAGTAATAGTCCTTAATAAAAAAATGTCAAAGTTTTGAAACTCAATTTTCCAAGTTTTTTTGTGAAAAATTTTAATCTCAAAATTTGAGTATTTTTGGGCAGAAATTTTTGATTTTGTCCTGGTAAAGAACTTATTTAATTACGGCTCTGTCTTTTAGCAAATTGCTTTTTAAAAATGATCAGTCACTAAATTAGTTTATTTTAATAATCACTTCATGTATTGTCACAGGTGAAACCCTGAACATGGCCTCTGGTTCTCATTTTTACTTACCCTGCATTTCGGTAAAGAACAACAGTTTGAGAAGAGTTTAAAATATTGAATTAGCACAACGTTAATGTCTGAATCTGACAGAATGTCAACAGAAACACAGCAGAGCAGCAGCAGGATGTGTTGAAGAGATTTATTCCAAAATAAAACTGCCACACTTTCACTTCTAAAGCTGAGAACAGAAAGAAAAGCAAACAGCTGCCCCAACATGAGCCTCGCTTGTGTTTTAAAATCGGGTCAAAGCAATGTATCAAACTCACATTATTCATGTAGCTTCATGAAGGGAAAGCAGGAAAACAACATGACTTTAAATCTAAAGGCATGCAGAGCAACAAGTGTTCCTGTGAAGAGGAGGCCAACAGAAAAACTCAGGATGTTTTAATACTTCAACTCATTTCATCTGCTCAGCCCATTCCTGCCATTTCGGAGTTTTACAGCTAAAAGTCAAATGAGGTGTCGCATCCCGTCTTTGCTACGCTTTTCAAAATACGGATCGCTTACACAGCAGCAACAGTTAAAACTGCTCCTATTTATACAACCTGGGGCATGTGGAGCTGTGGAGATGGCAGTCCTGGCGGTAAAAAAAAACAAAAATAGATCTGGAAATAATGAGAGAGACGACACGGACCGATACCAGAACCAAAGGAAAACAGCTGCTGCTGGCTGAGAGTCTTGGTCGCTCAGTCATCTGCAGGCGTGGGGCTCCGGGCCGGACTCGCTGAGCGGGAGCGACTGAAACACAAACGGACCGGGGTCAGCCTGTGGCAGCAGCAGACGGGGAGACACACCTACAGCTTCTCTGCACTGCAAAAACTACCTGGACTAAAGTCAGTTTAAAGGGCCGGCGCGGCCGAGCCAACTGTCCAGGCGGGATTACGCCGTTTCACCGCCGCAGCGACGCTTCAGGGTTTTTATGTGATTTACAATTAACAAGTAAGCCTGTCACAATAATCAATACATCAAATAACTACATTACAAATTAAAATGAGCTTGATAATTTCCTTTTTATTGTTTATTGATTTATTGTTTTTCTCTTTCTACCAAAAACTAGACGTTTTTTTCAGTTTGGTGTTTTGGTCTCAACAAGCCTTTATTCTGAAGGACAACCTTCATAATCTGGAATAAAAAGAGCAAAATAATTTCCTCTACCTCCTCCCAGTACTAACTAGAGACAACCAGTCAAAGCCAGGAGGCGGGTCTTAGCGCTGTCAATCATTCTGTGTGTGGCTCCAGCTGCAGCTAGCATACCTGTTGTGAATGCTAAGCTTTCACAGCGTAGTCACTAACAAAGGCAGATAAATGGTTTTCCTGCTGTTTTCTCCGCCATCAGCACATTTAGCAGCGAGTACGTGAGTTGATTGACAGCGCTAAGCCCCTCCTCCTGGCTGATTTGGTTTTGGTGCATTTCTTCAGGCAGCACTGTTAGCTCAGGGAGGAGACTGATGTTTTCACAGATTAGCTGTGTCATATTAAACTGTCACAACATGGTGAGTTTAAACAAAAATGTAAAAAACATTTGATAAAAGTTGCATCCTGCAGCTTTACCGTGAAATTGGTTTCTTTTGTACGACATTTTCAGAACATCGACACATTGACCTGGGCAGTTGGGTCGACTGCGCGGCGCCTTTAAGCTGCGCTAACAGATTTCATGTCAGAATGAGAAGCTGTGGCGGCGGGCGGCTAACGCCCTCCTTCCTGCCTGTCAGCCTGACACACATTCACACGTCCACACACTCACTCCCACATCCAGCCACACATGCTCGCTTTTTAGCGGCTCAATATGTTCTGTCACCATCAACATGAGCTTAGTCAGGGGGTGGGGGGTTGGTTACCTTTGGAGACAGCGGCAGAAACAACAAGTACAGAGAAGCGAAGGATCAAAGGACTGAAGGACGGACGACTACAACTCGGAGACGCTCTTGAAGTCTGATCTCTCGTCAGCTCTGTGTCTCACGCTCAGAAGCTAAGACCGAGGCGAAGAACTCTGGTAGGTAGGGGGGTTCTGGTAGGTGGGGAACGGGTTTTTAAAGCCCGGCTCTGAAGGCTGGCCGGCTGGCTCTAGGGGCGAGGGGTCGGTCGGTAGGTCGACCTCTGTCTCGCTGTCTAACGTCAGACGCCGGCGGAGGCTGATCTCAGGTCAGCGCTTAAGTCACCCTCCCGCAGGCTGTGCACACCGCCAGCTGGCAGACCCTGGGCCTGGGATCAGCGGCGGTGTCTGTGCAGTGCTCAGCTCCCACCACACGCTTTAAAGAAAATATGAAAAATAAACAAAACGTTCTGCAAAGATGTTCACCCCAACTCACACCACTGGTGCTCATTTAGCTGATCTCACCTAGCAAAGCTGCCCTCGGCTAGCCAAACTCAGCTAAGTACCTTCTGTCTGCTAGCTTCTGCTAATGTCTGGCTGCGTTAGCTAAGAGCGGCTCCAGCAGAGCCAGCGTCGTGGCGTCGTCGTCTTCCTGTGCTCTCTGTTCCCGATCAGAGCCGATCCAGAACAGAGAGCACAAGAGCTCAGGTCTTCCTTCCGCTGAACATTTCCCAGAACCAGCGGTGAGGAAGCTGTGGAGTCTTCGGATCCTCCGTCTGGCCGTTGGCGCCCTGGCTAAGATGGCTGACTCTGACCTGAACACCTGCCCTCTACACACATATCACCCCTCCCACTGCCCTGTGCTGCCTCACTCACTCACACACACTGAGGATTTACCTGGCCCGCTTGTGGTTGGCTGACGGCGATCGAGAGCGGGAGCGAGATGCAGAGCGCCCCCTGGGGGCGGAGCCGGACCGAGAGCGGGACCTGGAGCGGCTGGGAGACAATAACAAAAACTAAACATGAGGAAATCACATTTATCACGCCGGACTCATCCTGATCCGCCACATCCAGAGAACATTCCCAGGACCGGATCAGTTTTACTGCACCAAACCAGTTCAGTGCTGGAGGAAAACCAGTACGGGTTTCCAACTCAGAGCCACTGGAAACGCCTCGCCCAGTCCGTCAGCAGAGCAAACCTTTTCACTGTGGATCACACTGAGGTCAACAATGTCTTAAAGGGCCGGTAGTGGCAGGAAAATAAAACTACTGATTGACAAACCGTCAAAATGTTGAGAAATAGCTGCCACTGCAGTCGATAATAAATATATTCTCACTTTTTTCTAACAAACAAAACAACTGTTTTGACAGATAGAATAATTAAAAACAAGTGTGAGCTCCAGAGTCTCGTGGGTCCAATAAAATCTTGAGTTTGACACCTGTGCCATAGAGGATCAGAGCTCCAGCTCCAACCAACCGTTTATATGAGCTTTATGTGAGAACTGGAACCAGTTTGGAAGGAAGTCGGACATCTTCCACAAGGAAGAAACAGATTTTATTAGCATGAAGGGATTACTGTAAACACAAGGAAAAAAAAAACAAAAAAAAAAACAGGTCTGAGTAATCTCACATTCCTAGCATATTAGACATCTTAAAACAAGCTGCAGTGTTTTTACTGGAAACCAGACTGGAAATCAGACTGGAAATCAGTGATCAGAAGGAAATAGAATAAAAAAACAAACAAAATGAGGAGCAATTAAAATGATTTATAGTAAAAACGCAAAACATTTTCAATCAGTCTGAGAAGAACCGGAACTGAAGAGCAAAAATGTTCTGAAGGACCGGGGCGGGGTCAGAGGTCAGGCAGGAGCCTGACCCGTTGACCCCAGTCCCGACCACTGCATACCTTCTCACTGGAGTCCTGGACTTGGACCGGGCCGGGGAGCCAGACCTGATGATGCAGAAGCAGAGAATGTTTTCATTAGAGCAGACAGAACTTCCTGTTTGCAGACAGAACCGACCGGCCGGCCGGGTCGCCGCGGGCCGCAGCGCGTCTGCGGTCGGGCCGCTGCGGTCTCACCTGCTTCTGCGTCTGGAGTATGACGGCGATCTGCGACGGCTCCTGGTAAACACACAGAAACATTTAGCACCGGTCGGACCGGCGTGATTCAGCTTCACAGAGCCGTCTCCTAGCAACAGAACGGGACCGGGCTAATTCCAGGAGGTTTTACTAGAACAAATTTCTCTTTTTCAATAATTTTATTTTACTGCAGGAGCCAGATATTTATGAAATATTTCACCCTATTTGATGTTTGTTATGAATATCGCCTCGTTCCACAAACAACCCAGGAAATTAGTTTTGTCGTTTGTTTTTACCTTTCAGAAATTAAAGGATGTTTCCAGGTTTGATGTGGATTTTGTGATTATTGATAATTGATCGCCTGAACAGCAGAGGTTCGTTGGCTAGTTTTAACACCTGACGATCGGTCAGACTTGCCGTCTGTGTCGGATTATTTCACTGCTAACTGAACCAGACTATGCAGATTTTGTTCCAGTTAGCATTCCTGGTGGCGTGCCCGTTTCCACGGCGACCTACCGGCTGTAGCTGCGGCTACGACTGCGGGAGTGAGAGCGGTAGCGCCGTCCGCGGGACCTGGACCGTGAGCGGGACCGGGATCTGGACCGGGACCTGGAACAGAAAGATGGCCAGGTCAGCGCTGCTCTAACTAGCTGACAGGCACTAAGCGGCTAGAATGGCCCTGCCCCCACCTGCTGCTGCGCCGGCCTCTCTTGCTGTAGCGGTAGCAGTCGTAGGCGTAGTGGCCCCGGTCCCCGCACTGGTAGCAGCGATCGTTAGGGGTCAAACTGGCGGCGGCTGGGGCGCCCGCGGCCCTTCCTGGACAGACCGGTGGACATCTCCACGCGAACACGGGAGCCACAAAGGATCCTGGGAAGGAAGGGCCGCCGTGAGTTCAGGGAGCAGAAATCCTAACCTGTTCTACTTAAAAACCCATTTAATAGAGGATGAGACCTACTTCCCGTCCATGCCTTTGACCGCGTCCTCTGCGTCTCGGGGATCCTCAAACTCCACGAAGGCGAAGCCGGGCGGGTTCCTGGCCACCCACACGGTCCTCAGGGGCCCGTAGTAACTGAAGGCCCGCTCCAGCTCCCCTTTGGCGGCGCCGTTACCAAGGTCACCGACGTAAACTTTACAGTCGGTGGCACGGGACGAGCTCCGGGACGACGAGTAGTACGACATCGCTCCTTAGCTGCTGGGACGAAGTAAACATGAAAACACAATGACACACAGAAACACAGCTGGGTCCAACTGGAAAAACAAGACGGTTCTGGTACTTTTTTATGTAAATGATGTAATACGTCTACCGTTCTTTTGACGAAACATTTAAATGGTACAAAATGAGAATAAGATGAAATATTCTTTATTACAGTCTCATATTTTATGTTAATTTCTTTCATGCATTAACATTTATATTCTAGCCATTGGAGGGGGTGCAAAAATCATTTAAATTAAATTTACTTAGAATATTTTAATTAACTCAAGTTTAAATACATTATGTAAAGAAAGAAATGGGATGCATCGCTCTGAATGTTTAATGGAGTTTAAAAAAATAAAAAATAAATGAAACACTGGCAACAAAGTACATTTCTGCCAAGAAATATTACATATTTTGTGGGTGACATTCACTGTTAACACATTATACAATTATGCAAAAAAGTAAAACACATTATAATTTTCCATAATTAAAGGCATTTATTAATCATTTTAAACAAGAATGTGAGCTGGCATTATGTGCATTTTATACATTTGACACCTCAACATCAGATGACTTTTTGTTGCAATTTGTTTTACTTTATAATTTCAGAGAATATCTTACTATCTTTACTTTTGTAAATTTATCCCAATAATCATAAAAACTGCAAAAGAAAAAAACAAATATTCCTCACAAAATTATGACTTTTCAACTGAGAAGATCCCAGTTCTTTCTTAACGTTTGAGATTTTGCATTTTCAGAGTGTTTTGACCACATTATTCAGCTTTTTTCTGGGTTTTTTTTTTGGCCGCTGCATTTTTCTCCCGCCGAGAAGCGCGCGGGAGGTAAACAGACCGTCTCCATGGTAACGGGACTTAGCCTGCAGCTAAAACGCTAGCGGGATTCCGTTAACCAACCGCAAACTAATTACCTTGCGACCGTTTGTGTTGTGCGGATTGTTCATGTAGTGACAGAAAGCGAAACCCGAGTCTGAAAGCAGCCCTCCGTGCCTGGCGCTGCTGCAGGTGGTCTGACGCCATGATGGCTGCATTAAAACCCATTAAACCTGCCCCGTTTAAACCAAAAGATATACACACATCTTTTAAAAAAGTAGTTTAAGCTAAAGAAAGACGCGGACTGAGCTAAACGGTTCGTAACTACGACCAGACTTATTAGACTGGTGGCACTCAAATGGCATTTGTGTATTTTTATTATCATTAAACTAGACTTCACAAAGATCTCCAGTTTCGAAAAACAATGTCTTACAGCATTCTAAATAGATTTATATACTCGAATACTGATACAACAGAAAGTGAGGTGCGGAATGTACATTGTAAATTTGAGATAGTGTCTCAATTTCCCTGCCTATTATCTCCGTGTTTTACGCCCAATGGAATTAGGTCTGTTTAAACAACTGTAAATGATAAACACAACTGAACAATACAGAAGTGCTTAAATACGTGAGTTTCAGGATTATAAATAAACGGTTAAATCCAGGAAATAGTCCAGGCCCGAGTCATAAACAATGGCGGGCGGCAGCACGCGTTAGCCGGCCTTACCTTCCTCTGTTGATTTTCGTAACCCCGCTTCGAGAAAACCCAACTTCAGCAGTCTCTATTGGAAGCCTGTGGTCGTAGCGAAGTGGCAGGAATAAAAATTTTACAGGATAAAGTTGTTTAACCGCCACTATCACGCACGTTAATCTAATTCCCGCATGTCTTTCCGCAACGACTTCACCTCCAACGGCTAGCAGGTTCTTCTTCTTCTTGTCTTGGAATGTTGGCGGGTAGCATACCAGCTGGTGCTTTACCGCCCCCTACTGGACTAAGATGTGAACGTGAATCCTGGACAGAGTGAAATTACCCACACACAATTTAAACACGGTTCAAATCACATTAATACTTTAAGCTAAATCTTCCAGATTTAAACAAAACTGTTAAACATGTATGATAAAAGAAAAGTAGTAAAAAACTTTCACACAGACTATCGCTCTATACAGCAACACGATAGAGCAGCTTTGTTATTCTATTTTGTTTTTATTAATTTTTTCATCTGTTTGGACAATTATGCCCTCTGGTTCTGGGTGCTGCGCAGCTCTTACTTTCGGGGAGTTCTTATGATAAGTAACTGTGGAAACAAGGTATTGTATTTTACATCTGGGAGCAGCTGATTAGCATCATAAAAGCTCAAATGTAAAACCTGAATTTTGACCTCAAATCCCAGAGCAGGTATGCATTTAAAAGTTGCTGCTCTTGAGAACTACACCGTGAAAACACAACATCTCTCCAAGTATTTTTCTCTAGTTTCTAATGCAAATATCTTAGTATCCTTAAAAATAATGCAGCACTAATTTACAAGTAACTTTATCACAAGACCAGTAGACTGTTCTAAGGCAATATTTCCTTAAAAGGGATTAAAACAAACAAAAAAGTAATGGTTCAGTTGACAGATTATTTTACTTCTAAATACTTTTTAAAATCAATTGTGACAAATTGTTGATTTAAATAAGCTTAGAATATTTTATATGAATTCTGTTTAAGTGCAATTAATACCTAGTTTTATGGATATGCTTTATAATTAATTAAAACAATTTCTGACTTTAATGAAACAATTTTTAATATCAAAGTTAGTTTAAATCTCTGGCCAAGTCTGGTGATAGTAAAAGAAATCTGAAAAAGACCAAATACTTTTTCAGAAAACTGACCTAATTGGCAACAAACATAGAAATAAATAAATGGCTTGGAAGAAACAGTTTAATGTATGGCTGAAAAATGTGACAGTATATTGAAAAAAAGTTAAATTAAAAAAATCCTCAAATAAATACACCATATGAAAAAACTAATGGAATAAAAAAGGAAATAAAATTAGACATGAACTGAACAAATTACATAAATACTGTTTAAAATGATAAATATTATATAACCAAATAAGTTGGGAAAGTTCTGGATGCAATATTTTATACATCAAACACTTTATCAAGCCATTTATTTAATTCTATGTTTATTAGGAATAATGTGAGAATCTGCACATCATATTATTATTTCATGCTTAAATAACGACTCAGACTCGTCACACGTTGAAAATAAATAAACTATATTTAACTAAGGTCAAGTTCACTTGATTAAAGACCTTCATTTTCTTTCAGTAACACGTTACATCTCATGCCAAGTTTTCAAAAACAAGATTTTTTTCATGAATTTTTTTCTGTTGCATTTCATACAAAAAAACTTCAGTTAATTTATTAGAATATTGACTTAATGTATATGTCTATCACATTATATCATAATGTCGCAGTCATAGTTTTAAGGCGACGTATTAGGGCCATTGCAAATAGAAAAAAAAGGAGTGAATTTTCACCCAAAAAATTTTCAGATTAATCTCAGATTTTTTCTAGAAAATACGAGTTTGAAAAGTCAAAATTATTATTGAGATTATTCTGAAAATTTCAGACTTTTTTTCTAGCAAATGTTTGACTTTTCAAACTCAGAAATTTCCATGCTTTTTTCTAGAATTTTTTTAGATTAATCTCTCAAAAAAATTTTGACCAAATTTTACAGATAAGATTTTTTCTTCTAAAAGACTGACATTTCAAACTACTTTCTTTTTCAATATCAAAATTTGAGATTTTTTTTTTTTTACTACCAAAATAAAGAGTTTTCAAACTTATTTCCAAAACTCAAATGTGTTCAAATGTTTAAACTCAGAAATTGTCAAGTTTTTTCTGCAAATATTTCTAAGGTTAATCTCAATATTTCTGAGCTTTTCCTGAAATTGCAGAATTTTTAAAAATATACTTTTTTTCTCTATCAATAACGGCCCTAATTCGCCGTCGTACAGTTTCCCTACAAAGGTTCAGGCAGAGACAAATCCTTTTTTAATTATCACATAAAACGAGATCACACAGAGACACGTTGGAGAGCAAGACCTGGGCAGGAGCAATGGGTGGGGGAGGGGGGGACACGAACACGGACACGGAGATTTCACAGGAAACAAACCGGGGGATGAGCCGAACGGAGGAAACTTTGTTTCTGTGCAAATGTAGGAGACTGACTTAGAAAAATAAAAAAATAAAACGTCTCCGTCAGGGTAGACCATGCTGCTAACACACAAACACACGGATTCATCATGCATGTCCGGAGGAACACGGAAACACAGAACACAGTGGGGGAGGGGCGAGGCGGCGGTGACCACATCTATCTAAGGAACAGCAAAGACCCAACGGGCCGACAGTTAGTACAGAAGTTCACGGAAACACAGAGCAGTTCTGGTTCTGGCTGCTGGGTTGTGTCTGGAGCGCCGGTTCCAACCGGTTCCGACCGGTTCCAACCGGTTCCGACCGGTTCCGACCGGTTCCGACCGGTTCCAACAAGCTCCAGCTGGTTCCAACCGATTTTGACCAGTTCCAGCCAGTTCTGACTGGTTTTGACCAACTACAACTGGTTTCAACCGGTTCCAGCCAGTTTCGACTGGTTCCAGCTGGTTCCAGCCAGTTCCAAGCTGCTCCACAGGTCCCAACCTGGTCCCAACCCGGTCCCAACCCGCTCCCAACCCGGTGCTGCTCAGTTCTCCTGCAGCCAGACTGTCGGTTCCGTCATGTAAACATGCTACTTACACTTACAGAGCCTCCTTCACAGGGACTGGGTGTAGAAATGTACAGAGACGGTAAACACTGCGGCAGGAGGCGTGAACAGACAACATGGAGTGTGTTACACAAAACGGCCGCACTCTGTTCACTCCGCGGCGCAGCTCATCTTTAAGAAAATAAATAAATCATTTCATCAGAATCGTTCCACATCAACAGAAAGACGGCGATGGAAGACTGAACCGGCCAAAATCGAGAAAACGAATACAAAAACGTATAATCGGATCGATAAATAGATCGATAATCGGATCGATAAATAGATCGATATCTATGCAAGGTGAATTCAATCCTGAAGTGTCTTGTTTGGTTTATATTTTTATAGTTTTTTCCTCTCTTAGACAAAAGAAAAACTATTTTCAACTATTTTTAAGAGCCTCCACTGATCTCATGATAGAAACAGAAACTTTTAAAATACACAATTTGATTAGTTAAAAAGGTAACTAATCAAATTACTTCACTTTCCACTTAACCATGAATCCTGGCATTAAAATATTAAGTATGTAAATAAACTGGAAGTGGCAATGTTCAGATAGATATTCTCATATACATTTTGTCAGATTAAAAGAACCTTTTGAACTACTTACTTTTCGCTGAGCCCACATTTCTGTATTAAGCATGTGTTTTTATTGATCCTGTCTAATGCTCTAATTTTAAATGTCATGTTTTCATTAGCTGTAAGTGGAAAATCATCATACCATAAATAAAGACTTTCAATCATCAATCTATGTTTAATTAATCCATATAATTTGTTTCATAGTCAATCAACTTTATTTCTATAGCAAATTTTGAAAACACAGTGGGAGCCAAAATGCTTTACATTAAAACAGAAAAAAGTTTAAAAAAAAATAAAAATGTGATAAATATAAAATAAATATACAAATATAAAAATAGAGAAATATAAAATAGAGCTGAATAAAAAATAATATTCTAATTTATAGAATGAGTCTATTTATATTAGAGCTGTGAGTTTAACGTGTTATTTTTTATTAATTAATTACATTGAGTTTAATACTGTAATCATTTTAACTCAGTTAATCTAATTTTTCTTTAAGAAAAACATTTTTTTTCAAGACTTTGAGAAGTATTTTGGTAATTTATGTCAATTTATTCTATAATTTAGCAAAATTTTGCTTAATTTGTCAATATATAGTTCTATAAAATATAAAATAAAATATGGTTAATTAGTTACAGATCCTGTAATGAACTTGATTCAAAATTTAAACCCAGTCCAACAGTAAAATCAAATATTTTGACATATTTTCTATTTGTGAATTATTTACATTCCTTCCTGATTTTGGCAGTTTCAGCCTTCCATACGGGGCATCAGGCTGATTAAATGTGGCGATGTTTGGATGTTTTTTACCGTTGGATCGGCTCAGGCGCGGAAAACAAATTAAAATCTAATCCACTGACATGTCGAATGACGTCATCGGCTCTTCGTGCTGATGTTAATCTGAACGTCGCCTGGAAATATAAAAAAATCTACCTTGGCTTCACCTGCAAGGAAAAGATACAAAATCGCTTTTAGAAAGTTTACAAAGTGTTACTTTGGGTAAACGACTCAAATCTGTCACGATGTCTAACAGTGTTGACGTGTTGAGCAACTTTAGGCTGACGTCTGCAGAATGTAAGAACTACAAAATAAAAAAGCATTTTTACTGATTTCTCGTCGATTCAAGCTGCAGCTGAAACAATCCTGACCTCATTATGACTCCCGCTGATTCTCAGCATCTTCCTCCACCTGGAAGATAAAAACCCTGAAATGTCAGAGTTTCATTTTAATCCGAGGAGGGGTTTTTATTTATTTTTGTGCGGTTCAGGGTTTTGTTCCTCGCAGTTTGTTTAGCAGCCGGTAGTTTCAGTAGCTTCAGAGTTAAAACTCGGAACAACAATAATAACTTTTCATCTGGTACTTCCTGCTACTTGTTCTCCAAACGTCTATTTCTACTGGATCCAGTGTGATTTAATAGCAGAACCAGCTTTAAATATTGCACAGAACTAAAGTTTAACACTATGTTAGAGACAGCTGCGGCGGTTTGTACAGCTAGAAGCCTGAAAGCCACATTTCTGTGAGTTTTCTTCCCTTAAGGCATCTGTGCCATGCGAGCATCAACGTGAACGTGTTGATGGCTGGAATGAGTTTCGAAATGACAGATTTTCTGTAAACTAATACTGTTGTGTCGTTCTACTGCTGCAGCAGTGGGCGAGTCCGTTAGCATGCATGCTAACTGAGCAGACGGCTCAGAACCACAGGTGGATTCTGGGTATTTCCTGTGTAACAGCTTGGTTGCGTTTTGTGCATGCAAAACCGTCCTCCCACAGAGACTAGGCGCTAAAGAGACACATCTAAACTCACTTCCTGCTAATTCATCACATTGTGGGACTATTTTCCTCCTCTGAAACGTTTTCAGCGTCCGGTCTATTTACAGCGCACATGGAGGACCTGCTCTGGTAAACACGTGTGATTTTAGCGGTTTGTAAACATTTGACTCTTTTTCTCCACCTCCTCGGCGTAAAACATGAAAGTCGCTGCAGACAGGAGGGAATATGTTTGAGTGAACCCGCCGGGGCGTGACGTCACAGCCCAGCTCGTTTTAAAACCTGCTCAGTTTCTCCTCCAATCATCTGTTTACATATGAACACGTGTCTGTGGTCGCGTTGCGCTGGACCGGCTCTGCGCTCCAAGCCAACTAGAAGCCCTTGATGTGGCAGTAGGCCTCCAGGCTGGAGAAGAAGATGTAGAGCAGCCAGAGGCCGAGGAAGAGCATGGTGGTGAGCAGGCGCGACGCCCTGGGGCCGCCCAGCTCGCCGCCGATGGAGGGCCGGCGCCGGAACAGCAGCACCCCCATGCAGACGAACGCAAAGATGGTGAAGAGTGTGACGGAGAAGGCCAGCGAACCCGGGTCCACCTTGAACTGCTTCCCCTTGATGGCCCAGTAGATGGCGGCCACCGACCACGCCACGCCGATCCCCAGGAAGACGTTGACGGCGTTGCTGCCGGTGACGTTGCCCACTGACGCGTCGGCGTGCTGGTCCTGGATGGCGGCCACTTTGCTGGCGAAGGTGTCTGCAAGGAGAGGAGCAGAAAACATTTCACCTGCGGGCAGCAGAACCGAACACAGGGGTTTGCTTTGCTGACAAATTCAAAATGGCGGCCATTTTTCACGATGGTCGTCAAGAAAAATGTATTTCTGCCAATATTTATAAGAAATTAGTAAATTAGGTGTCAAGTCACAGATTTAGAACCATAGATATTTTCTTGATCTTGTGTTTCCTTTTTTTTGGGAGGAAATATTTTCAAAATATTTGAATTATTTGTATTTTCCGTTGTTGTGATGGAAAATACATGTTTGCACTGAAGCTGGCAGAAGTTTCTTCCAGCTGAAAAAATGCTGAGCTGCTAATCACAAAACTATCAGCAGAAGCCAATAGATAGTATAGATACATTAAAAATTGACAGAAGCTACACTGCTAAACACAAATAAATTGTGCAGAAGCCAACAGTGACGCGCTGGACGTTTGTAACGTTGAACAGAAACATGAGACCCACCTGGGATGGAGGTTCCCAGGGCCACGAACACCACGGCGGTCACGCTGTCCTGCAGCCCCACCGTGCAGCCGAAGTGCGACGCCAGGTCGCCGATGATGGCGGTGAGGAAGCCGATGACGCTGATGGACACGATGAAGCAGGCCCAGCCGTTCCAGTACTCTGTGGGCGGGACGCAGGCGAACAGAACCTTCCAGAAGACGGTGAGGAAGTGCATGACGTAGTCGTAGCAGGACGGGAGCCGCTCCTCTCGCCCTTCCTCCTCATCGTCTCCATCACCTGCAGCAGAGGTCAAAAGGTCAAAGCCTTCAAACAGACTGGATCAAATACCGCCTGCAGTGGCTGATACCGCCACTAGAGGGCACACTCTAGTTGAAACATCAGTGAAAGACTTGAGCCAACTTTAAACATATAGAAAACAAGAAGATCCTCCTGCTATAAGTGAAAAGAACTAGAGCTTTTTATCACAATTAAAGAATTATTGAGCTAAAACAAGTTTGTATGTGTTGCTAATAAGTTAGTTTTGTCTTATTTACTAAGTACTAAGATGTTTGCACTAGAAAATAGACAAAAATGCTTAGTAAGAGTTTGCATTTTTGCAGTGTTGTTGACTTAAATAAAACAAAGTTTATGCCCTAAATCAGAAGCCTCTTCCAGTTGAACCAAACAAATCTCCTAATCTGTGCTTCATTACTTCAACTGCAACGGGAGACTTTAGAGACAATAAACCAACATATCACCAAGTATTTTTAGTTTTTACATAAAATTTCTTAGTTAATCTGAAATAAGACAAAACAAACTTACAAGTCACTCTTCAGTGACAGATGGGAGCTTTTCTAGAGTAAATAATTCCCTGACGTTGATGAAAAGCTCCAGTTCCACTGGGCCGCAGTCGGCCATGTTGCCTCACCTGCGCTGACGGTGACCGCCTCCACAAACTGCTCCCTCCAGGAGTGAGTCCCGATGACCAGCGCCAGGTTGGTCTTCTTGATCAGCTTGTCCACGGTGCTCTGCCAATCAGAAGCAACGATCCTTTACACTTTCAGTATGAAACCTTGATTTAAAAAAAATACTTTTTGACGTATTTGTTGAAACTGTCTCAATGTCATGATGGTTGATTATGCGACAAATGAGTTGAGGAAAGATCAACCAATCAGAGCAAGGAGGCGGGTCTTAGCCCTGTTATTTGCTCTCTGCTACACTGCAGCCAATATAACATGATGTTTGAACAAACGTGAAAAATATGTATTTTTAAAGCTACATGTTGTTTGTTGTTGAGCATCAGATGGTTTGGGGTCCAGGCTGCTGAGGAACGATTTCCTCCGGAATCCTGGCCTGAGGTTTTAAACCCGACCCAACTGTTCGCCGTATGTAACGAATCGGTTCGACGCCATCAAACTAAACAGAAATTTCCTTCGCAGTGAACGACCAGAGAGACGCCGATCCCACCGGGGCGTCTGGAAATGTTAATGCGATATGTAGAAGTGTGACCAACAAGGACCGAACGGCTTCGTTCACTTCCTCTGCTGTCATCGCCAAACTACAGCCAAACTACAGCTAAACTACAGCTAAACTACAGCTAAACTACAGGCAAACCACAGCCAAACTACAGGCAAACCACAGCCAAACTACAGCCAAACTACAGCTAAACTACAGCAAACTACAGGCAAATTACAGCAAAACTACAGGCCAAACTACAGGCAAACTACAGCCAATATACAGGCAAATTACAGCCAAACTACAGGCAAACTACAGCCAAACTACAGGCAAACTACAGCCAAAATACAGGCAAATTACAGCCAAACTACAGGCAAACTACAGCCAAACTACAGGCAAACTACAGCCAAACTACAATTCCAAAGCAGCAGAAAATTAAAGTCTCCTTTTGTTTGCTGATGAAAATCCAAGTGAATGGGAGAAACCCAGATTGTTCTGCGACATCAATTTCAGAAATTTAATTTAAAAAACAAGGAAATTTTCAAGTTTTTTCTAGAAGATTTCTCAACATCTCTGAGATTTTCTAGAAAATGTTAAATTTAAAAGTAATATTTACCATTTATTTTTCTTATAATGTTGAAAATTAAATGCTTTTTTTGTTGAGATAAACTTCCACATCCTGTAGAAGAAAATTTATTAATTCTGTTTTGTGCATGTTTTAATTTTTATGTAGATATTTAGACAAAAACTACGGTTGTCGTTTCTCAAAACATTTGTGGCTCCAGACATGTTTTCTTTGGCAGAGGCAGTGCAGCCAGCTGGCCAGCAGAGGGCAGCACAGGGAAGCCCTCCACCTTGAACTCGTAGGACTCCTCGATGACGACCTCCAGGCGGCTGTGCTCCCCCAGGATGGGCTTCCCCATCTCAGCGATCCGCCGGGCCTCCTCCTCCTCGGCGCTCAGCTGCCCCTCCGCCGCCCCTGGAGGGGCAGGAGGGTAAAAACACAGAAACAAAGATGGCCGTCACTAACTCCGATGGCCGTCACTAACTCCCTCTAAATCCCGGATCAGTAACAGATTAGGCTTCAGCGTTTTGCTAATCCCAGTGAATCACATGCTGGTCTGAACTCTGGATGCGAGGATGAAATCTGACACAAACAAACTTTAATCACCAGATCTAATCATTTTAATTGCACCCTAGCAGAACCAAACCCACTGGCCACATTATCTCCTTCTCTGTGTTCTGGATTGATCATCTGTATTGATAATCTGAACCCAGCTCTCCTCTAATCCCAGAGGAAAGGCGGGTTAAACAGGAAACCGGTTAATCTGAGGAGCAGCAGAGCAGAGCGGGAAGCAGCAACTGTTTCTGTTTCTGCTGGGCTCACGCTCACTCCCAGTCCATCTGGCAGCTCCTGGCCCAGTCTGGTACTGGTCCTCCGCCAACCAATCACAGCTCAGGTTGGAGGAATAGCCCAAGGAGCCAATCAGGGGGCGGAACAGACACAGCGCGCTCTGAGCTTCCTGACTGCAGCAGGACGTTTCCTCTGTCAAACTTGTGCTGCTCTGGGTTTTAAATGTGTCCCGTCTCTCTTGCCGTAGTTTTGTTACTGATGTATCTTGACAGGAAGCGTCGTTTATATTCAGATATTTGTCAGAGCAGGAGATCAGGAACCAGAAGACGTTTACACACCAATCACAGAATCATTTGTTTAGTTTCTTGTGGAAATAAAACAAAATCAACTTAAAAATGAAGATTTTCAGCAAGGAATAGGAGTTTGTTTAAAGTAAACAACTCTTTAAATTTGTGAAAAAGTGCTACTTAAACTGTCAGATTATTTCACTTTTATCAACTAATTTCCCTCTTTTAAGTGAAATAATCTGCCATTAAAAGTTTATTTTAATGAATATTAAGGAATTATTTACTTAAACAAGCTGCTCTATTTTGCTAAAAAGTTATTTGTAAATCTGTTTTGTATTTTTTAAAGTTTACTAAGACATTCGCACCAGAAACTACACAAAAATACGCGGTAAGATTTTGCGTTTTTGCAGTGCAATGCTGGGATTCCTGCTGCTTGTTGGTGAAAATAAATAAATGCTGAAGTTATGCAGGTAAAACAGAAATTATCCTGCGGCTCCTTTAACGGAGACAATCTGCTGCTGCTCCTCTGACAGTTTTCTGTGATTGAACCTAATCCGCATTACGCTCTGATACGCTGTAAAAACAAAATGTGACAATAATTAGAAGATTAAAGTGAAGCCACATTTCCTGAGCAGACTAACGAGGTTCAGCGAGAAGCAGGAGGAATAATCAGCCTTACCTTGGTTCAGCAGCAGAGCTGAGGACAAAACAACAACAGTCATCACTTATTACTCAGAAGAAACAGAAAAAGTTTCACAGCTGACAGATTAAAGAAGCAAAGTATTAGTTCCAGCTCAACATTATTTTTTATTTATAATAAAATGTTTTTCCTGGATTAAGTGATTAAAAAATACAGTTTGAAAAAATGTGCTAAATTTGATGAATAACTTTCTACTGGCTGCTTATTTCACTGAAAACATGGAAAAATGTCTCCAAGTGAAATAAACTGACTTATTGATAAATAGTAGGAATTTATTTACTTACAACAAGTTTCTAAGTAGCTGAAAAGTTACTTTTGTGTTTAACAGATGGACTAGTTTTTAGTTTAACACGTTAAAAATTGTAGTTTTAACTGATTATAAGTGTAAATTTTAACAGAAATGTATTGTAACTACACTCGACATATTTCAGGGTAACAATGCAGAAGCAAATTTAACTGAAAATACTTGCAGAGAATAAAGTAAACCACAAAGCTTGGAATTAAAATGAACGTTTGTTTTAAATGTCTGACCTGAGATTCCTCTCTTCAGCCAGCGCGGCTCCTCCAGAACGATGAAGAAGGTTTCACGTTTTTCATACTCTTCATCATCGATTATCCTCACCTGGAGGGTCTGACTGCAAGGAGCACAAACAGCGTCAGACAGAGCATCACCTGCCACCTGCAGCAACAGCTTCCACCAGCAGGGGGCGACGGCTGCAGGAGCCCAGCCCGACTTTCTGCTACTAGTTCTGCTAAGAAATGGTTGTTGTTCTGTTGGCCGAGTCCAGGGGAGCCCACAGTGGGTCCTGGAGCCCACAGTGGGTCCTGAAGCCCACAGTGAGTCCTGGAGCCCCACAGTGGGTCCTGGAGCCCCACAGTGGGTCCTGGAGCCCACAGTGGGTCCTGGAGCCCACAGTGAGTCCTGGAGCCCACAGTGAGTCCTGGACCCACAGTGGGTCCTGGAGCCCACAGTGAGTCCTGGCCCACAGTGGGTCCTGGAGCCCCACAGTGGGTCCTGGAGCCCCACAGTAGGTCCTGGAGCCCACAGTGAGTCCTGGAGCCCACAGTAGGACCTGGAGCCCCACAGTGAGTCCTGGAGCCCCACAGTGAGTCCTGGAGTTTCAGCGTCTGCATCACTGACATCCTGAGGATGTTGTTGCTTCCAGCAGGAAGAACTAAAACCTGCAGGACGCCAAACCTCCAGGACCCACTGTGGGGCTCCAGGACCCACTGTGCGCTCCCCAGGACCCGGTCTGGGCGCCCGGCCCTCTCCGTAGCTCTGAGTGCGTTGCCATGGTGACAGCTGCTGTGCCTCACGTGGTTTGGTCGTTGGTGAACTCCAGCTCCCCGCGCGCCTCCTCGTAGTCCTCGCCCGCCATGGCGCTGCCGGACTCGGTGTGGTACGGCAGAACCACGGTGCCTCTGGCGCCTGAGTTCCGCGCCACCGTCACCTCCATGGTTCCCACGCTCTCGCTCACGCGCACCAGGCGCTCGCCGAACGTGAAGATGCCGGCGTGGTCGTCGTCCAAGATGGTCACCGTGGCGACCAGGGGCTCGACAAGCCGGGCTTTGGGCGCGCTGCCCGCCTCGTCGCTTTCGAACATCCCCTCGGCGTCGCCGACCCTCAGGTTGAGCAGGCGGACGAAGAAATGTTCGTCTTCCTCGAAAATGTCGTCGTCGATGATGCCGACCTGCAGAGGCAGAATTATTTATAATAATTTATAAAAATAATAATATAATAATATATGCTTGATTTAAGGAAATTTGACTCAAATTCTGTCGGCAGATTAAATATTTGTAGGATAAATTTACCTGGATTTTTCACCAAACCCTCAAAAACCTGACAGATTTTCTCTGAGCAGTTAAATAGACGAAGCTTTGGGAACATTGAGATCTAAGAAATTATCTAAAAAATTTCTTTAAAAACTTGGAAATTTGAAAAGTCAAAAATTTGCTAAAAGAAAAATCCAAAATTTTGACATTAATTTCAGAAATTTTCTAGAAAAAATGTGGAAATTAGAAAATAACTCAGTTTGCTGTTTTAATCCTTCCAGTTTTTCTAATTATTCTGAACTTTTTAAATGTTCTGAGTTTCCAAACTTTCACAAAATGCTCGAAATTTAGATTCATGTGTTGAAAAAATGAATTATGCATTTCGAACTTTAACTGGGTAAATGTGATTATTTTAGCGTAACGAATAGCAAACACAAAGCCTTGCATTTCTCACAATGAGAAAATGATTAAATGTATTGAGGCTCATTTCTGCTGCTGAGAATGAAAAAAGCTTTTCAGAGTCAAATCTGTTCGGGTCGAAGCTTCAGAGCTTTAATTGCTCTGCGTCTCAGAGAAGCCGTTCCTCTCTGAGGGTCGATCCGTTTCTCATGCAGACGCTCAAAGAAGGAATCAGAGCGAGGGAGAGAAACCCATCGATCCGATCGCGTCTCATCAGAACCGATGAGCCGCATTTCATCTTAAACAGAGATAATAATCTTAAGCCTTTCAAACTTCCAGTTGTTGCTTTTTCTGTTTCAGCCGACCAAAGTCCGACCTGTTACCTTTCTACAAAACAAATAGAGAAGTACATTCCTGCCAAAAGTATCAGAAATTTTCTAGACAAAAAGGCGACATGTCTGTGTTTAAATGTCAAAAAATTTGCAAGAAAAACTCAAATATTGAGATTAATTTTAGAAAACTTCCAGAAAAACAATACATTTTTATCACAGTGTTTTTCTAAAAAATAACTTAACTAAAATTTTTTTTGAGTTTCAAGACTGGAAATTATCAACTTTTGAAACTCCTTCCTTGTTTTCTAGACATTTTTTGGGATTTTCCTCAAAATGTTTTGAGTTTTTCTTACAAATTTTCACTTTTTCAAACTCAGAAATGTAAATGTTGTTAATCTCAATATTTCAGGGTTTTTTCCAGCAAATATTTGGCTTTTCAAACTCAGAAATTTCATTGTCTTTTCTGGACAATTTGTCATTTTACCGCAAAATCAATAAAACTTTCTGAAATTAATCTCCAAGTTTCTGAGCATTTCGGCAGAAACGTGCTCTTATTTTTCCGGCCCTGCCTCAACGCCGTAGAATCGTTTTGTGGTTTCATTCGCGCTGCGACTCGCCTTGATCTCTTTCCGAGTGTCTCCGGGTTTGAACACCAGCGTTCCCTCGCTGTAGTCGTAGTCGGATCCGGCGTTGGCCGAACCGTCTTCGGTCCTGTAATCCACGTAGAAAGTGTTTTCTCCCAAACCGCCTGCAGGACGAAAACACAACAGCAGTCAGAAAACTGGGAAACAAACACGGCGGAGGAAGCGTCATGCTGTGGAGTCACTGGACTGAGAAATGTGACATTAAATGTTCCTGGTTCTACACTGATAATAACCCAAAACCTGAAATCAGATAGAAATCGACAGAGAATCACATGAGGCGGTTTATTCTGTTTCCGGTAAATTTGCAGGTTGTTTCTGAAATCTGTGGAGACACAAAGCTAACAAGTCACAACATTTTAAATATGTTGCGCATAAATCAGAGACAAATTATGCTGCAAAACAAAGAAATCTGAAAAGAAATCTGAAGGTCATGTTTTATTGAAAACCAAAAGTTCTCATCAAACGGAGCAGACAAGAGTTCAGGGCCAGACTGAAAGATCTTTTATTTATGAGAATAAAACTGATATCACCACAATAAACTCGTGATATGACAATAAAAAATTCACAAATGATGAAATATTTCATCTTTCAACACATCAGTGGCCAATCGGCTGTTTCTCCTGTAATATTTGATCTTTATTCCCATCCAATGAAAGGGCGGCGCCTCTCAAGATGGCCACCCTCAGGCATCATGTTGTTTGCTTTTTATTTAGTTTCTGGATGGGCTGGACTGAAATGTCAACGTTCCACCTGAGGGAATAATGAGCGATATCTCATTCTATTCATGTAAAACAGGAAGTATAATTATTAATCCTGAGCTGCTGAGGAAGTGAAGGTTTTGTTTCCGCTGCTCCTCCTACCTTGGCAGACCACGGCCAGCGTGAGGACGCCGCAGTTCTCCATGCACTGACTGTGGGCCGCCTCGAAGGAGATGTGGCTGCAGACGGCCAGGTCGTCTTCCTCGGCCTCCTCTTCGTCGGCCACCACCACGCGCCGCGCGTTGTCGGCGACGTGCCTCTTCAGGACGTTTCCGGCTCCGATCATCATCCGGGTCGCCTGCCGGCGACGAGGCGAAGCAAACCCGGCGTTTAGGGCGGGACTTTGCGGCACAAGGTGTGGCTTGCGGTGCGGCGGGTGGGCGGAGCTTACCTGTATGCGGTAGAAGGCGCGGCTCTTCTGCTGGTGCAGCAGCGCGTAGTAATTGGCCAGCTCCACCAGCTGGTCCAGCTCTTTGTCGGGATATTTCTGCTTCAGCTCCTTCAGGATGCGGATCACCTGCCGGAGACAAGCCGGGTTCAGGTTTCTGGTTCCCGTCACTTCCTGGTTCGCCCGGTTCCACTGGAGCTCCAGCCCAGTTCAGTCCACTTTAATCCAACTCCAGTCCGTGTGTTTAGAAAGTCCGGTTCGGTTGGAAGGTGTGAATGCTAAGCTAACTCTGGTCTCGGTTCGGTTGAAGTGAACTCTGGTTCGGTTTGAATCCACATGTGAAGCGGGCCGGAGCCCGCTCCATAAGCAGGAAGTGGACTACCGCGCAGGGCATTCTGGGTAAATACAACCAAAACAAACATGTTAGCCTAGCGCTAGCAGAAAAAATGGCTCATAGGATTTTACCAAAGACAGAAGAGCGACGGTTAAAATCTGATGGCTCCATTTCTGTTTCCGCTTGGTGAAGAAGATTTTGTGGCTCTCAGTGTCTTCAGAGGTTCCTGTGCTGCAACCCACTTCCTGCTTTTGGAGTGGCCTCCGATCCACTTGGCGTTCACATTAACCGCACCAGAGTTCACTTCAACTGGACCCGGCCCGGACCCGGACCGGACCGGACCGGACCAGACCCGGACCGGACCGGACCGGACCAGACCCGGACCGGACCTGGACCGGACCGGACCGGACCGGACCGGACCCGGCCCGGAGCCGGCCCGAGGTTTGGACTGATTGAACCCTTTAATTCAAACTTTATCTGGTTTTTCTGTGTCTCACCTCCTTGCGGCTCTCGTCCAGCTCCCTGCCGCTCTCCATGTTCACCGTGGCGC
Organism: Poeciliopsis gracilis; assembly: GCA_911649635.1. Lineage (NCBI taxonomy): Eukaryota > Metazoa > Chordata > Actinopteri > Cyprinodontiformes > Poeciliidae > Poeciliopsis > Poeciliopsis gracilis. The sequence continues at coordinate 1,674,888 of CAJVRI010001518.1, forward strand.
TGCTGGAGTTGGGCAGGTTGCCCCTGGCGACCGCGGCGGCGCCGATGTTGTTCGCCGTGGCGCCCGCCGCTCCATCCCCGCAGTTCTCAGCAGGAACCACGGTGCTTCCCCGCGGCAGCTTGCCGTCGGTGATCATCTCCATGCCGCCTTTGGTGGGGGTCAGGTCCCCCTCGGTTTCCACGACGATGCCGTGGCGCTTGTCGGCACGGTAACGCTTGCCCATGTATTTGTAGAAGAGCAGACGGCGATCGGCGATCCAAGCCAGGAGGACGCAGACGGGGAAGAAGAGCAGCGTCACCAGAGCTTCCCAGACCTGAAACACAAGGCCAGAGATTTAGGGACAGACATCCAGGAACCCGTTGGCCCGGTGACCCCTGCAGGGTCACGGAGGGGTCGCAGGGAGATCCAGCAATAAGGACGGAGGCGGGTTCTATTTCACCGAGCTCTGGTGCAAAACAAAACCCAAAAACCTCATGAAACTGGCAGTTTGACATGTTTTCCAGGCACAAAGGAGGGTCGAGGACCGTCTGATTGGTTGCCATGGAAATAAGGGATGAATCAAACATGCATGAAAGATTCAAAGCCGGTTTGTTTTTGATGAGGAAAGAACATCATAACACGACGGAAAGATAAAAAAGTGGATTTTACATGATTTTAAATGTCTTAATGTTGGAGGATTTATCTGCTAACGAAAACTTTTTCACCAAAATTAAGAAATTATGACTTAAAACAAGCTGAAAAGTTACTTATCGGTTAGTTTTGACTTATTTGAGATATTTGCGCTGAAAAGCAGAAGTACATTGTGGGATTTTGTGTTTTGCAGTTCGTGACGGTGTTTCACTGGTTTTGGGGGCTGAGGCTACTCCTGCTGATGGTCAGACTGGTTTCCCGTTCCAGGCAGGCGGCCTCACCTCCACGACGCTCGGCGATATGACAGCCAGGATGAGGTAGAGCCAGATGTAGGCGAAGATGCTCCAGAAGGCGGTGATGAAGAACACCCGCAGGTGCTTGATTTTGCGCGACTGGCCGTTGGGGATGGCCCACACGCAGATCCCGATGATCACGAACATGTTGAAGGCGGCGCTGCCCACGATGGTCCCCGGCCCCAGCTGGCCGGCCTCGAAGTTGTGGCCGCACACCTGCAAAGGAGCGGAGGCTCTGAGCGCTGAGCCGCGACGCACAGCCGGCGCCCGGGCGTGGCGTGGCGGCGTTTACCTCGATCACCGACAGCAGGATCTCCGGCGCGCTGGAGCCCAGAGCCATGAGCGTCAGGTTGGACACGGTTTCGTTCCAGATGCGAACTGTCGCCACGGACGTTTCCCCGTTGGGCATGGTGATGGTCACCTCCTTCTCCTGCAGAACACACACACACTGGACACCTGAACACACCTGAGGAGCCGGGCAGAGCCGTGACTGCTCACAGCTGCATTTACTTACATTACTTTTACTACTTCCATTACGAAGGATTTCTACTCTTACTTGAGTTAAAGTTCTGGATTTTCTTCCCATCGAATGAAAAACAAACATATTTTAACCAAAACTCCACCAGACTCAGACTCACCTGCAGTTTTTGTTAAAGTCTCAGAAGTTTTTTATTGAAAGAAACTCATTTGGAAACTTTTTCTTTCGTCTGATTTTCTTATTTTCGTTACTTATATAAATTATTGTCACTTTTATCCTTAAAAAAATCTAAATTTCCACTTAACTTTACATTTTGATCTGACTGATGATGTCATTTTTAATATTAAATGATAGATAATTTGATCAGTCACTCAGTATTGAGTCGACTTTTTACTGAACACGTTTTTACTCCGAGTCGTTTCTAAACACAAACTTTGTATTTTCACATGAGTAAAAGTACGTGAAAGTAGCGCTACTCTGACTTTAGCATAATTTTGGGGTTTTCTCTGGACAGGAGTGACCCATTTAGCTTGGTAGCTAAACATTTTGTTAGCAACTATTTAGTTAGCAAGCTAGCTATTTAAGTCTAAGCTAGCTAATAATTAAACGGCTAAATGTCTGAGCTAGCTAACTATTTAGCTAGCTGAGAGCTAAATAGTTATATAATATGCAAATTCACTTGATAGTAAGTGGACTATCAAAATAAAATCTGGGTATTGATGAACCCCAATAGAAAGAAAAAAAAATACTTATAGCTAAGTATTTTTTATAGCTGAGTATTTTTGCTCAGAGCTACACATTTATCTTGCTAATTAAATAGTTTGTTTAAAATGTATAAATTAATAAATAACATGTTGAGAATGACTGCAAAACTAATCCTCATTTTCTGTTATTGTCATTTTTTCACTTTCTATCTTTACAAACTATAACAAACTACTGCAATATAAACATCACAAAACAGGAAATAAGGGATGAGAGTCAATAAATTCTCTCTGGCTCAAAATCCTCCACAGAAAGAGTCGGGTTTTCAATCATTAATTCATTGTCATCACGTTAATTAAAGTCGGAAATTATACACGTTTACTGACAAAAGTCTATAAAATGACTCCTGCTGTCTAATAATTCATTTGAATTCCTGGGTTTCTGGTTTATTTATCACCTAATGACCTTCATAAATCCCAGTGATGGCGTCAGGAAAAGCTCGTAAACAACATGGACTGATTTGAACCCAACGAGACGAGGAGCCGATGCTCCGGCCTCATTCAGCCCGTTCTGCTATCCTCTCCGCCTCCAGCTTATCGCTCAGCGTTTCCATAACGGCCAATCCCACTTCAATCAATCGGAAATTTCCAAGTTGTTTTTTTATTTAGAAATTTCTCATTTTTGATTTTTTTTTCTAGCACATTTTTGATTTTTGAAACTCATAAATTGTCTTGTTTTTTCTGCAATGGATCTAAAGTTTCCTGATCTTTTTTACCTGGTTAGAAAACATGGGGCCGCCTGGGCCAACACAGGAATCTGTGTGAACGCTTTAAAAAGCTCCTTCGATTTCTGAAGAGACTTAAAGATCATCAGAGATAAAGACCTGAAAGGTTCTCCATGAAGATCAGACTCAGCTGGTTCAAAGCTCACCTGGGAGGTGATGACCTCGATGGACGCCATGAAGCGGTCAGCGATGATGGACACTCCCAGGAACATGTACATCAGGGACAGGAAGTAGACCACGGCGCGGGCCACCTGGTAGCCGAGGCCCGGCTGCTCGGGCTCCCACACCGGCAGCAGGATGCCCTCGGTGCAAACCGTCTTCTTGTTGCACTTATCGGGGAGGCCAGAGGTGGAGCTGTTCCCGTACGGCAGCGACGGCGCCAGCGAGGCGGCGGCCGCCGAGGGCAGCGCCGTGCCAGGCTCGGGCTCGGCGCTCGGGTCGAGGCGCTGCGACTCCGGCTGGCAGGCAGGAAGCAGGACGGCGAGGAGGAGGAGGAGGAGGAGGGAGGAGGAAGGGCAGGCGAAGGGAAACATGGCGGAGCCGCGAGAGGAAGAGGAGGAAGAGGATGAAGGGAACTGGGAGCGGCGCGACGAGCTCACCTGCAAAACCAGATTGGAGACAGAAAGGTCAAAGGTCAAAGTTTCTCAGATGGGAAATATAAGCATGAGATTGAAAGAACAGAGACTGACTGAGAAAATAAGAACATTTTGAATCTGAAAAGCTGTAATAGTTTCACTTTTTGAGATTAGAAATGTTACTTTTTTCTAGAAAACGTCCGAGGTTAAAGTAAACATTTCAGATTTTTTCTAGCTAATTTTGGACTTTTTAAACTCAGAAATTTTGTTGTTTTTTCTGGAGAATTTGTGTTTTTCGGTGTAAATTTTCTCTTTCTAATGCGACGCGGTTTTTGGGTGTAAAATGGAAATAATACGGAATCATAAAAATGCCACAAAACACAAAATCTGACCAATTATCTGTGGAGTTTTTTATAGTACAAATATCTCAGTAAACTTGAATATTCAAGAGAGCTTATTTTCAGTTGATAATTCATCAATATTGATCAAACTAGTAATAGTCAGATTATTTCATGTTTTGTTATAAGTGAAATAATCTGTTGGTACTTTAAATCAATATTAAGGAATTATCTGCTGAAAACTTACTTGGAAATTAGTTTTAATTCAAATAAAACATTTTCACTAGAACTTAAAGTACTTCCCACTATTCTGTCTCCTTCAGTGCTCATCAGTGCAAAACCGCGAAGACGAGTGGATCCAGAAAAAGAAGCAGATATCAAACAGAGGCGACATCAAAGCTGCTTGACTCCATTTTTAGCTGCGTCTCAGAGAAATGCAGCAGATCGCAGCGTTTCTGCGGGTTGGACTGACGCGACGCTGCTGCTGCTCCGGATGAGGAGGATTCAAGATGTCCGCCTCTTCCTGGTTGAGTTCAGTGCTGTTTTGATTCGTCCTGCTACAATTCATGCGTTCATCTTCTCCCAAGCAGCTGCTTCCTGCCACTTCTACTAAACTCCAGGGACGAAACTATTTCAACTTTAAGATCCTCGAAGCTTTTATGCTTTTATTATCCTGGATGCATTTTATTGATTCTCATGGCTGCAAATTGTTTTTACCTTTTAGCTTCTTAGATTGTTTTATATTGCTGCATTAAAAACCTCTGTGATTTTATCAACATTTTATCAACAATATCACATTTATTTGTAACAGCTAAGAGCTTCAACACTGAGAATTTAAATGTAATTCAGCACTAAGTGTTGGAAGAAGCAGCTTTGCACAAATCATTACTATCATTCTGACAATCATGGAGGATTTCTGCAGGTTTTCACCAAGTGGTGGTAATAAATGTGCATCAACACTCTTCAGTACTGATGTCTGAGACAGAGAGCAACGTTAAACATTAAATCGTCCAGTGGAAGAAGTGAGAGAGCAGCTGCAGCGAAACTTAGAACAAAACAGAAACGCTGCTGAAGAGGAAGAATGGATGAGGAAGAGGAGGGATGAATAAGAGGAAGGGAGGAGAGGGGAGAGTGTGGACGCGCAGAGGAGGCTCTGCTCGGCATCGTCAATCAGAGGGCGGTGTGTTGTCATGGTGACGGGGAAGGGGGGGGGAGTTCAGGAGGGGGTCGGGCTCCCGTGGGACGATCGATTAGAGAAAACGGTCGTCCATCAGTAAGAGCAGGCCACACACACACACACGCACGCACGCACACACATACACGCACGCACACACACACATACACGCACGCACACACACACGTGCACACACACACACACACACACACACACACGTGCACGCACACACACACACATGCACCACACACACACACACACACACACACACACACACACACACAACACACACACACACACACACACACACACCACAGTCGTATTTTCATCACATTGACAACCAGAAATCTGTGAGGATCAATATTTCCCCATGCAGGAATCCTGAGTTTGCATTTGCTTCAGTTTAATAAATAACGACAGGGGCGTGCTGTGGTGGCGCAGGGGTTAACACGCCCCACGTTTGGAGGCCTCAGTCCTCGACGTCGCGGGTTCGACTCCCGGGCCCGGCGACCTTTGCCACATGTCTTCCCTTCTCCTCGCCCTAAAATGTGAGCCACTAGCGCCACAAAAAACTCTTCGGAGGAAATAAATAACGACACATCAGGTTTGTTTTTGGGTCGATGACACCGACAGATTCGCTGAGCGGCGGCCGCCTTCCTCCTGAGGCAGATCACCTGATCACAGACTGAAACCAACGGCCTCATGTCATTTTGGAAACGGTCCTGAATGAGTCCAGAGAAGGAGCAGAAACGGCTGGGATTATGAACAAAACAGCAGCTGTGAAGCGGGATTATTTTGAAAACAATAAAGTTGTTTCGTTTGTTCTGCAGCACAAAGCAGATCAAAATAATCTGAATAATCTGCTGCAGATCAGAGTAATCTGAGCTATGAGGTGGGGATTATAATCTGACCTTTTCCTGGGTAGATTTGTTGTTTTTTCTTGGTGGATTCGTGTCGTTTTGCAGGATAATGTCACCGAGAGCTGGCGAATTTACAAATGGAGACATCTGTGATTCAGCAGGAGACCAACACACACACACACGCACACACACACACACACACACACACGCGCACGCACACACACACACATGCACACATACACACACACACACACACACACCTGCGTCTTCATCAGGTTCCCATATGGAGTGCAGGCAGGGCCAAAAAGGTTTATTATTTATTTAGGAAGGTAATTAAAGCCGAAGAGGCAGAAACGGATTTTAATCAGGAGGAGAAAATAATTTAGAAACTCAAGTTGGATTTATTTTTATTTGTTTTCCATTTAATCTGTAGATATTCTGTATTTGGAACATTTTAGCTCCATCTCTCCTTGCCGCTCTAAAAGCCTCCAAAGCTTCGCAAACATCAGAAAATATTTACAAAAAAATATTCCGCATGAAAAATGTGTTTTATATTATTTACAAGTGACTTTTCACCAACTATTAGGAGCTTTTGTTTTGTGGAAGTTCAAGTTCCACTTATAAAATGTTTTGTAAATATACAAAAGATTTAGAATATAAAAAAATATGATATCTTTAATAATAAAGTATAGAAGAACTGATATAAAACAGATCAGAGGTTCATAAACAAATTATTTCCCAAATCATAAAAACAATAAAATATGAAATGAAGAAGAAAAAATCTGATTATCTAGAAAAGTTCCCGAAACACCAGAAAGCTGAACTTTGCTCCAATCTGATGCAGATTATGAACATCTTAGATAGAAAATGTAAAAATTCAGAAAATCTCAGAAATATTGAGATTAACCTCAGAAATCTTTATGAAATTTTTTTTTAATTTCTTTACTTTTAAAAACTGCAAAATATGAAAACTTTGACATTTGAAAATCAGAAGAAACTTTCAACAGAAATTTTCTGGTGTTTTTATTAACATTTTCTGACATTAATCTTAAAATTGAGTTTTTTCTAGCAAAGTTTTCAAACTCATAAAATATTTGTTTTTTTTTCTAGAAAATACGTCATCATAAATAACAAATTAAAAACAATCAGATCTGTTTTTGAGCTCATGTATCGACTTATTCAATAGTTTAGCAGCAGAAAAGTTTCAGAATTGAAAATTGATCCATAGTTTTCAATTAAAATGTGATAATTTTTGATTTATTAATTTCAGTTTCCTCGATCAACTCGATTAAAATTTGAATCCTGCTGCTGATTATGACCTTTGTGAGGAAAAGGGACTCTGGTCTCGGCTGGTTGTGTTTCTCTTCTCCTCCAAGCCTCCGGAGGTTTTTAAGTTCAGGGCAACACTTTGGCAACAGCAACAACAACTTGTTGCTTAGCAACTCAGACACAGAGACGCATTCAGACACAAGCAGTGATGCTGCAGTAATTCATCTGCAGCCTCCAAAGTGTCGGATACAAACCAGAATCTGAACCAGAGGTCAGTTTTAGTCAGATTTGCAGCGTCAGGCTGAAACAGATTCGCTCCTGCTCCAAGTCTGTATTTAATTCGGTCGGCAGAATCACTTGCAGAAACGCCGGATCCATTAGAGGAAGTCAGTGAAGGAGAGCAGGATTAAACAAGTGGAGCTGGATGTGGAGGAACGCTTCCTGGATCTGTGAATTATTTATAAAACTACAGAGAGCGCATAAACCGCTGGGCTATAAAAAGCTGCTACTTCCCAGTGGAAACGGTTTCATTATTGTCATTATTATTATTATTATTATTATTATCGTTCAGCTTGCTGCAGAGTTCCTGTGTGGGCAGAAAACAGAGTCAGTTAAATTTAAATCCTGCTCTAAACGTCACCAGGAATGATTTAAAATGATAAATTACAGTTTTAAGGAGTTTCTGTTGGTTTTCTTCTCACTGCTGAAGTAAAAACAGCCAAAATGCAGAGAAATGGTTTGATTTGTAAAACAGGGAACAAAAACAGCCGTGATGTGGATCTACTGGCAAACGGAAAATGTTCAGCTCACTGCAAAAACACTAAATCTGACCAAGTACTTCTAGTCTGTTTTGCAGTGCAAATAACTTAGTGCAACTGAAATAACAGAAAAATAACTTTTTCAGCAAAATACAAGAATTTGTTTCAATCTTCATAACTGGAGGATAAAAACATCACAATTTAAAAATGTAATATCAGTCAATATTGATAATTAGTGATCAGTTTTTGCAATATGAAATATTTATTGGTAAATATCAGCTTATTGCAGCAATATCAGAAATCAATATCTGGCCAGATCGGTGCATCGCTGATCATCACATTTAACTTTATTATTTATTTATTTATTATTTAGGATCAATCAGCTGATTTCCAAGAGTTAAAACAATATAACTCTGTTAAGCTTGTTACTAATTTCACTGGACGATAAATCGCTCCAGCTGTTTTTGCGATAAACGATAATATTGTTGTTTTGAGGCTTTTTTCAAGTAATATATTGTTAAAGGTGTAAAAATGCAATTTTGCTCTCTCAATAAACTTAGTTAATAAACCTTAGTTTTTTTAAAAAAAAACATGTAACACGAGAACTGAAAGATGCTTTAACTATCCAAAATAAAAAACAACCAAAAACAATAAATAAAAAAACATAAGATAGTAAAAACCGCTTACAATCAAAACCATGAATAAAATGTATCAACAATTAAAATATATTAATAATCAGAATGTAAATTATTGACCTTGTTTTAGTTTTTCTGTGTGATTAATTGATTAATTGCAGATTGTGACAGGTTTCTATTGCACACTTCAACACCAATCTGTATTTCAAAACCCAAATATTTTGCTCAGTTTGCTGCTCCTGGCAGCTTAAAATCGAACGTTTAGCCGTAATAAAACAGGCTGGCATCAGGGGGCCGGGGGCCCAAATTAAAATCTGGCCCTAAAAAGTCTTGTGCCGGCCCTGGCAGCGGTTTCTCTTCGCCTCCACTGCAGCCGCATGAGTTATGATGGGACTTTCTGTTTCTCTGCATTAATTATTAATCATGTGGAGAGGGAAGAGGCGTTCGCTGTGCAGCTTAATGTCTGATACAAACCAGACAAATTAGCAATCAGCAAACGTTTCAGGCAACTGGCAACAGCAACTGAAACTCACAACTTTTTAACAAAAGTGGAGCTCTGAACTTTTAAAGTGAACAAAAGGTTAAACTCATGAACTCCTCAGGATCTCCTGCCGTGTTTTCTGATGAATGTCATGTTTCCATGGAGAGTTTAATCACTTCAGCTTCAGGATCGCATCAGTTTTTTATTATCTCCAAACGTAAACGGCTGCAGGTTTCACTGCATTCAAGGAGAAATATCCCAATTTCAGAAGGACTAAATGTTGGTCTGACATGATATCACGATAAATTATTGTAGAATTTATCGCGATAAACGATGATATTGTTGTTTTGAAACCATTTTCAAGTAATATAAAGGTAATAATGGTGTAATAATGAAAGAAAAACATTTAACACTGGAAATGGGAGACATTTTAAATATCCAAAATAAATAATCAAAGCAACAGAAACAACAAATGCAATTAATTAAAAAGTTTTTTTTTCCCCTCAAAGTTTCTGAGATTAATCTTAAAATTTCTTCGTTTTTTCAAACAAATTAATGTTTCAAATTCAGAAATATTCTTGTTTTTTTCCAGAAAATTTCTGGATTTTTTTTTAAAGCAAATTTTTGATTTTCAAAACTCAGAGATTCCCAAACATTTTCTTGAAAATTTCAGAATCAATCTCAAAATTTCTGGGCTTTTTCTAGCAAGTCATTGACTTCCAAACTAAATTTTTTCTCAAAATTTCCTTTCAGCAAGTTTCCAGTTTTTCAAGCTCAGAAGTTTCCAGTTTCTTTCCAGAAAATTTGTGATGTTAATCTTAAAATTTTTTTATCAAGCAGTTTTTTTTTCTACTTTTAAAACTCAGAAATGTTTGAGCTTTTCCTAGAAACAGTAAGATTTTAATCTCAAATTTACTGGTAATTTTCTGCGGTTTCTGGTGAAACGCGGCAGCAGGTGAAATCTGTAACCCTGTGATTTCTGCCTGCAGTCGCGGCTCGTCTGTCTGTCAGCCTGATTTATTAAATTCATGAAGCAGGAAATAGACGCCCGGCTCTTTACGGTGCCGAACGTGAATCAATTACTGCGTTTCCGCTGGTTTTCTGTGGATAAATGAGCTGCTGATATCTCAGAGACAAAGTGCTACATTTTCCTGTTGATGTAATAAAAAAATGTAATAAAAATCTGCCTTTTCAGCAGCAAACCGACGCTCGACCGAACCAGGAGCGGCTGCTTTCATTGAGTTAGTGGAGCGGGATCAGAGGCTGAGGCTGAATAAACAGAGCATGAAGGGAAAACGAGTGGGAGGAAGAAACCTGCTCTTTACAGGGAAATGCGCCCTGGGATGACTGATGTTACAGCGAGGTGGTGTAAAAATGAAGATCTGCTCTCTGAGGGTTTTTCGTCTGTTGAACTCTCCATGTAAAGAGATTTAGTCCTGCGGCTGCAGCTGATTCGCTTTTTAGTCGCTTTTATTCAATAAAAGCAGCTCTGCTTCACGTTCCTGTGAGGAGACATGGAGATCAGACGCTTCAGATTTCTTTCATTTGCTTCTCTTAGGCCAAAAATCCCCCGAGATTAAAGGTTTCTGGGGTTAAACTACTTTCTCCAATCAAAAATCCAAAACTGATTTTATTGTGAATTATTTTCGCTACAAAAATTCAAAGTGTTACAAACAGGGTGCTCCTTGTTGTCCTTGTTTATCATCTGGAAAATGATTTTTCTGCTTCCTGTCCAGCGGCTGACTGGCTGTTTAGCAGACTCTCCACATTACACTGATAAAACACCTTCAAGTGGAATAATTGTATGAAATAATGAAATGAAAATTTCCCTTCTCTTGCCTCATCCGAATCTTCTGTTGTACTGAAAGCGTTGCATCAGAATGAATTTCTGACTAAGTTACAGATAGTGAGAAAAGTGAGAACATTTTCCCTGATGGATTTTCTGCTGCTGAACTAATGGGGTGTGCGACCCTGACGAGGAGGTGCAGGTGTTCGGCTTGTCGCCTGCAGCTCTTCCTCCATCAGCTCCCTGCTGTCTGAGTCCCAGCCTTCAGTTCACAAAGGAAAACATACCAGAGGATGGAAAATGACTGGTTGCCCCGGTGATGAGATGCTTGTTTGGCTAACAGGAGGGACAGAGAATTCAAAACGCTGTAATGTGGACACTTTACCAGCAGGTGGCGAAAATGGCAACAGTAAGTGTTTTCATACCTGATAGTCTGGTAAATTCGGTTCGATTGGGGAACAAAACTTGTTATATTTTCAGCCACTTTGAATCAAAAACCTTTAAATAACATGTTCCCCTCCTTGCCTGTGGGGGCGCTGCAGCAAGAACCACTGAAGAAAACGACACAAAAACTTCAGAAAAAGACACGCAACTTCCTTCTGCAACACTTGGAAACACAAATGGATGCCGTCAGATTTCAGTCGTTCTAGGATTTCTATTTTGTCGCTAAAAAAACAATGAGTCGTGTTTGTGCTAGGCTAACACGTTTGTCTAGGTTGTATTTACCCAGAATGCCCTGTGCTGTTGTCCGACTGGTTCGGTTCAAATGAATATGTGAAAGTAAAGCGGACAGCAGAACGCTCTAAAATCAGGAAGTGAACCATAGCGCAGTGCATTCTGGGTAAATACAAGCAAAACTAAAGTGCTGGTCAGTGAAATGGTTAGCGATTTTTTACACAACTGCTAAAATCTGACACTTTTTCGCTAGGCTAGCGCTAGCCTAGCGCTAGCAACACCACACTAGCTACCATGCTGAAGAAACACTTCTGGATTATTCTAAAAATGACAATGTAATAATTTTCCTAATAAATAATAATTTACATAATTCACCTCAAAGATTATAGTTTTCTACTGAACAGGTATTTACACCGTTAATGCGCCCCCTGGTGGACCAATCATGCACTGCTCTCCATGCTGTTCCTCAGACTGCAGATTAACAACGTGGATCTGATGCAGCGTTCAGCAGCCCCGATTTATTTACCAAAGAACAAGAAAAACAGCAGTAGTTTTACGGTTTCTTGTTTTTGTTCAAATGTACGCACACAGAAAGACGGAGAAAATAAAAACACACCCTGAGAGTTTTCTAAAACTGATCTGGCTGAAGTCCTTAACATCAGGAAACATCATCAGCTGCAGACGCTCTCTCCTCTCACCTGAACCCAGATCTCTGTTTACACAGCAGCAAAACACAAGCCATCTGAATATTGATTGGTTCACGGGCTGAATTTCTGCCTCTAAATGGATTCTGTCAACACACTGTTTGTTCTGCCGCCTGAAAGGCAAATTAATGGACTTTCACACCTTCACACACGTCTATTATGGAAAACCGCACCGTTCTGCAAAATTATTTTGTTTCCTTTGGCTTTTCTTCAAGCTCCTGTACAACACTGAGTAAATAAAACTGAGTAAATAAAACACTGTAGTGTTCACAGCAACATTTAATGAACTGTTCGCAGCGACATTTAATGAACTGTTTGCAGAAACATTTAATGAACTGTTCGCAGAAACATTTAATGAACTGTTTATCAGTCATTTAATATTAGAAATTACATCGTCAGATGGACCAAAATATAAAGTTAAGTGGAAATTTTGGTATTTTATTATAATTACTACTGATATGATTATAATTCATATCAGTAGCAAAAACAAATAAAATCAGGCAAAACATGTTTTTTTTGTAAATCAGTTTCTTTCACTAAAAGAATATAAAACTTGAGCAGAAGCTGCAGGTGAGTCTGTCTGGTGAATTTCTGATTAAAACGTTTGTTTTTCATTCAGCAGGTAGAAAATCCAGAAGTTTTTAAATAAGAGTAGAAATACCTGCTGATATACCAATATCCTTTTTGTGTTTGATTCTAACATCCATTTCCTACTAAAACAATATAATTGGGGCAACTTTTCTTGTTTTGATTTTAGTTTAATTTTGGCCCTGGTGACACAAAGTGTTTTATCTGTTTTCTGTGTCATGCTGAGTTCATGTCAAGCCTCTCAGATCTCAGTGAGTCAGTGACAGGGTGAGACTGAATCACCCTGTCACTGAGCTCAACGTTTTATCAGCGTCTCGGCGCCGCTGCACCGAACGTCGAGGACTCACCGCGGGTCTCTGGGCTGCGTCTCTAACGCTGCAGCTGCTCGACATCGACGGGCTGCAGAAACACAAACCAGAGGAAAACATTCACTTCTCATGTGGTTTTAAATATTTTTCACATGATGTTACCAGAAGTTTGCTTTTTAGGAGGAAAAAACGACATCCACTGATAAATTCAAAATGGTGGCCATTTTCCAATATGGTTGGACATTTTATTTATTTATTACTAAATTTGCAAGACGAATGCTCTTGGTGTCAAATCAAACACATTTTGACAAATAAAAATCATGTTTACTGATTGTTTCTAATTTCTGTCAAAATGGCCGCCATGGTTGCCACTGAAAATACATTTTTGCACTAAAATTGACATTTACACAAACCATAGCCTGGTGTTAAATCATAGCCTACATTATTTTCTTAATCTTTTCTGGTGGACTTTTTCAAAATGGCCGCCACAGTTGCTAGGGAGAATATATGTTTCAGCAATAGTTATTGCCAGTGGTGACAACAGATAACTGGCAATATCCCAGATCCCAGATGTAGCCTTCATAAAGTGAATGTTTCCAGTCAAACCTCTGTGAAATAAAATCAGCTGTAATTTTACAGCTGATTTAGGCTAACTAACTAAATCAGCTAACTGATTTAGTTAGTTAGCCTAACTAAATCTGATTTGATAAACTAGAATCTTAGCTATGCCAACATTAATTCATAAAACAATCAGCGGAAGCTAACACTAATTAGCAAAACACTTAAAAAAACTTAGCAGGAGCCAAAACAAAGCTGCTAAACACCTGAAAAGTAAATAGAAGCTAAAACTAAACTGCTATTTATATTAAAAAATGAGCAGAAGCAAACGTTGAACTGCTAAACCCATTTTTTAAAAAATCAGCGAGAGCTAACACTAAGCTGTTAGACACATTTAAAAACATTGCAAAGCTAACCACAGCTAGTAAGACAATTGTATGTTGGCTAATGCTAAATGGCTAAGCACATAAAAGCATTGGTAGAAGCTAATGCTAAACCACTGAAAACAAAAAATAAGTAGACACTGACACAAAACCATTACACACGTTTTTACAATTTAGCAGAAGCTAATGCTAACTTTAAGACTGTATCTTGTCCTGTTTCACATCCTCACCTCCTTCCAACTGGCTGCTGGTGTGAACCCACAAAAAAGTTCCCAGTTTCTGATTTGGCATCAGTCAAAGTCAAAAACTCAACCAGTTCTTCCCGGTTTATGGGAATAATTGGTTTAAAAGACTCAAAAATTGACGGTCATCCTGAACTTCAAGAGACTGAAGGGGAATATGAAAAACACAACCTGAGGGGTGAATATGCTAATGTGTGTTAGCATCAACACAGGTCTTCATGCCAGCAGCAGATCGAGACGCGCCACATTGGAAACAGGAAACTGGGAGGAGATGTAGGTCAGAGATCACATCCGTTTATTTATGTGTCAGTTAATTAGACGCAACATCAGCATCCGCTGAGATGAAGAACACAAACCTGCTTCAGGTCGTGTGTGTGTGTGTGTGTGTGTGTGTGTGTGTGTGTGTGTGTGTGTGTGTGTGTGTGTGTGTGTGTGTGTGTGTGTGTGTGTGTGTGTGTGTGTGTGTGGAGCATTTTCCAGCAGAGACTCTGGTTGTCAGGATTCGCTGATTTAAGGCGTTTCAAACCTGAAATTTCCTGCTGAAGGTCTGACACTGGAGGAAGTTTCCTCTCCAGGTTCAGATGATTTTTTTTCCCAGCAGGCAAAAATTCAAATGTTTAAATAATGAACGTCAATGTCTGGAGATTTCTCGTTTTAACGTTTGTCACACTTCAGTGTTTCAGAAAATCAATTTAAATATCAGTGAAAGACGACACAGAGGGACATAACATGTAGTTATATTATATCTATCAATATATATATATATATATATATATATATATATATATATATATATATATATATATATATATATATAGTACAACTACAATAAGACAATAGTTTAGTAACTTTTCAACTTGTTATTAGTAAGAAAAATAAACATTTCTAGCTTTATATCACATTATAATCTTACTCTCTAAACAACAACATGCATAGAGAGCTGCAGGAGCTTCGTAAAGAGACAGAGGCCCAATTTCAAAATCAAGCTTCTTTTACGTCATGTTCAGTTTTATAACAACTGAAAGAGACATAATTACTTGATTATGCTAAAAAATGGTGCAATGTTCCTGCCTGTTTATCGTGTCTCGATTTCTTTTAAATAGAGGATTTTTTACAGGATTTTCATATTAAATGGTTGTTAGATTAAAAGTATGTTTTGAATTATTTTTTATCAAACCCACATTTCTGTATTAAAATCGTCTTTTATTGGTCTGATGATATTTTGTACTTTAAATGTTTTCATAGCTGTAAGTGGAAATCATCATAACATAAATCCAGGCTTTCAAACACTGTGTGTAATTAATTAGTTTTACTTTGTGGCAAAATAAATGAGCTTTCCAGCAATATTCCAATTTACTGAATGGGTTTGTAATAAAATGAACGAGTGGAGAAGCTGCAGGATGAGGAGTGAAACAGAGACGCGTTGCTGCTGACCGGTTCTCCATCCGACGCCGGAGCAAAAACGCTTCGCGTTTTTATTCTCTGCAGCTTCTCTGATTCTTTCTGTCAGAAACTGAAGAATCTCTGCATCTCATTTCCTGCTCTGACCTCGTCATCCTCACTGAACAATCCTGAGCTCAGAAAAGCTTGTGTCACTTCTTCAGACTCCTGCAAAGGTGAGCTATCAGGACAGGTCTGCAGCTACACAAACACGTTCGTTACACGTGTTTATACAAGTAAACAATCTCATATTTTCAACAGTCATTCCTCCATAATAAACCCAGAATTCTGGAAAAAATTCTCAAAATTCTGAGAAAAAAAAGTCAAAAATCTGAGAAAAAGTAAAATTTTGACCAAAACATCATAATTCAATCTTTCAAATAATTTTTTAGTGGTCCTCATCTTCTTCCATATTTTCCTGCATTATAAATGAACAAATGACGGATTTTTTCATGTCTAACATGAAAAAATGCAAATTAATGGCATGAAGTAGCAACAAATCAGAGCAGCGATTGTTTCAATAACCTATTAATCAAAACAATGTTTATGGCTTGATTATCCTGACAATTAATAAAGAAACTGAATAAAAATAATTTTTAGTTTGAATCTTTCCATATTCTGCAGATTTTGCTGCATGTGACGCGTTTCCAGCCTTTCCAGAGGGAAACGTGTGAGTCTCCATCCTCACACACTCCTGAATAATTCACACTCACACCCACACACCCACACACACACACACACACAGACCTACACACACACGCATGCACACACACCACACACACACACGGCTGCTTGACAAACACACTCATCAACATCAGCGCTGCTGCAGCAGCAGAGGAGGCGACAGATCCCCTCCAGGGAGGAAGCGGTGTGTGTGTGTGTGTGTGTGTGTGTGTGTGTGTGTGTGTGTGTGTGTGTGTGGGGGTGTGTGTGTGTGTGTGTGTGTGTGTGTGTGTGTGTGACAGCGGGTTTTAGGTGTGTGGGTGAAGAGTGTGTGGGTGAAGTGTTTACAGGTTTCTCAAACACAGATAACAGGTGCTAAACCCACCAGCAGCTTCGCTCTGCAGAGGGAAGAACATGAAGAAGAAGCTCAGGTTCTGATTGGACCGGATCGGAACGCAGTTCTGCTCAGAACCAATGATGAGGCTCGGTGGAGGGGGAATGGTGATGAGGGCTGGTTTATCAGCAACAGGAGAACAGAGGAACACGAACATTCAACTGGATGGATGGATAACTGATTACTAACTAATACGGAAGAAGATTAGTGCCACTGACTTTAATCTGACATTTCTAACTTTGATCTCAGAAGATTAAAGACAAAATTCTGAGAAAAAAAAATCAGAGATCTGAGTTTAAATTCTGAGATTAAAAATTATTTTTCTTCTTGTTCTCTGAGCCGCTCATCCTAATCTCAAAGTGACTCTGGTTTCACTCATTGATCCTTTTGGGTTTTGCAGATTAAAACAATAAAACGGCTAAAAGAAAACAACATCCAGAATATTTCTGTTGTTTTAAAAGCTGTTGGTGTTTCTAATCCTCCTCCCTGAAGCTCCCGTTTTAATCTGAGTTACAGATTTAAGTGAAAGCTCAGCGGAGATGTGATCAGCAAGCAGACGTCTCGTTAGCTGCTGTGGATTTTAGAGCATCAGCTTTCCAGGCTGAGACTTTCCTCCATCAGCCATAAGTTAGAAAGTTAAGTTCATAAGTTCGGTTTCTGTCCCCGTTAGTTTCTTCTTCTCCTGACAGGAAATATTTCGACGTGCTGAACAATCTGTTCCACTGAATGAGGACAGAAAGATGGGAGTTGGATTTGAAAATGGAGTAAATGTGCTGCCGGTTCTGATTTCTGCAGTTATGGAAACGTGAAGCTGCAGCATGAATCAGCGTAGTTAAAGTAAATCGCATGCAGAGTCACAACGGGCGCTGAGACGACAACGCAAGTAAACAAAAACATTTTCCTTCTCCTGCAAAGCTTCTTACTGCACAAACTATTTGGATTCATCGACTTGAATCTGTCGTTAAAAATACGATTCAACTAAACCTGATGCAACAATAATTATCACTTTAACTGGACGATAAATTGTTCTGGAGGTTATCGCAATAAATGGTAATATTGTTGTTTTGAGACCATTTTCAGGAACAATAATAATGCAAGAACCCATTATCAAAGATCAATAAGAACATTTAATACTGGAACAACCAGATAAAACTGCTGATCCATTTATTCTGTAATTCAGCAGAAAATGTGTTTATTTTAATTGAAAATGTTGATTATTTTGTCTTTTCAGTGATTTTTCACCTAGAACTTGAACAATCTGAAAAGTAGTAAATCATTTAGTATTTAAAAATTACATCATCAGATGAACCAACATTTAAAGTAAAGTGGAAATGTTGGTATTCATACAAGTAAGAAGAAAAACAAAGAAAATGTTTCCAAATCAGTTAATTTCAATAAAAAAACTTTATAAACTTTAATAGGAGCTGCAGGTTTGAGTCAGTTTGGTGAATTTCTGGTTAAAACATGTTTGGTTTTCATTCAGCGGGAAGAAAATCCAGAAATTTGACTCAAATAAGAGAAAAAATACGTCACAATAAAATTAATCAAGTAAAAGTAAAAAGTACAGCGAAGTAAATAAAAGTAAATAAAAAATGTAACTCAGTAAATGTAACTAGTTTGTACGGGACGCTGTGTGTCTAATGAAGCGTAAAAACAACATCCCATAATATGTTGAAATTATATGTGCAGCGAATGAAAGCGTCTTGATGGATGGTTGCATTCAAACGGTCCCTCCCTGTTTTCTCTTGTGTAAAGTCTGTGTGTGTGTGTGTGTGTGTGTGTGTGTGTGTGTGTGTGTGTGTGTGTGTGTGTGTGTGTGTGTGTGTGTGTGTCCAGCCTCATTAAAGGCCATCTGATCTGGAGGCAGCAGCTTTGCTGAAGGACATTAATATGAGACGTGATGTTGTGCCATATCTGCTGGTTAATGAATTTAAAGTGAGTTTAGGTTTTTCTGCTCTGATAAAATGTCTGCAGTGTTCAGAGATCTGGTGCTAACCGCTAATCTGATGCTAACCACTAATCTGATGCTAACCTCTAATCTGATGCTAACCACTAATCTGGTGCTAACTGCTAATCTGATGTTAACCTCTAATCTGATGCTAACTGCTAATCTGGTGCTAACTGCTAATCTGATGCTAACTGCTAATCTGGTGCTAACTGCTAATCCGATGGCCGAATCTGCCAGTGCAGCAACATGCAACTTGAAGTATAAACATGTCTTTAGATATAAACATTTTGTGTTTAAATCTAAAGTTAGTTCAGTCCTTCAGTGATAAATAATAACAATCTAAACAAATCAAGCTGTCTATTAGAAACTGTCTAATAAATAGCAGCAATGACACGCTAATGCTAACGTGGCTAAAACCTTTGCTTGGTAATTAACGTTTTTTGCCGACCAATTGTTTTTCTTCTCACAATCTAAATGTGAGATTTTGCCACAAACGCAGAAGGACCAAAAGTGAAAAATGTTTCCCTCACAGAAATATCCGGCCGTTTCCACGCCTGACGGTTCAGAAGATTCGGCTCTTTTGGTCAAACCAGCCAAACCCTTTGAGCAAATTATTGTGTTTCTTTCCACACTTGAAATAAGAAAAAACTAAATTACAATTAACTGTTCAGCAAGTTACAGAAACTTGTTTAAAGTTAATAATTAATTAATATTGATGAAAACGTTCCAATTCTACTGGTGGATTATTTCTCTTATAAAAAGAGAAAAATTTCTTTTTAGAAGTGAAATAATCTGCCAATTGAGCCCCTTAATATTTTCATCAATATTAATTAATTATTGACTTAATTTAGTTTTGTCTCATTTCAAGTGTATGAAGTTATTTGCACTAGAAATGAGTCCAAAATACTTGGTAAGATTTTGTGTTTTTGCAGTGCAGTCAAAATGATAATTCATCCTTGATGCACCTGCAGATTCTTGTACTTTTATTTTTGCCACCAAAGTTTCGAATTCAGCAGAATCTGA
The DNA here is from genome assembly GCA_911649635.1 of Poeciliopsis gracilis. Classification (NCBI taxonomy): domain Eukaryota; kingdom Metazoa; phylum Chordata; class Actinopteri; order Cyprinodontiformes; family Poeciliidae; genus Poeciliopsis; species Poeciliopsis gracilis. The sequence continues at coordinate 1,694,577 of CAJVRI010001518.1, forward strand.
ACAATAAGGACCAAGAAAGAAACGGGAGGAAACTCCAAAGCCGAGGAAACAAACAGCTGAAAGCGGAGCCGCTATCTAAGGTCCCCGGCGGTGATTAGCTTTTCTGCAGAATTAGAAAACGCTTTAATTTAAAAACCATTTCATCACAGCAGCTTAACTTCAAAGTGGCATCAAATCCTAAAGGAGGCAGATTTATTTTTCCTTTAAATAATTCAAGTGTTCCAGAGCAGCCGAGTTACGATGAAATGGAAATTAGCCGAGCAACTTTACAGCGAGTCCAATCAGATGCTACAGGAAACCACCACAGACACGCCCAGCGTTTCTTCTGAGCCAATCAGATCCACCCATCTACAAACATGCAGCTGTCATTACAAAAGCTCCACAGCAGCAGCACCGGAACCGGGTCCAGAACCGGGTCCAGAACCCAGAAAGTAAAGAGAAGCAACAAATTACTCAAGTTAGAGTGAAAAAGTATTTGGTGAAAAGTAACTGAGTAACTGATCACATTATCAGTTATTTAATATTGAACAGTGACATCATCAGACAAAACAAAATATTAAGTTATTTTGGTGTTTTAAAGACAAACATGCCAATAATTCAGATAAGTAACAAAAAAATAACAAAATCAGGCAACAGGTGACGAGAAGGTGGGACCAACCTTTTATTGATTTGGAAAAATGTTATTTGTTTTTCACAGTGATGGGAAGAAACTAGTTACATTTACTCAGTTACATGTACTTGAGTAACCTTTCGAAAAAATGTTGTTTTTACTTTTGTGTAATTTTATTATGACGTTTCTCTGAATGAAAAACATGTTTGAACCAAAAAACAAACACAAATCATCACAGGAAGAAAACTTCCTGTTTTCTTTGTCGTTTCTGCCAGTAGTAACATCCTGCTGACGATCATGTGACTCGTGTGATGCAAAAAAAAAAAAAAACTGTTTCCTTTGCAGCTTTGCAAAATAAAAATATTTCAATAAAACGTCTCATTCAAACACAAAAACATGAGCTTTTTCAAGATTGCCGATTCCATTAAGCAAATTTATTTTCATGACATGAATCATTTTAGCATGCTGTCGCTAACAGTCTGGTTTGTGTGCCATGTTTTGTAGATCAAGTGGTGTAGAACCAACGTTTCATTTAGAAAAAAGCCAAGACGTGTAGGATGAACCTTTTCAACCCATTAACAGAATTAAAGTCGATTATTTGTATTCCCTCTTTTTAAACATGAAACGTGTTAGCATGCTTAAGCTAGCGATCCGGTTTGTGTGACATTTTTGGGAGTTCAAGCTGTTTAGAGCCAACATGTCAAGTCAAAATAAAGTGAAGTTGTTTTTTCTTGCATTCAGGATCTGAATTGCTGAACACTGATGTCGTTAAATCCAGCGTTGTTTGTCTGACTCCGTATTTAACGAACCACAGGAGTATGCTATTATGTGTTTTCACTGGAGGTTGTTGAGGCTAAGTGGTGATAAAACCCAACATGCTCTTCATTCTGCTTTGTTCCCTGACCTTATTAGGACGTGTTGAGCGAGAGGAAAGCCGCACATGTAATCCGGCAGGAGAGGATCGTGGGTAGAAGTGTGTGAGTGGGAGAGAGGAGGGATTCAGAAAAACACGTCTCTTAAACAAACACATCCAGAGAGAGAGAGAGAGAGAGAGAGACACTTGAAGTCATCAGCAGTCATTTCAAACAGCCTCACTGGTCTTCAGCTCCCCTTTGGTCGGCTCCCAGAAAGCCAATTACCACCCAAACCGCCCGCCAGTCATCCTCCACCTCTGCATCCAGGCAGAAGCCGATCACATAAACAAAACCTTCTACGGACGCAGAACTGACAGCTAGCATGAAGCAGGAAGTCAGTCTGTGAACCGGAGACACAACGAAGCGTAAAGATGATCTTTTATGCTTCCTCTGGTCTGTACAAAACATGTTCTTGACATGTTTTACACAAAACGCGTGATCCAGAGATCATGCGCTTACACACGCACCTGTAAATGGTTGCAAACAGAATCTCAAATATATAACTGGACATCTTTGAAAAGCAGAAGTGGAGCCTCCTGCACAACCAATAAAAATGCAGCAAGAGGTTTCTGAATAGTAAGTCAATAACTAAACACTTGTGTTTTCTAGCAGCCATTGTACGGCGAATACAGCGATAAAACCAGCTGACCTGGAGCGCCGGCTGGGTTGCTAGGTAACGGACAAGGCTTGGCTGTGGTTGCTAGGTAACAGAGCTGGTCCGAATGTGACCAAACAATCAGGAAACGGCTCATTTTCCAGGCAGCAGAAAACACGAAGTCATAGCCAAACAATGGACGGCTGTTTATCAGCACTTGTGTTGTTTTTAGAAGCAGTTCTGACACGAATGGAAAACATTTTAATTTCTCATAATAGCCTCCTTTAAACACTAATTACACAGACAACTGAGTCCCAAAATGAAGACGACGGGTTTTCTTTTAAAGATCTAAAATGTTAAGCTGATTCTTTTGCTCATGTGCTTGAAATGGATTTAATCATTTTACACATCAAGCGGTTTTCATGTTGTTCAGATGAAATCAGAAACCAGAGGCAGAATCTCACACCGGGGGTTTGATTCTCTGTCATTTAACACACATAATGGCCGCCAGCTCCTCCTAATGAAGCACATTGATTTTGTCTCAGTAAGCGCAGAGTGTGATGTGCATCAATCTGTTTTGTTCTGCTCATCAGACGGAAAATGGGATTTTGGTGTGATGACCTCAGGAGAGCAGAGACGTTCTGGTTCTGGAGAGAGCGGGTCACCGGTTCGGGTCTTCTTCAGGTTCATTCAGAGGAAACAGTGAAATGGAAACAGGAAGGTCTCTGCAGCTTGAGGCGGTTCTGAACCGGTTCAGATCTTACAAAAGAACTGGGAGAACTGGGACGTGGGGTTCCCCAAGGCTCAGTCCTGGGACTCCTCTCAGTCAACATGCATATGGCTCAGGTTATAAAACCAGATGACACACAGCTCTACATTATGATGTCACCAGGTGACCTTTGAACCCACCAAATCACTGAACAAATGCTGAGGACAGATAAAAATGCAGATGCGCCGAAACTTTCTCCAGCTGAACAGAAACTGAAGTTTTTATCTCTGGACCCAAAGAGAAACAATCTAGAGTTATAGATCTATGATCATAGGTCTATGTTACTTATGAGTTAGTTTTGTCTTATTTCCTGTAAACTAAGATATTTACACTTGAAACTGGACTGAAGTACTTGGTAGGACTTTGTGTTTTTACAGTGTAGAGGACTGATGTCCCTGCAAGATCCAGAGAAACTCAACCCTGTGTTTGACTTTAGTTCAGTTAGTGCAGCAGCGTCTGGTTAAAACCAACCAGATGGGGGCGCTCATCTGAATCTGACTGTGAAACAGCACAAACTTTAAAACCATATTTCAAACTGCCTTGCTGCTGAAATCTGTAACAGATTACATAAATGTTGAATTTTTCTTCTGTTCTTTGTCTAAATAATGAAAATTTAGGCTCACATGTCCTAAAAACTTTCCTCAGGAAGTCTTTGGTTTATGTCTGAGTTCTTCCTCTCCAATAAAGTCAAACTTTCCTCAGGAGTCGCATTGAATCCTGCATGAGAATCTCTGACCTTCTCATTCTGAATTACAGCTTCTCATGTTTTACGTTTCTGCCTGATAATTCAAAGAACCGGACAGAAATGGGAAGTTACTGTAACAGAAGATCCTCTGCACTGGAAATCCTGGAAAACCTCCATAACTACAGAACATTATCGTCCTACTCTTCGCTGTGACTTGGTGAAGGTTTGGGGTATATTAAAAAAACATAAAAGATTGTTCCACTTAGGAAATTAGGAAAATAAATATTCTTAATATCAGGCTGACCCGTAATGAGCTGAAAAAACTGGGATCCATTCATCTTTGGAAGCAGATACAGCTGGAGGAACAGTTGGTTAACCTGAGAGCGCCACACACACACACACACACACACACACACACACACACACACACACACACACACACACACACACACACACACACAGCTTGTAGCGGCTCTCCGTTTCCAGGCCAGCGGATAGCGGCAGCAGCGCGGTGTTTAGTATTCAGAGCGGAGGGATGAACCCAGACGAGAGCTGGCTGCAGAAACAAAGCCGCCTCTCTGTGACTCTCAGTTGTTCATGCATAAACCCTCTGATCCTCGCTGCTTCTCACCAGCAGCCTGCGTTTCTGTGTGAACAGATGACTAAGGACGCATTCACACCTTACAGTCTGGTAGACTCGGTTCTACTGGGACCAAAGTTTCACCATCTGCTCCACCTCCAGCTGCTGTGGTTCTGACCCAAACCAGCCTGTTCCCCTCCTGCCCTGTGGGGGCGCTGCACCAAGAACCACTGCAGGAAACGACACAAAACCTTCTGAAGACACTGAGAGCAACTTCCTGCTTCACCAGATGGAAACAAGATGGAGGCGTCAGAGTTCTCTTTCGTCTTTTGCTAAAGACCACGAGACATTCCTCCAGCTAGCGCTATGCTAGCATGTTAGCTTTGGTTGCATTTACCCAGAATGCCCTGCACTGTAGTCCATTTCCTGCCCTTCTTTTGGAGCGGTGCCAGTATACCTCCGAACCGAACCAGAGTTCACTCCAGCCGAACCCAAGCTAACCAGAGTTAGCTTAGCATTCACACTTCTCCAACCAAACCGGACTCTCTATGCAAATGGACAGAAATTATTGTCATGATTATAATTCAGTTGAAATTGTGCATTGGACTCAATGGCGCCCTCCAGTGGACTCGTCAAAGACTGAAGTTTTCAGGAGCAATTATCTTTATTTCTTGTTATTGTCTTTAAGTCACATACTGTTTGTGTAACAGAGAAAGAAATGAATAATACACCCTTCCAGGAAGTATTTGTTTTAGTAAATGTGTGAATCAGCTGACAGGGCAGATCTTGGTGCAGCGCCCCCACAGGCCAGGAGGGGAACCGGTTGGATTGACTCAGAGCCACAGCAGCTGCAGGTGGAGCTGATGGTGAAACTTTGGTCCCAAACCGAGTTCAGGAGCAAAAACAGCTTCATTCTCAAAGCGGTCAGGCGTGCAGGAGGTTTTACTCACCCAAATCAAACTCATGGACTTGTGTTGCTTCACCTGCCCAGGAAAAGAGAAGAAGGACCAATTAATACAGAAAATGTGTCTTTTACTTTCTGATATGTTAACTGAACTGTAACTGCAAACTGTATGAACCTCTGATCTTTGCAGAAACATGTTTTCAGCAACATGTTTCTGCACCTGAATTTGTTCCAAGCCGATCAATGAAGAACTTGTTTGGCGTTTTGTCTGTAGAAAATCATTGAAGGCTTCACAGGCCAACATTTCTCCACATAACTTAATAGCATGTTGGATTTAGCGCCGGTTAGCGCAGAGAGGCGGGCGGTGAAAATTAAATTCTCTGCTTTGGGTTTTATCCGCTTCCATCCCTGCTCACGTCAGAGCATCATTTATTTAAGTTGTGATGCTGTTTTTTCCGGTTTGCAGCCTCTGCCGGGTGAGCGAGGTGTAAAGACGGGAAGCGTGGGAATCTGAGCGCGTTGCCAGAGCTTCAGCCGTTCATTCAGCTCTGTCTGCACGTCTCTCCCAGACGTGACTCAAATAACAACCAACCTGCTCTCCTTACGACCCACAACTGTAAAGATTGGGTTATTGATCGGCTCTTTAAGCGCTGAGGCTGATCCCAAATCTGACAGCTCTGATGCAATTATTAGCGCCAACAAGAAAAGCTGAGAAATCTTCTGTTTACGATGTCGGTGAGTTTAACAAGAAAACCCTGGATATTTATGAACGTCATGAACCAAATCTGGATTCGGTTCCATATGAACAGCAAGCGGACCGGAGACAAAGCAGGAAGTGGATTACAGCGCAGGGCATTCTGGGTAAATGCAACCAAAACAAACGCGCTAACTTAGCGTTAGCGGGAGAAATGGCTGAAAACAAAAGAGGAATCTACAATCACTGAAATCTGACCATTTTTGTTTCCATTTGGTGTTTTCAGCTTTTCCATTAAATTAGTTGGTTTGTAAATAACTGATTTGTATTTTATGAATCTTTTGTGTAAAACAACAGATTAAGATTTAACAGGATGAAACTGTTTTTGTAACTTGGACCTGATTTTTGCTTTGACTTGTCATCAACATGCAGCAGGTAAAACTACAGGCCAAAACTCTGGACGCTTAGAAAAATATTATTTTCTGTTTACCAACATAAACAGACAGTCTCTGTGGTAGAAACCTTGTTTTCTTTCAGCCTCTGTCCCTCCTGTGTGTTTCTGTTTGTTAGGAATGATTGTGCTAATTATAATCCGCAGTTAATCAGGTTTTGACTCCTCTGGGTCGGTGGGAGCAAACAGCATCGCTGAACCGTGCACAAACTCCCTGTTTCTGTTTCTGAAGCTGGTGACGTGAGGCGGATTAAACCGGCTCCAGAGGTGCGGCGAAGCAATTAGGAAGACGCAGATGTTTGCCGACATCGGCTCAGGATCAAGATTTACATTTGAATGTTCATCTGATCTGCTTCTTTCCTAACAAATATTGTTTTCAACTTGTTAAATAAAATGAGCCATTCAACCAATTTACAAGAAGCAATAAAATGTTGGAATTGACAATAAAAGCAGAGGAAGATACTGACAAATGTCTCTCCTGTAATTGCAAAGTTATTGTAGCTCTTTAAACGGCTTGTGGTCTGAGCAGAACATGGCGACCGAGGCAGACGTAAGCTTCAGGGCTTCAGCAGCTTTTCAGATTTATATCCATTTCTTTCATACTTTGATTCTCAACCACTAAATGTATTGGAAATAATCTCACGAGCTCGCAAAGATCAATTAATGTTACTTTAACTGTCCTTTCTGCTGGAGCAGGTCAGTGTGGAGCTTCAACACGAACAGGGAAAGAAACGCAAAGACGAAGAACATTTAGAAAAGGTATGACGTTCAGAACGCCATAAATAATTCAGTTACACCAAAAAGCACCGCAGCGGACGCTGCATCATCCGCTGCTGCTGCATCCGCAGCTGCATCATCCGCAGCTGCATCATCCGCTGCTGCTGCATCCGCTGCTGCTGCATCCGCTGCTGCTGGTAAAAGTCGAAACAGTTCATGTCCAGCATGTGTGTGATCTGCAGTCAGTAACAATCTTCACTTCAAGCCTGTTTGTTTCAGATTTGATGAAGTAAAAAAGCTGCATATACTTTCATGCTAAGTGTAAAAAGTTCTGCAGGAAACAGACGGAACCGACTCGCTGTAATTAAGGTCATTAATTGGATGTTTTCCTGCGGTTGTTTATCTGCTGCCTGTGGAGAGAAAAATCTCCTCCATCCTGGATGGATTCACCTGCTTCAGTTTCTGGTTCCACTGAACGACTCTGTTGTTGTTGTTTGTTTGTGGAGCAGCAGAATAAAAGATCAATGTGAGTAAATGTGGAGCAAGCGCGGGTGTGAGCCACGTCTCAGGCGTCAGGCAGGTCTCCGGTTATTGACTCCCTCTTTCTGTGTGTGTGTGTGTGTGTGTGTGTGTTCGGGATATGTTATTGTTCTCTAGTTTACAGCTGAGCGGTGCTGTTTGTCGAGGTTCAGATTTCCATACAAAGTCGAAAAGAAAACAACAGAAAACTATTTGTTTCTTTCTTCACACAGATCTGGACGAATTTAAACATCAGGTTCTGTTCCAGTTATCTGGGTCATGTTTACCTCCTGGCTTCATCTGAACATGGTTAAAGGTCTTTGTAGCAGATTGAATCCATTACATTTCAATATTTTGGTTAAATATATTGAGACAAAAATACCATCCGCTCCACCTCCAGCTGCTGCAGCTCTGAGTCCAACCAGCCTGTTCCCCTCCTGGCCTGTGGGGGCGCTGCACCAACAACCACTGAAGGAAACGACACAAGAACCTCTGAAGACACTGAGAGCAACTTCCTGTTTCACCAGATGGAAACAAAATGGAGGCGTCAGATTTTAGCGGTAGCAGGATTTTTCTCTTTTGTCTTTTATTTTAAAAAAACAACAAAAAAAGACACACAAGCCATTTCCCCCGTTAGCGTTAGGCTAACGTGTTTGTTTGGGTTGTTATTACCCAGAATGCCTTGTGCTGTTTTTGGAGCGGTTCATTGACCAGAGTTCACATTCACAATTCGTTTCCCCAAACAAACCAGACGGGATAAATTCAAATAATCCTGAAGGAGACAACATGAAAACCTCTGAAGACACTGAGTGCAACTTACAACATGCAAATAAAGATGGCGATTCGTAGAAGTGAGAATTAAAGACTGAATAAAGCATGGAAGCAGAGGCTGAGGTTTGCTGGGATGAATAATCTTCGCGGCCCGGCGGAGCAACAGTGATGGACAATCTGAGACGGGCCGAGTTAAAAGGAACAAACAGCTGCAATAAATCTTTCAGCTCGACGCCAAACAAAGACGAGCTGCAGAGCAACCGGAGAGTCAGAGGAAACACGGCCGACAAGATTTACATGCAACCTGCAGCGAAAAGCAGAAGAAACGCTCTGCAAAGAAACGACCGACATTTTCTGGACCTCAGCGTCTGAAAAACCGGAAAACGACTGGATTTCAGGAAATAACACAAAAACTCAGAAATGTCTTGACTAGTTAGGAGGAAACTTCTGTAAAAAACATTTTTCTGCATATTTGTTAAAATTACCACTATGTTATAAAATAGATAATTTATGAAAAAGCAGCCCCTTTCTGTGATCCTACTGCCAACTGCAGAAAAACACTGCCTGTTTAGAAAACAACCAATCAGAGCATGGAGATGGGTCTTAGAGCTGTCAATCACCCTGGTGAACGTTAGATTGTGATAGAGAAGAAAAAATTGCATTATTATGTTATGAAATGCAGTGGTTTTGGATCAAAACTATTTAATAGCCAGTTATTGATGTTTTATGACATTAAAATAAGTGAATGTTGGAAAAACATGTTTAATTTGCACAGTGATATTAAATAACTGCTGTAAACCTTCATCACATTTAAAATGAGCAGAATTATGACATCATTAGCCATTATTGGGACCCTGAGTTGATGTCGATGTTGCAGGATGATTATGTAAACATGGAAAACCGGTGAGCTCATCGGTCCGGCAGCGTTCGCCTCATGTCTCCCCTGGACGGAGCGAGTTGTGTTTCCCGTCAAGTTTCTGTTCTCCAGGTGGCGTCCCAGCTGGCGCCGTGTTCATCAGGATGTCGCAACTCCAGGTAGCGCTCACCCCATCGCTCACAGGTCGCAGCACTGAAAACGCCCACGCTGCCGCACCGTGCAGCTCATTTATCAGGCATGTAAACCTTTATGAGATCAATAAAACCTTTTATTGCCTTTCCTCTGAAGAAAACGCATCCTGTCTTCATTCTGGGGTTTTACCTGAGAACAAGATTATTTCCTTCTTATTGGGTTTTAACATTTTTATTCACATTAACTGCTAGCTACTCAGTTAACTGCTGTTGTAGCCATGACAACGGGAAAAGCAACTGTTGCTGCTCAACAATCTGGGAAGGGTTCAAGAAATTAAAGACCTGAATGAATTTGGATGGATGGATGGATGGATGGATGGATGGATGGATGGATGGATGGATGGATGGATGGATGGATGGATGGATGGATGGATGGATGGATGGATGGATGGATGGATGGATGGATGGATGGATGGATGGATGGATGGAGTTTTTCTGTTCTACACCAGAATGCCTGAAAAAGACAGGCATTGGCCTAGTCAAAGTCCACACACATACACACACAATTTCTGCAAAGAACTGAGGAAAAGTGTGTCAATTAATTTCTAGATCTTTTTTATTTAATTAGTGGTGAGTAACAGTAGAGATTTGTTATTTCCCACATCCTCAGTGAGTTGATCAGGGAACTGCATGTTTTAATGGCTCTGCCATGATTCCACAGCTGTATTAATTAAATTGACTTGAATGCACCTGAGTAAGGCAGCGCAGCCGCGATGGAAGAGAGAGGAGGACATGATGGGAATGGAAAAAGACAGAACATGCATGAGTGCCTGCATGTTTCTAGGGAAACAATCAGCTGAGGCACAAACAAAACAAGATTTGTCTGTGGCAGCCTGAGCAGACGCACCGGTATTTATTAAAACTGTTTAAACCAGATTTAATAAAAGCCTTTGGAGGTGTAATTAAATCCTCTCCCATGACTGAATTCAAATATAAACTGAGAGCAAATATTACACATGGACTCCAGGTCACCACCATAAAAGCTGATTGAATTCAGAGTTTGAAACAACCATATGGCTAACTTTTAAAACATTTAATTACCACATTTACCTGTGTGCCACTTTACTTGGCTCTTTTGTAAACTTTCAGTCAAATAAAGTTCATCATCTGTGTGAAGTTTTGGTTTGGATTTATTCTGGTAATTATACGTTTGTACTGATGCTCTTATTTTGAAGTGGACGGAGGCCGTTTCACGTCAGTTCCTCCCTTTCCACAATAACTTTATTTAAAACAAGCAACACACATGAACAAAAATAAAACGGACAGCAGTGAAAAAGATATAAACATAATAATACATATATGTGTAAGAACATGTAAATAATAATGCCAAAGCTAAATTGCTGCTCCACGGTTGTAGCTAGATGTTTTTAATTGAAGCTAGCGACTTAGCATTAGCATTTGCTAGCTAGTTTAGCTGCTTTAGCGTTAGCAAAATGTTTATTCTGCTAGCTCAGCCACCGCTTCTAACTCACCTCTTGTTTGTTTTTATTTGTTTTCAGTTCAACTGTTAAGTTAAAAAAAAAATCACATTTAAAATTATTTACATTGAAAAAAAATTAGGAGCAGTTAGTCATGTCTATAAACTTTTGTTTTTAATTTTAGTTTAGAACATAATAAAACAAAACTCTTGAATTTATGTAAACTTTATGTTGTTTATAATTAGACTACAATGCAGTGAAAATGTGGCTTTCAGGCTGTTTCCTTCCACCAAGGTGACTCAGGCTGCAGGTAAATTACTGCTAATTGACAGACAGACTCTAAATAGATACAATCATGAAGACAGGAAGGTTTTTTCTTCCTCTGCATCAGCAGAGATTGATTGCAAACAGCTTCAAGAATATGAAGAGGATTTTTTTTTTTTTTAAATCAAACAATACTCAGATGAAAGGAAACGCTCCAAATGCATTCTGATGCTCACTAAAAACTCTTAAAGTCCAACGTGAGGCTCTTTAACTTCTGCTTAAAATACACTTCATCAGTTTTTTCTGAGTTACTGAGTGATGCAAATGAGAATAAATTAAACTCAAATGTCATAAAATGCCTAATGTTTCCAGAATCATGTATAAAAGCGTTAAACTGTCAGAGGCAGACAATAAACAACAGGAGCTGACAGGTTTATATCTCATAAAATGAGAAACGTCTTGTTTCAACAACACATAAAAATGTCATATCTCGCAAAATATGTTATTGTTTAATCGAGAAAGGAAATGGCAAAACCTCGAGATGTTTGAGTCCAGAAGAAAGAGTGAGAAGAAGAGAAGCGTTCATTGGTTTTATAAATCAATCACGATCATTAAAATGCATTTATTTTATGACAAAAAACTAATTTTTACGACCGACAAACCTTTTCTGGCAGCTATGGATAAATATTTAATGTTAATTTGTCTCCAATTTAATCAAATCTACATAAATAAACTCCTGCGATCAACAGCTCCTAAATTAAAACTATTAAAATCTAACGAAGTGGATTCCCAGATAACCAGGCGCCGCTTCCTTCCTGTCCGACATCACAGAGTTCGATGACCCTCCAGCGGTTCTGGTCCAATAGAACCTCCAGATGATGCAGCAATAAGCCCAGCATGCAGATGTTTGGGCTTTTCGGTTGATGAGCTCAAACCAAAGGCAGGGTCAGTCTGCTGCCATCTGATTTTAACACTTTGCTTTTTTTGACCATCAAAAAAGCTAAATTATCATTTTTATCTCAGCTCTTTTGACAGCTGTGTTAAAAATGAATTTCAGTGATCATAATAATCTATTTGATTGGTGCAACTTAGGACTGATTCTGGATGCGGGTTCAGACATTTTGTCCTGTTTTCTATCAACTCACATCATCAGCATAGTTCCAGAGGTTTTACTGTTTTTAAAACACAATTATCACAACAATTTTACATAAAACATGGGGAAAATGTCTTTACTAAAATCAGTATTAATGAATAATTTATTTAAAACGAGCTCGTGTCGCTTGCTGCAAAGTTACTTTAGCTTGTTTTAATTCAGGTGTATTAGCATATTTGAGGTAAATGAGTGTTTTTTTATTTCTGTTTTCTGATTATGTGACACGAGTTCCTGGATTTTCATGCCTGGTCGAAAATATGCTTTAATTGTTGCTGTGTCACATAAAGTCCCAACGGTTCAATGTTACGTTTATGAAGTTTTGAACGTAACTGTCACTGAACAGATGTGAAAAGATCTTTTTAATAATCCCAGATGCTCTTGTCTTTTATCGCCGCTTGTTGTTTGCATTAGTTTGTGTTTAATAACAGATTCAACATTAAGCCGATAAAGCCGCTGTGAGCTCATTAACGCTGCATGTTTGATGGTAAACAGTAACGGAGCAGCTCAGGGCTCTGATTGGTCGCTGCTGGGGAGCAGGAAGTGGAAGCAACATGGTGGAGCAACAAGTTGCCTGCTGCTCTCCTGATTCATCACAACAGCTAATGAGAAACACCTGCAGGAGGTGCTTCCCTGCGTTGATCACAGCTGCTTCTGAAAGCTATTTATTTCAGATAATGAGTTAAATCTGCTGAAGTTATAAGCTACCATAACATCGTCCTTCCATTTTTGAAGTGGCTCATTTTCCAGACACCAGAATATATGAATTTACTTCCCAAAATTGTCTGGGTGTTTCTGGAAGCAGTAGAAACCAAAATGGAAGAACAAAAATGTGTGAAAATGTGGATAATTGGTCTCCGTTGAAGCAAAAGCCTGATTGCAATAAGTCAGATCCAGACGGATCGCTGCCAGAAGCCAGGATTACTGAGAGGAAACAGGTGGCACAAGCAACAACTAAACTCAGTGGAAATCAGAAACAAACTCCTCAGATGGTCATTAAAATGCAACAATATTTAAATGGCATCACAGTAAAAGGGCAGAAACTTTCACAGAATCTGACCAAGTATTTCTGTCGAGTTTTTAGACTGAATATCTCAGTGCACTTCAAATAAGACAAGAAACTTTTCATCAACACAGGAGCTTGTTTAAGTAAATAATCCTTAAATACTGATGAAAATGTTTTATTTCCATTGGCAGATAAATTTACTTATAGCATTAGTGAAATATTCTGCCAGAGTAAAAGTTTTAAGTCTTGTCAAAATCCATTTTGTCGACATCTAGAGTGAAATTATGAATGTTCAAATGAAGCAGAGTTTATGTTAAAAGGGCTTGCCATAGAATAAAGCATTTGAGTCAATTTAAAAATGACTTTATGACATTTCTGTGGAGTGGAATCATGTGAATGAGTTTAACTCTTAAATACATCTTCACATGGAAACACAACCAAGCAGGAGGTTCAGAGCAGCGGATCATCTGCTGAGGACTCAGTGGGGAAGTGCGACGCACAGAGACACAGACGGAGCCATTATTCATCTAATGAGACGCTTCGGCGAGAGCCAGAGGTCCTCAGCGTTCTGGAGATACTAGAGGGGCGAAGCGTCATTAGAGCAAATCAGGTTAATGATGGGATTAGCAGCGCGGCTCGGCGTCTGGAGCTGCAGATTCTCCGTCGGCTTCCAGAGCAAAACCTGAGCAGCGGAAACAAACATGGAGAGCGACGCTGCTGCAAGCTCATCTGTTCTCTCAGAGCCGCCATCAGGAACATCTCAGAGGAGTTTGGGTCGACTGGAAGATTTAAATCAGATCAGAGCAGGCACATTTTACACTGCAAAAACACAAAGCCTTGTCAGCAGGGGCTTAAGTTTAGTCAATTATATTATACTGGCAGATTAATTCATTTATGACATTTATCCCATATTACAAATAGATAATTATTGATTAAATATTAAGTCAATGTTAAGGAATTATTTGCTTAAACTCCTATATATGCAGAAAAGTTACTTCTAAATGACTTTTGTCTTAATTCAGGAGTAAAACATATTTGCATTAGAATCTAGAGTTTTGTGTTTTTGCAGTGCACATTAATTCTGATTTGCATAATCAGTTTGGGCTCCAAATGTTGCTCTACATCCCAGTAAATCTCGACAAATTAAGCTCAAATGTTTGGGCAAACAAAACCGTTTTACTGTTGGATGAGAGAATGAAGCTCTTTGATCCCTGAATGACACACAGAGAGAGAGAGAGAGAAATGTTTGAACCTTCTGGTTGTAAATTATTGATGTCTTGGTGGAAACCTGCACACTCCGGCTGCTTCTGAACAAGAGGGACGTTGGCAGCAACAGACGCAGCAAACTGGGCTTCAACTGTTAAAGAAACGGGACCAGAAACTGTTTCCAGGGTGAACAAGAAAAGTTTCGCTTCAAGATGAGAAATGAGAACTGGAGAGTTCTGATGAGCTGGAGCCTCAAGAATCCAACAGTTTAAACTCTAAACTGCTTTTACTTTCATTTGCTACTGATCTGTTAGATTCGCAACATTTAGAGAAAATCTGCAAGCAGAGTCACAGAAACACAATACAAAGGTTCCGGTTCGGGACGTTTGTGTGTTAATATCGAAAATATTTCAGTTTTTATCTTAGTCATACAATTATAAATGTCAGTTACAAACTAAAAGTTTAAATCACAAGATAAATATTTAGCTCCAAATGAAATATTCTGTTTCTGAACTAAATAATTGGTTCCAGGTAGACATGTCATTTCAAATGAAAGCTTTATATTTCCAAACTAAATATTTAGCTCATTGACATTTAGCTCACTAATTATTAAGTACGTTTAAATGCATTTAGCTTTGAAAGACCATCAACTGTAGGACTTTATTTTCTAAATCCTTATTTTAGTGTTTTTGAAACGTTTGGATTCTGTTTGGTGATTTTTCCAAACTGGTTAAACACCAACACAATATTTGGTTTAAAATACATTTTTAGCTCGTGTGCAAATTGTCTTGCTGACAAGTTAAAAATAAAAGCTGCTGTTTGCATATTTAGTTACAAGCTAAAGACTCTCAGGTTATTTATTTTTTGTTAAACTTTGTAACCAGATGAAATCTATTTAATTAGATCATTGAAATGAATGTGTTAATTTTTTCCATCCTTGATGTGAAGAAACTAGTTTTGAGCCCAGCCAGGCTTTGAACCGGGCTGAAAACGGGCCGATGATTCTGCGTGATGAGGTCGGATCAGGTAACTCAGCTTCTCCTCCTTTGCTCCTTTCCTTTGTTCCTTTCCTTTGCTCCTTTCCTTTGTTCCTCTCTCGTTAAACATCTCTGCTCCACCGAGCTTTTCTCTCCGCCATCCGCCTCGTTTCGAACCGGGTCAGCTGGTGACCCGGTGTGAACGCAGCAGTTCCTCTGATGGTGGCGCCGCATTCAAACACAATTATGCAAATCTAAAACGAAGTTAATTAAGTGGAAAATTGTCTCTTGACTGACATGATTTTGCGTTTCACAGGAATGAGCTCGGATATTTAGACACGAATTACATGAAATAAAGATGAGATTTAGTTTCTGAACCAGCATCTCTGCCGACGTTCGGCTGCAGCTACATTTACTTAACCGCATTTTCTTCACTTTAAAAATATATATATACTTTTGGGAGTATTTTTACAGCACTGTACTTTTTACTTTTACCTGTGTGATTTTGTTATCAAGTATTTCTACTCTTACATGAGTGAAATTTTCTACCCACTGAACGAAAAACAAGTTTTAACCAAAAAGTCACCAGATTCAGAAACACACCTGCAGTTTTTCTTAAAGTTTCATAAGATTTTCATTGAAAGAAACTGATAGTTATTTTTGACAGATTTTTGTTACTTATGTGGATTATTGCAATTTTGGTCCTTAAAATACCAAAATTGATGTAATTTTTAAACATTAAATGATTGATAACTTTTTTTTCCCCCAAATACTTTTTTCTTCTCGACTTATTTCTTAGTCGGCTACTTTTTATTTTTACTTTTGTAAAAATATGTTGTAATTTAATTTCTGAAACACAGAAAACTGCAAATTATTGTCAAATTATAACTTGTGTTTAAAGGGGAAATAAAATCGAAACGGTCCAAACTAAAGAGCAGTGAGGTTGGATTTCTGTAATAAGCCGTTATCAGTTCATTTCAGCTCATGGTTTCCGTCTCATGGTGCCGTTTTCCATCTGCAGCCCAGTGAAGTTTCCAGATGAGGATCTTTTGACCCTGAACGTGTCGCAGGCTGATGGCCGTTCGCCGCAGGACGCATTAACTGCAGCGAGGACAAAACCCGCCGGCTGGGAGAAAAGAGTTTCAGCTTCACTGACATGAGGGAAAGTTCACTTTTCACAAAGTCCTGGATTCAGACGTTAAAACTGAAGTTGCATCACAACGGGAGTCATCGCCATGACAGCAGCTTCACGCCACAACGGCTGCAGCTGCAGCGCGGGAAAATGACAGCAACGTTTTGGTTTATTAGGGAAAAAAACCTCACAGTTCAGTTTTCAAAGTCATATTTTCACCATGCCATTCATAAGCGAAAAACTAAGTATTTAGTCCAAAAACTAAACAATTAGTTACTAAAGATTTATGTCCACATTAAATATTTAGTTCCATTCCCAAAAACCTTGTAAACTAAACATCAGCGTAATGTTTAGCTTGGTAGCAAAATAGTTAGTTTCAAGCTAAATATGTAAATTAACTTGCTGATAAGCGGAAGTGGACTATCAAAATAAAAGCGGGATTTTGCAGACTGCTATTTAAACTGCTGATTAATTTCCACATTAGCTAATTACAGATCTATGAGTGAAATGTGTTTTGGAAATACACGTTTAGTTTAAATGTACGTTTAAAAACTATTTAGTATGAAATATTTACATATTTAGCTAAGAAACTAAATATTTAATTTGGAACTAAACATTTAGTTTGCAAGCAAATATTTATATTTTATTTATTCTTTAAATCTGAGTCTGTCCTCCAGCAGCTGCAGGTTTCGCGGTGAGCAGACGATCCGATGTCCTCTGCCGATTTCCTGCATCGCGCTTCGTCTCACCTCATCTAAACGTCTCTCAGCTTAAACGAACGAACCAACGCGCCTCGGCCGCTTCTGATTCACACACTTTCAGAGCTTGTTTTTGTCACAAACTCAGATTTGTAGCTTCAATATGAATAAATAATTCAGTTCAGCTTGTTTTATCTCATGCTGCTTCTCGACTGAATGGAAAAGGTTTGAATTTTTAGTTTGAAATTCAAACCTGGATACGATTCGGGTATGAATTTCTTGCCATCCTGAGGTTATTTAATCATCTGGTCAGATTAAACTCACATTAACAAAAGTTTTACAAAATTGCATTTTTACCTTTTTGATAGAAAAATCCAATAATGAGCTCAGAGAAATAAGAAAAAGCTTAAATAGCTCCGTCTAAATTTAGATTTGGTGAGTCCAATTTATTATATCAGTAACTTGGGATATTGGCACAGAAACATTTTGTTTCCACGCAATAAAATCAAAGGATTCATTTAAGCAGCACAAATGAGACTGTGTGTGTGTGTGTGTGTGTGTGTGTGTGTGTGTGTGTGTGAGTGATGAGGTGAAGAGCGAGGCTGAGTGCCGCGGAAAAAAGAGGGATGACGGATGAGGAGAAGACAAGCGAGAGGGTGAGAGGTCATCGGGTCGGGGAGAAACGAGAGGAAAACACGCGGCGCCCTCAGAGGCTTCGCCCCACGGCGGCAGGTCGCCTCCACACGACTGGGAGAAAATACTGGAAAGGAAAAAATGGCGGCGTTTTACGGAAACTACCGGTTTCAGTTGGATGTAAATAACGGCTGTCAAATCTTAAAATATCACTCATTCTGTGCAACAAGCATGAAATACAAATCCGATGTACGACCCAGGATCTAGTTATCTGTGACCTTTGTAGCTAACAGTTGCTATGGCAACACTAGCTTTAAAGCTAACTCTCTGTTCCTAGCTTATAAACACACCTCTGTGTGATGCCAACGTAAATATCTGAGATATTCACTGTGCTACTTACGGCCCAGCTAGCTAAATTAGCATAGCTAATGTAGCTCTTAGCTGCTAGCCAAGCCGCTATCTGTGTTCGTCACTGCATGGCCTCTCTGCCAGGAACCAGAGAGTTTCCTGGCAGAGAGGAAACTCTCTATGAATGGCATCTCCATCCTTTACAAAGCCGTTTAAACATCGACTGCATGCATCCGTTGATTTCATCTAAAAACACGCATCGTTTTCTCTCCACGTCACAATTATCCACAACGATTCATCGATTTATGACTTAAAATTCAGATCAAATACATCAAAGTTTGTTATTGCAACTCCAGAAAATGTGAGAAATTCTGAGAATCCATTTTATTCTCTGAATATGAGAATATTCAGTATTTTCTGTCAGACAGACTGTTGAGGTTTGTTTAAAATAAAACATTTCCCACCTGCATCTGTCGGGTCAGAACTCCTGGTTCAGCTTTCGGCTGGTTTAAGAGTTTTGCACGTCGCTGCTGTTTGGCTCTCAGGATTGTTGAATTACTGCAAAGTAAATGTCCCTTTTCAAAACATTCCAGGTTGCACATATTTTATGATGCATCACAAATTAGTAGGAGGTGAAAACAGGAAAGGCTGGTATGAGGAGTGAAATTTAATAAAGTCGATTCACTGAGGCAATAATAAGTTTCTGCAAGGCCATAAAAATCTGCCAAACTGCACAAAGTCTTATTTTAATTCCAGCTGAACTCAATTTTAACTACCTGGAATAAATAAAAAAAATCAGCAGTTTTTCTATTGTTTTGAAGTGTATTGAGCACTTGGAGTGAGTGTCGCACTGTGGGAACGATCAAAGCCTCAGTGCAGCAGAGAGAAAACAGCAGGAGCCAATCGTTTCTCCTCCACTCCTGGTGTTTGCTTCAGATTATGCAGAGAGGCTGAAGGAAGGAAGCACCGATCATCCAGAAACGGCTCGTCCTGCCGCTCCAAGCAGACACAAACTTGGTCAAACACACAATTTTCAGTCCCAGTGCTAACTGGACAGAAAACCAAATCCCCAGTTTGGGTCAGAGCAAACATGCATTTCTCTAACCCAGACGCTTCCCAGAGCAGGTTGGGATGTTTCTATGGCCTATACAAATCATGTTCGTTAATTTATTCTCCCTCTTTTGAAGCATTTTAGAGCCTCTGTCGCTTTAAGTCTGAGTCAGCTGCTGCTGGCCCCCAACTCAACTTACACTCATAAAAATAGCTGCAAACAGACGTGCAATTACACAACCGCACATCTTTGAAAAGCAGAAGTGGAGCCTCCTGCAAAACACAACAAAAATGCAGCAAGCAGTTTTTGGATGGTGAGTCAACAACAAAACGCTTGTATTTTCCAGCAGCCATTGTACCACACGTCTGAAACCAGCTGACCAAACGAGCTCAGTTTCACCCAGGTTGCTAGGTAACGGACTGGTCTTTAAATGTTTTCTGAAAACCTGCTAACAGCTGAACTCTGAACTGATCCGACAGACAGCGAAGGTGGAAACATAGCAGATATTTTTCCTTATATTAAGATATTTCCCCCATTAGTGACATAATCTACCAGTGAAACCAGTACATTTTCATTAAAACGAAGGATAACTGAACAAAATCTTTAGGTTTTCTGCAAAAATGTCTCAGCAGACACAGAAGGACCTCAAGCTCAAAGTATGTATTAACTTTTGCATTGCCAATAAATCCATTCATTAAAGGCGCAGTATTCAGCATCATTTGACCACATAATCAAGGATCCATTTGTCTTCATTTGTTATGAAATTTATCAAATTTGACATAAAAAAAAAATTAGTATTTCATTGACTGATTCAATGCGATTAATCGGATGAATCATTTCAGCCCCACTGACGTCGCTGAACATCAGATTTTCTACCCCTGAAGTTAAATTTCTCAGATTTCAGCTGCAATATTTAGTCATTTTTTTACTGTTCAGCCTGAAAATCAGGTGCTGGTCCAAAATAAAGATCTGCATCAACATTTCCTGAGGCGTTTCCTCCCACTGCCCACTGGGCGTCCTGCGGGTCGGTAAGCAGACCCGGACTCTGTCTGGGTGTTCTTGGTGAACGAGGAGCCTGTGGAGAAGCGGGAAGCTGCTCTGCTTTCAGTTGGAATCGTCTCAGCACGTCGCCGTCCTGACAGTCCGGGCAGCCGCGTGTTAATGGCTGTGAAATGGAGCCGTCTGCCTCCAGCTCCTCATCGCCTCGACGTGATGAGCGGCTTCACTCTCCCCTCATTTAAATCACGCGCTGTAATTACAGCCACGACTCTCGCCGCACAGGCCGCACGTTCCCGTGAAGCCCATTTCGTTTCCTTCATGCTCATTCTCCTTTCACAACATTTTCATTTGTTGTTGGCATTTCATTTATTCTACCTTCATGGTCCATTACTCGCTGGTCGCAGGAACCTTGAAGGTTATTCACATATCAAAACTATTCTAAACACAAGCCAGGAAACGAACGCCGAGGGCTGCAACTCATCACCGTTTCAGTTCTACATTATTCTGACGATTAATCGATACAAAAAATTATTGGTTCTGTACATTTTTACTTAAGTCTGCTTCATAGAATATAAGAAATACATTAAAAGATGCAAATAAACAATTCAATTAGTTTTTCTAAATTAGAAAATGAAGTTTTATTGCATAAAACAGCAATACTTCAGCAAACGCTTCATCATTTGTAGCAAAAGATGCGTCTGTAGCTAAAACCTATTTTATCATCAGCATGAGGAAAGTTCAGCTCTTTCTTAATGTCAGTGCAGTAAAGGGCTGATATTGTGATTTTTTAAATATAAATTAAGTGATTAGGAAAAGTTTCTATCCAATTATTACAGAGTTAGAACCAGGTGAAGCCAGTTCTGGGTCTTTTACAGATTAACAGTAAAAGAAAAGTTTATTTGATCTTAATTGCAAAATATACAGATAATCTTTTTGATCCAGTTTTTGTCTTAATTGTTGCTTCTGAGCGTGTTGTTCTTTCAGCAAATGGCCTGAGTCTGATTCCTCCAGTTAGCGATTAATCGATTTCTAAGTTAGTTGACCGATTAATCATGTGCATGTGAAACAGCAGCGACTCGGATCCGCCTCAGGCATCTGAACTACGACTGCAGTGGATCACAGCTCAGCTTCATTTTGTTTATCGAACCTCAGCTTTGATGATTTTCAGTTTTGATCTCCAGTTTCATCTCAGGCTGTGACAGCGACTGTGAAACAATAAAGACTCAACTATAAACTGCTTTTTGGGGCCCGGCTGACAAAACATTACAGTCGATTCCAGCTGCAGGCTGGTGATGGATGCTGCTCTTTTATCACACGCCGATCCGTCACGATTTACGCAAAAAACGTTTCACGGATGCAACAAAAACTGGAATAAATAATAATCTGTAGAAACATGCAAATCAGCTTCTAAACCAATTACAGGTTACTTTCCAAAACATATGAGGAACCTATAGATTACTTTCTGTAAACCTGAAAGTTATTTTTCTAGATCCCAGATTAATTTCCTGAAACTTGAAGCACTAATGGTCAACTTTAGTTCTGCTAAGGCTAAAGCACTAATAGTCAACTTTAGCTCTGCTAAAGCACTAATGGTCAACATTAGTTCTGCTAAGGCTAAAGCACTACACCAGTGCTGAATTCACTGGAAGCTGATGCTAAAGCAGTAACTTCAGTTCAAATTGCATTAACAAAATTATATCTTAAATGCAAAACATTTTGAAGGTTCCATTTATATTTTCCTCTGGAGGCTAGAGGGCCACATAAAAAGATACGGCGGACCGGATTTGGCCCACGAGCCTCGAGTTTTACATGTGTGACTGAGGGTTTATTCAAATCAGTAAGAACAAGCTATAAAATTCACCTTATCTGAAACCTAATCTTTTAAAATCTTTATCATTCTGTGATTGAACCGTTAGATGAAAGCCGCTTGCGTTTTGTTTGACACCAAACAGAAACGGCAGCAGCAAACCTTCGCACCCCAGAGGCTGGAACTCAAACATATTCATCGCTCAGATTTGATAAATGTCCCTTTTGGGCTCTCCAGACTTTGTTCTGAACCACTCGCTAACGGAGTGGCATTTGGAGTGAGATGAGACGGGTGTAGCTGTGAACGGGCCTGTTAAAAGAGCAGCAACAGCAGCCAGTTATCAGGCGGAGCAACCAGACGTGGCGCAGGCAGCCTGTCAGATAAGAAACAACGCCAACAACACAAAACAACCACGACTCCAGCTGACACTCAGCCGCACATTTATCACTGCGAGTCACGGATCGAATGGCCTCATGTGAACCCAGAGCAACATCCTCACATTTCCCTCCAGGAGAAACTCAAATATGAACATTTCTGTCAGAGCAGGAACTGGAAAAAAGTCAAGATTACTGGCATTGACAGCTTCTCTTGTCATCATTACGGAAAAAGGTTGGAGGCATCATTTGCTTGAGGCCCAGTTTAGTTCAACTCCAGTCCATTTATCTGAAAAGTCCGGTTCGGGTGGTGAGCTGTGAAAGCTATGCTAACTCTGGTCCTACAAACTTCGGTCTCGGTTCAGTTGAAGTGAACTCTGGTTCCACTCTGTGAACCGCTCCAAAAGCAGGAAGTGAACTACAGATTGCATTCTGGGTAAATGCTAGCATGTTAGCCTAACGCTAGCAGGAGAAAGGGGTCATAATGTTTAGCCAAAGACAAAGAGAAATCCTCCTGCTGCTGAAATCTGGTTTTGCTCAATCTGTGTTTCCATTTGGTGAAGAAGGAAGTTGTGTTCAGTCTCATGTCGTTTCCTGCAATGGTTGCTGGTGCAGCGCCCCCTCAGGCCAGGAGGGGAACAGGTTGCTCAAAGGGTTTGGTTGGTTTGACAAAAAGAACCGCAGCTGGAAACGGAACAAATGCTGCAACTTTGGTTGGTCAGGAGAGAAAACAACCTAAATGTTGGTTGAAACTTTGTTATATTATAATTTTTAGTTGAAAACTCAGAAACAGTGATGGAGTTTCCAGCTGGAAAGCATCTCTGTTCTCGCTCCGTTGTTGTTGATGATGATGATTGTGTTGCTGGATGAGCAGGTGCAGACGTTACCTGAGCTTGTTCCACATGATGGGTCTGCACAAGTCAAAAGATTTCACCAACCATCTGCTTTCACACCAGCAGACGCTGATCATTGCTCAGAAACAGTGATGCTGCGTTTGGCTTGCATTTAAAAGCTTCGGATCAAAACAAATCATGACAAGTTTCAAACGTTGAGGTGAAATCGATGAAACTGCAGGACATTCCTAGTTCTCCTGAGAGTCCCGACGCTCACGTTGCTGCATCCAGCAGAAACTGAACTGATTTTGTTTTACACGGATGAAACCAAACTGCAGCAGCTGCTTGGCGCAGACGGACTGAAGCATCAGACTGTGGAGCGTCTCTGTGCTGCCAACCTGAACACACATCATAAATCCAAACACACACGCAGCCGCAGCCTCTCTCTGACTAATTACCGGCGCTTTAATGGGATCGTTGACCGGTTCAGTGAGGTCACCGTGTGCGGAGGTGGGATGACATTTTAAACGCTGCAACTCGACCTCTGATGTTTGAGACAACAACCCGCTTCGTTTTAAAGACGGGAGCAGAACTGATGAAGAGGAGGAAGAGTATTCACTGACAGGCTGATTGTTGGGTTCAGTCTATAAAATTCAGTCGCGTTGCAGTTAAAACAATCGGACCCGACAGCTCAGACGTTCTGAGACAAAGATCAGAGTTTTGTGATCCGACTTAAAAACCGTCGACAACACAGAGCAGAAATTAAGTCAGAGCTTTAAATCAAACATTTTGCATTTCAGATGAAAAGGAAATGTGGATCTGTTGAGTCCAGAACATGTCGAGCACCAGTTCAAATTCTGTAAAAAAAAAGAAAAGTGTTTTAATCTCCTGTTAAGCATCTTTTTCTATACAGTTAGAAATCAGTTAATCAAAAATAATCTCCAGATTATTCCTGCACTGCATTGATGAAAGGCCCGAGTTTTTCACGTTGGCTGCAGATGCAGCCTTTGCTGCAAAAAACCCAAAGTAATGCTGCCGGTGCATTTTAAGCAATGAAATGATTATTTCCTCATTTGAAAAGGGAACTGAATGTTTATTTGGATCTTTTAACGCATTTCAAATATTGTAAGAAGCGGTCTTAAGTGGTTAAAGGAAAAATCTGCAGAATGTGTCAAATTTTTTATCAACTGACCGTCCAAATAATCAATAGATTAATCCGTTCCTTAAATAATCAGTTGCAGATCCAGATTCCTCTCAGGTCTCCACAAACTTTCATTCAGCACTGAATTTTCTCTTCACAGTTAGAAAACGGGGTTTTCCTCTCAACCTGCCGGATCTCGGCGCTCAGACAAGTAAAAGCTGCAGGCCTCAGAGAGTCTGAGCCGACGCGTCGAGATGTGAACCAGAAAGCGTTTGGTCTGATGGACGAGGATGTAACAGGCCCGCAGCGACGCCGGGACGCCAGCCAATCAGAGGCCAGCTGGTGGGACACATCCTGGACCCGGACCAGAGGCTGTGTGGGTGGACCGGTGGGGTGGACCGGTGGGACGTCTGCAAGTCCAACGCCGCGCGTCAACATCCCACTGCAGTAAAACGGGGATCTGCAAACAAACTTGGATCCATTCAATGTTTCTGTCGGATCCTGAATATCTTCAACAAATTGCTGCTGTCTCTTCGTCTCCTGATGATCCTCCAGGAAAACTTTCACTTCCTGCCAATCAAAAGCTGAGAGAAGTGGTGGACTGGAGCAGCTTGAGGACGAGTGGGAGGTTCAGAGATGTTCTGCCAGAATCATTTTTGGTAACTTCACTTTCGCTTCAGTGGATTTTTAAGTATTTTGAAGAGAAACATTAAAATCTACAGATTGGATAAAATCCATAATAACTAAAAACAGAAATTAGCAACTGGTACCAGATTTGATTTCAATTTTAAAATAAAATACAGTCGCAGCTCTTCGTGTTATGACACTAATGCCAGGAAATCTGTGGACTTTAATTTAGTATAAGCTTTCCATCACACTCACACTTTTCCATCCAGTAGATTCGGTTTGTTTGGAACCGAAGTTGTAATGTTTGTTCAGCCGCTGTGGTTCTTTCTCTCTGCCTTTGAAAAACCTGTTCACCTCCTCGCCTGTGGGGGCGCTGCACCAACAGCCACTGAAGGAAAACCTCTGAAGAAAACTGGCAACTTCCTTCTTCACCAAACGGAAACGAAACTGGAAGCGTCAGATTTTATCGGTTAGAGGATTTCTCTTAAGTCTGTAGCTAAAAACCACGAGTCATTTCTCCTGCTAGCGCTATGCTAATTCTTTTGTTTGTTTGCGTTTACCCAGAATGCCCTGTGCTGTAGTCCACTTCCTCCTTTTGGAGCGGTCTCTGGTCCACTTGGTGTTCACATGAGTTCACTTCAACTGAATGCAAACTGAGGCTTGCAGGCGGATCAGAGTTAGCTTAGCATTCACACCTCACCAACCGAACCGGACTTTCTAAGCCAACGGACTGGAGTTGGATCAAAGTGTACTTTAATGGCTGGTGTGAATGCAACATTACAGAGACCAAAACGTGAGTGATCTGTGGCGCCATTAATGTCAGCATGATTTAATTAGGCTCATCAAGCAGCCAATCAGGATTCAGGTCCCACCAAGCAGCAGCATTCAGTCATTCAGCATCTAATCCACAGTGGAAGAAAGGACTTCACTAAAGCTGCAGTGTATAAACTCTGTTTTAGGATTTCAAATCATTGCATCATCAATGCAAACCACATTATTATTACAAACTGCGACCAGCTTAACATTTTGATTGGATGGACTCTGAATGAGACCCACTGAGGTCAAACACCATAAGAATCATCTTTATTCATCACTAAGCTGCTTGTTCTGCAGCTCTGTGCTGTTTGGAGCAGCTCACCTTCCAGGTGAAGAACCTGGAAGGTGAGCTGACTCATTATTCTTCCTTGAACTCGTTAAGTTAGGTCTGTGGCCTATACAAAGCAAGGTTATCAAATTCTTAAATCAGATTTTATTAAGGAACTTCTTTCAGAATAATCCATGTCAGGGCCTCTGTCACTTTAAATCCAGATAAGCTGCTGCTGGCCACGCCCCCCCCCGACTGTTTATACTCACATGTGAAAATGGCTGCAAACAGATACACAAACACTTGTCTTTTTTCCAGCAGCCATTGTACAATGCATACAGAGGTAAAACCTGCTGACCAAACATGTTGGCGCTCAGATTGGGTTGCTAGGTAACGGGCTGGAACTCTGCTGGGGTTGCTAGGTAGTGCTGCTTTTTAAAATAGTTAATTTTCCAGTCACTAAAAAACATTAAGTATAAAAAAAATGCCTGTGTTTTTAAGCTCTTGGTCTTTTTTAGAGGCAGTAGAAGCCAGAATGGAAGTACAAAAACATCCAAAATGTACATTTTACATTATACATCCCTTTAAATCAGGGGTGTCAAACTCCAGGCTTCAGGGCCGCCGTCCTGCAGCCTTTAGATGAGCCTCTGCTGCACCTGAATAATTAGGTCATTAAGGCTCTGGAGATCTGATCAATACAAGGAGGTAATTAAGCCATTTCATTCCAGTGTTTTGTACTTGTGGCGCATCTAAAACCTGCAGGACACCTGGAGGCCTGGAGTTTGACACCTGTGCTTTAAAACTACATTTTACAAATGTTCTCTTACATTGGAAGTATTTTTGATGAGGCATCAACGCAGCCACCTGCTCTTTAGAAATAGGTCCCTTTTAAAACGACAATCAGGATCAGCTGCCAATAAAATGTTTTTCTCAATTAATGCACTTCAGGTTTTGAAGAAAATGCAGCAGCTGGAAAAAAGCAATGCAGCAGAAACTGGTTTCCTGTCTAAGTCGGGATATCATTTAAACTTTTACTGCTTTATTTGGGCCTTGATTTGGCCCCTAGTTTATAGCTCCAATGTTCAGCCAGAGCACTGAGATCTATAAAACCATTGCTTTTATCGCAGCCCTAAAAACTCATTTATTCCCACAGAATTAATATGCAGGTTGAAAAATAAAAAAAATCTAGTAAATATTTTAGCCTGAGGATTTGAATCAAATGAGGAGATAATTTTGGTCTGACATGAAGTCAGATCTGCCTGTTAAACGAGGTTTGAAAATAAATTGCTGTATCACGAACTCAGAGTTGTGGATTCCCTGTTCTTCTAACCTGCGGTGCACTTGGAGCTGATCCAGCATGAACCTGCCCACACAAGAGCCCTCCAACACTGCTGCAGCACCTCGGATCACAGGATGACAGATAGCTCCGACAGGCGGAGGAGTGGAGTGTGGGAACAGAGAGGAGGTTACTGCAGAGAGAAAATTAAGAGTGAACCAAAAGGAAGAGATGTTAAAGGATAACGACAGAAAAGAGGACAAAATGGGAGGTAAAAGCTGAAATGGAAATCAGAAGAGAAAAATACAGAAGTATGAATGAAATGAAACTGCTAATATAGTCAACAATGAATGCTGCTCTGTAGACGTCAGTGACCAAAGAAATATATTTGCTTTTATTTAATTTTGTAATATACGTAAGTTTTATTATAAAATTATTTTTTTTACATATTTGTTGAAACGGTCACCATATCGAGAGAGTAGGAGACACAACATTTCCCAGTGCCAACTAGGAATTAAAATAAAGCAAAAGAAGAAGAAGAGCCAGGAAATGGACCCTGCGCTCACGTAGTTCACACTCCAAACCAGTAGGTGGCGGTAGAGTCGCCACCTACCCAACCGCCAATAAAAATCAAGAAGAAGAACGGAATGCTAGGCTAGTTAGCTTAGCCACCGCTGGCGGCGGATACAGTAAGTTGTTTCTCCGCCATTATAACATGTAGCAGCGAGTACATTTCACTAATTATACTATAAATGACAAATTAAAATGACGATAATCTGCCAATGAAACCAGAGCTTTTAATCAATATCAAGAAATTATTCATTTAAAACAAGCTATCCATCTTGCTGAAAACTTACTTATAAGTGATTTTTTTCATATTTCAATAAATCTGCACTGGATTTATTGCAAAAATACAAAATACGATTTTGTATTTTTGTGAAACTAGACTAAATAATTTGGTTAGTCACAGTATTTCAATTATATTAACAAATTTCTTTGCAGTTTAAGTGGTAAAAAATGAAAAACTAAAGAAAAACAGTTGAACTGAATGAAGCCAGAAAAAAGCAAGATAAAAGGATGAATGAGTAAATCTGAATAAACGAGGATGACAACAAGAAAAAGTGGAAACAGAACCTGCAGCTAAACCAGATCCTGGCTATGACCCCCAGAGGTTTCACGACCCCCAGAGGTTTCACGACCCCCAGAGGTTTCACGACCCCCAGAGGTTTCACGACCCCCAGAGGTTTCACGACCCCCAGAGGTTTCACGCCTTACAGCCCTGAGGACGAACCACAGAGCCGCCCTGAACCCAGAGCCAAAACAAACCTGGAGATGACATTTATCAAAGCAAATCTTCAGCAGCGATCAGAGGAAACTGCTAATCAAATGCAGACAGCATCCAGCTGGTGAGCAGCCAGCAGTTTGCTTTAGTTCCTATAATTAATGAATATGAGAGTTTAAAACCAACACAGGTGGACTAATTCACTTACATATTTGAGGTAGAAATCCTGAGGAGGGTTTGTGACGCTTAAAAAACTAAAAATCTGGAGGCTTGATTGCGGCGCTGGATTGGATTCATGATTCATCCACTAATAATTCATTGTGTTTGCAAGCGTTTTGCAGGTATAGCTGCTGTTTTCCATTACAGGGAACCGTCAGGTTATCATGAATACCTTCGTTTTGGTTTTGAATACACTTGTTTTCAATCTATACTGACGAAATAAAACATTTCAGCAGGAGCCCAAAAAGGAACGAACTGGTTTAAACATCATTTGTTACGGATGCAGAAGAACGGCGGCGGTGTGTGGGAACTACTCACCATACAAGGAGCTGACACATCATGAACAGCAGAGTGGAAACGTCATGAGTGGATTGGTGATCAATTACTGTCATGGTCGGTGTTTTCTGGTGCCAAATAAAGGCAGGGAGGCACAAATGAACCAAAGAAGGTTTGATGAAGAGGACTGACTGGCAGAGACGACAGGAAGAGACCGGAAGAAGAATCCAGCAAATAGAGGAAACGATGGAGGAAAACAGGTGAACCAAATCAGAGGGAATGTGGAACAGCTGCAGCAGGAAGCGCAGGAAATTGTTAAAACGACGTCATGGCCTAAATAAGATACTCTACTAGGGGGAAAAGTTAGATTATTTGCAACATAATTTGACTTTTTCTTTTAAAAAGATGTAAAAAGGTTTTTGTGATAGCTGCTGTTTAGCTACTGATAAATTAAAAATATCTTAAGCTTATTACTTTATATTGGCCAACCACAGTATTTCATTAATATTAATACATTGTTTAATTCAAAAATTCATATTTAGGTCAGAATAAAAGGGTTTATGCAGCTTAGAAAATGTCTAAGCATCAAAAGGCCAGATTTTCTTAATGGTGTGACGATTAAAAATGTCTTTTTGCAAAAAGGTGAAGATTGCTTTTATGTTAATGTTATGTTAATCTTGTTACTGTTTCCAGTGTAAATCTATGGAAAATCAGAAAACAAAACTAAAACAAAAATCTAAAATAATTGACTTATTTGTTTGGTGCTTCAGTGATCAAGACAAAAAACAATAATCTCTACGTGAATATATAATTATTTCACAGGGAATAAAACAGATTACAGGACATTTCACTGAGAGTTCAGCGAAGTGGAGGAAGGAAGCTGGCAAATGGAAAGACTCAAACGGTTTGCAGTTCCTCTGGTTATATAATATAATAATGGAACAGAAAGTAGAGAGAGATGATTTACAGAGCGCTCAGGTGTGTGTGTGTGTGTGTGTGTGTGTGTGTGCGTGTGTGCGTGTGTGCGTGTGTGTGTGTGTGTGTGTGCGTGTGTCGTGTGTGTGTGTGTGTGTGTGTGTGAACATGTGATGTTGATGGTAGCAGAGTGGGATTTGATGGCGGAGGAGCCGCTCAGACGCTTCTCGGCAGGCGGTCATTGCAAATCCGCCATTATCGCCTCATAAATGATGCAGCATTGCTGCAGCGCCTGCATGTCTGCTGCATCATGAGGAGCGCTGCCGGAGTTCACACAGGCGCACAAATCCTCCGAAATTATTCAGTCACAATCAGTTTGTGACTGAGCTTAATTTCTGCATAAGTTCCTGGACTAACACTTGATTAAAAGAGTAAATTTGAAAATGTTATTTATTGTTGGACCAGATATTTTCAGACACCTAATAAAAGACATTTTATAACTCAGATTGAACTTTTCTTTTTTTAGGTCAGACAGAATCATCAGAATCATTTCTGATGAAAATTTAAAAGAAAAACTTTTAAATGCTTAATGGTAGATTTATTTTTTATTTTTGCAGAATCTGAATCAAGAGAAGCTTAAACTGAAACTTGTAGATCATCTGTGGCACAACTTTCATCCCTAAACTTTTACATTTCTATAAAACGGCGTCCAGCAGTCAAAAGATGAGATCAGGGTCACAGCAACACACCTTTCCCTTTCTCAAGAAGGCATCCTGTAGCGACGGCACAAATCCTGAGAGGGAAATCAAACCAGAAAAATGGCTTTGTTCACTTAAACATGACTTCAGCAGCTGCATCTCACCAGCTGACCCTCAAAGGCAACGTCAACCGAACCACTCAACAAGTCTGGCAGGAAACACAAACAGAAATTTCTTAAAGATAGAAAGGAAAAAGCCCAGCAAGCAGGCGCCTGAGGAAGGTCACAGCCTGATGTGGATTGTTGCTTTCTGTCCAATGGGAGCAAAGATCGCCACCAACGTGGCTCTGTTGACAGAGTCCGCTTGTAAAAACGCACAATGTGAAATCACATTCGGTTCAAATAACGGGGTCATTATCAGGACTCCACACATTAAGGAGAAACACAACCCAACCCTTTGGGCAACCTGTTCCCCTCCTGGCCTGCGGGGGCGCTGCACCAAGAACCACTGAAGGAAACGACACCAAAACCTCTGGAGGTTATTTTTTATTTGCATAGCACGTTTTCAGCAACAAGGCAGTTCAAAGTGCTTTACATGAATTAGAAGGAAACACAAACCAAAGGAAAGAGCAAAAGAAGAAAACATAAAACTATATAAAAGTTCCCATGTTTAAGAATAAGTAGTCATTAATTTATAAACTAGTTGGGGTTTCCTCAGGATTCCTGCTCTGATGATGATGTGGCTCTAAGGTAGTGAAGCGAGTTCCTCTGGATTCTAAGTTTGTTCTAATTCCTTTTCTGGGTTGCAAGATAATTATAGCTACTCCATAATTTATTGTTTATAAGCTGGAAGGAGATTCCCTGGAAAAGCTAATGGGAGTTTCTCCACATAGTAATAAAGAAGACACTGACCACAGCGTCTCTCTCCATGAAATGTAGACAATAATGGAATGGCGTCAGATTTCTGCGGTTGGAGGATTTCTCTTTTGTCTTTTGTTAAAAACCATGAGACATTTCTGCCACTAGCGTGAGGCTAATGCTTTGTTTTGGTTGTATTTACCCAGAATGCCCTGCCCTGTAGTCCACTTCCTGCTTTTGGAGCGGTTTCCAGTCCGCTTGGCGTTCACATATGCATTCAAACCGAACCAGAGTTCACTTCAACCAAACTCAGGCCGAGATTTGGAGGACAGAGGTCAGAGGTCGATAGGCATCCACACCTCACCAACCGAACCGGACTTTCTGTGCAGCGGACTGGAGCTGGATTAAAACAGTCTGGATCTGGATTAAGGTGGACCAAACAGTTCTGATGGGAGAGAATCCTGAATGTTGAGGACTGGAAGTTATGATCTCTGCTTTAAGACAAACTCCAGAAGATAATTTAGGTGCCGTAAAACTTCCTCATTTCCGTCCCGGAGGCTTTTATTTATCTGTTCATCACTTCTTTCCTGAAAACGAAACCGCAGCGAGGCGCACGCTGGAAACCATCCTCCAGATTTCTGTTGCTCTTTACACCAAGCCAGAGGGAGCGATCTCGCTGCAGGACTCCCACATTAGCAAAAGGCAACTATCTGTCCTGCAGGAAAAGAGCCAATCCCCCGGTGAGGTTAAGATACTGTGACGCTCCTCCTCTCAGAAAGACAGCCATCCACATCATTTCTGTAACTAAGGAGCCACAGAGGAAGAAACACTGTGCTAATGTCCCCAGAGATCAATCAGGACCAGAGACGAGGAAGAGGACAAAACAGTGAGCAGAACAAACCCACAGAGAATCACTGTCACTTTGATATGTTGGGTTTTTTTATGATTAGTTTGATGTGTTTGATGTGGCATAACATAAAAAATCCCTGTGGAGAAAATAAACCTTTCAGGTTGGATGAATGTGTTTAGAAAAGCAGAAACTGGGACCAGTGTTTTCTCACACAAATGGTTGAATCCTCAGCAGACTCCGATTGATGATCATTTCATTTGATTTGTGTGGATTAAAGCAGAAAAAAACTCTAAAACTTACAGAACTGGAGTTTGACGCCCAGACTGTGTATGGCAAGCCGTTTTAACATGAAAATCAGTTTACATTCCAGGTGTCTGAAATTGGTGTAAGATTAGTCATATTTGTTAACTAAGATATCTCAATTACATTCTGACTGGAATAAGTAATATCAAATTTACTATTGAGTTGCATAAAGTGTTCAATTCAAGATATCTACAATTAATTACTTAAATTATAACTAGTTACATGTCAAATAGCTGCAAAACATAAAAATCTTACCAAATAATTTTGTTCTGGTTTCCAGCACTTAGTAAACCTGAAATAAGACAAAATCACTTGGCAGTAACTTTTCAGCAAGAAATAGGAGCTTTTTTAAGTCAATAAATCCTTAATGATGAAAAAATTACAAGTTCGATTGGCAGATTATTTTTCTTGTGAAATGGGAAAAATGTCTTGTTATAAATTAAATAATCTGGCAGTTTAACTTAAACTTTTTCCTTAATATTATGGAATAATTGACTTAAAACTGAGAAGCTGTTCAATTCTCCTGACGTCCATCATGGCGCCTCGACGTGATTACGTGACGTAGACGCAAACGAAATTGCGGCCCCTTCAAAATAAAAGCATTTTGAACTTGAACTTAACAGTGAAAAACCGAAAACGTCAAAACAAATGACGATGAACAAATAACATTATTACAAAACAGACAGTTAATTAGCGATTTGTAATTTATGTGGAAAACCTCGGGGGACGCTAACGGCGCGAGACTTCTTTAAAGTTAGCTACCTATGCTAGCAAAGAGGGAGATTAGCCGAGCTAGCACAGAGGGTTAGGCTAAAGGAGGCTAGGCTAAAGGAGGCTAAAGGGGGTTAAACGGGGCTAACGTATGCTAAAGGAGGCTAAAAGAAGTCAAGCAGCAGATAAGATGTAAATTAGAGCTGATAAATGTTACATAACCGCTCTCTGCTCTGTCATCGCTCCCAGGCAGGCGCTTTAAGGGGCCGTGGGTTTGCCTGGGCTTTTCCCCTGAGCCATGTTTAAATCTGGGAGTGTGAGGATGAAAATAATCCACTTTCACTCGCTGCTGTTCACTGCAGCTCAGGTCGCCCTTTAAAAGCGACGCATTTCGCTGATTCCGCAGCTCCCAGGTGTGTTTTGGTTCCTGGGGCCTGAAGGTATCAACGCGGGTTAAAGGAAGCAGAAAACATGGAGACTTTCTCTTTTCCAGCAGAGGAGAGATAGAAGAGGGGGTGTGATAAATAATCCAACAGGCGATATATGAAGTAGAGCAGTAATTGGATATGGCTCATAAAACAATAAATATGTCGAGGAAGCAAGCATCAGTCTGCAAGCAGTGAATCCAGAGCATCGTGTTGTTGAAGGACAAAGAAGAGGAAACATCAGTCATTCCAGCAGAGCAGAAAGAACCGAGCCTGAACAGGACTTCAGCAGCAAAACACGCTGCATCTGCTGCTGGGGAAGCCCCCCAACAGCAGGAAGAGCCCAGGGAAGCCCCGCTGCAGCTTCTGCGAGCAGGAGGAGGATCCCCTCTAATGCATGCTGCTGCAGCCGCAGACTCCTCATTGAAACTACAGTCACACTTCATGCAGCTTGTTCCTCCCTGCAGCCCTGCACCACGGACCAAAACACACCTCAGAGCTGCAGATTCAGCGAAACGCGTCGCTTTTAAAGTGTGACATGAGATGCAGCGAGCAGCACTGAGTGAAAGTGGATTCCTTTGTGCAAAACCGGCTGAAAACATAAATGACATGGGAAAAATAGCAGTTTTATGGAGCTGTTCGGATGGGAGGTCCGAGCAGATCCACTGGGACACAAAGGAGGTTTCTGGTGCTAAAGATGCTAAATACATCAAAGCACAGGGAGGATTCATTATTCATCTTTATTATTCTTTCTTTTTTATGCCAACCGCTCCTCCAAGAGGCGCATCAATGAAATCTGAGGTTTACTCCAGCCAGGAAGCAGCTCCACCAAAACCGTGCGGGATGCTGCGTGTTTCCACCAAACTTACTGTGATTTTTGTTTTCATATCGACTGGCTGAGTTTCTCTCCTTCCCGAACCCAGAGTTTGGTTCCGATCCTCGGACACCGAGGATCGAGCCCCTCCGGGAGCAGAGCGCAAATTAAACCGGATATAAGCGCCACAAAGCGAGCAAAACACACACAAAAATCACAACAGCGCCCTTAAAGGTTTCACTCCCGCTCCTTAAAGTTCGCAAACGGCGGGACGAGGTTGCGCTCGGAGCGCAAAACCCCCAACAAACAACCGCTGATGTTTCATTGTGATCCATCCCAGATCAACGCAGCAGCATGCAGCAGCAGAGCTGCTCCACATGGCCCACAATCAGCAGCCAGGGATGCCTGCATGGAGTGCGCACAACAGAAAGGCGCACCTGCACCGAACCCCACAAAATGCGCAAAAAGGAGAAGCTTCTTACCGCGTGATCTAGAGCCAGTCCGCAGCCGAAGCAGTGAGCATGTTAGAGTGAAGGAGATGAAGAGGGGAAAGTGTCCTCCGCTGCTCGACTCGCTCCCAGCAGCAAACACACACACACACACACACACACACACAACACACACACACACACACACACACACACACACACACACACACACACCGTCAGAGCGCGCAGGCGGGCGGGCGGGTGAGGAGGAGCGCGGAGGACCTCGGGGGCGCGGATGGATGAGGAGTCAGGAGGATTAAGAGGAGATGGAGGTCAGCAGTGCTGCACAAACTGGGTGCGCCAGCGAGAGGGGGCGCCAAAAGAAAAATGCCAGAATATTTATAGTTGGCATTTTTTATATTTAACAGAAAATTAGGAAACATGTCAGAGTTGCAAAATATGAAGTTGACAGGCTAAATGTTTAATTTCCAACTAAATGTTTAAATACATGTCTAAATGTGTAGCTGTTAGCCAAATTTTTAGGTAGCAATCAAATATTTAGTTGGCATGCTAAATATTTAGCTTAAAATGAAATGTATAGTTTAAATATTAACTGTTTAGTGTGGAAAATAAATATTTGATTTCAAACTAAATATATAGAAAGCCTTTGTTTCTACATATTTCATAAGCAAGCTAAGTATGACATCATGTCTCTGTCTCTTTAAGAAGCTCCTGCTCTTTCCGACCCTCTGATTTCAGGAAGTGATCACAACAATGGTCCTCATTATGCTGTTTGCTTACATTTATTCTTAGGAGCGTTGAGCCGAAAAGTAGTTGTAGGATGAGCTGATAAGTTCCATCAGGTGTTTCCTAATTGCTGCTGGCTAGTCTGAAGGAGCCGAGGGGGGGAGTGAGGAAACACTTCAGGTGTGTTTTTGATAATGGAGTAACATTATGACATGATGTAAAGTAGCAAAATATTCAAAAATGGATTTCATCATGTTTGGCACCGACTCTGGTAACCCGATGACTGAATGCTGAGTGGAGAGCAGAGCAGAGGGTCCATCAGTCAGAGCTTCCAGCAGAACCAATTACTTAAGGCCTGCACCACATTTCAGTCTGCTGCTGACTGAGCAGCCTGCAAACAGTCGATCAGCAGCGCTAAATCCTCCAGAGCCCATCAGGGTTTACACGCAGCTCTCTCCACAAATCCACTCCTTCCTTTGCTTATTCCTGTGACGATGCTCCGCCGGGAGGTTAGGATGACACGC
Organism: Poeciliopsis gracilis; assembly: GCA_911649635.1. Lineage (NCBI taxonomy): Eukaryota > Metazoa > Chordata > Actinopteri > Cyprinodontiformes > Poeciliidae > Poeciliopsis > Poeciliopsis gracilis. Next base: position 1,730,927 of record CAJVRI010001518.1, read on the forward strand.
CTCTACAGTGGTGCACAGTTCCCTGGGTTTATGTCAAGCCTTTTTAATAAAACTGTTGACATTATGAATGATTCCACCTCAAAATGTTTTTATTTTCACAAGGTTTTCTCTACAGGTTTATGCTTAGTTTGACGTTTTTCATGACATCCTGAGAAAAACTAAAAAAAATAAAATAAAATGGAAATAAAACAAGACATAAAAAATATAACATTGCAGGAAAGGATCAAGAAATCACTTAAATTGATATTTTCCAGCGTCGGTAAAACCAGCTGACCAAACATGTTGGAATTCAGACCGGGTTGCTAGGTGATGGCCAGTGCTTGCTGACTTGTGACGCTACATTCTGGAAAGTCCAGAACATTTCCAGACACCAGAAACATTAAAGTTGCAGTTTGTAACTTTTATAAAAAAATATGTTTTTACATGTTTGTTGAAACCGTCGCCATGTTGTAACAGTTTGTTGTGGAAAGATCGATTTGAACCACCTTGAGCTTCTGTCTGATCAAAGCAACGTTCCCAATGAAAACCAGCCAATCAGAGCCAGGAGGCGGGTCTCAGTGCTGTCAATCACGCTCACATACCTGCTGCTAACTCTGCTGATGGTGGAGAAGCATGAAAATGAGCTCAATCCGCCGCATTTACATGTTGATTCATATACAGACGCTGCTTTACAGATAATATTTTTCTCCAGTAACGTACACAAGAGAGTTCTCACCAACATGTTTCTACATTTTGAATCATTTCTTCTTCTGTGTATCTTTGTAACAGGAAAGCAAACATCCTCATCCTCTCAATCCACCAGAAGCTCCACATGATGCATGACATCTAAATTAAATCAGACACAAGATGATTTCAGGCCACTTTCCCTTTTTCGTCCAAATGTGTGGCTCTTCTTTTTTTTTCTTTGTCTCTCTCTCTCTCTCACACACTCACACTACACACACACACACACACACACACACACACACACACACACACACACACACACACACACACACACACACACACACACACACACACACACACCGCCATGCTGGGAAAGTAAATTAAATTGTGATAAGTGGCCTTGCCAGCTTGAATAAGCAGAGAGGAGGTGGAAGAGGGACAACTGGAGATCTGCCTTGAAAGCAGGAAGCTGTGAGTCTGGAGAAAAAAGGTGAAAGGCAAGAAATAAAAGAGGAAACTGAAAGGAATAAGCGATAAGACAAAGACGAGTTCAATGTAAAACAGTGAGAACACAAACAAAGCAGAAGATAACAAAACAAATGTTGGGAGAAATCCATTTTTTGTCTAATTTATTTTCCACAAAAATAAGCTTCAGAAATCAACACAAAGACTTTCCAGGAGCTCAAACTGGAGATTTAGCTGTTATGTTAGGAACATAATGCGCTAAATCTTAAATGTACGCCTGATAGATAGAAGAAAAAGGGGCGCAGAGCTTTGCTCCTGTCAACACTACATTTAGAAAAGGTTGATTTCTGTCTGGCTGCAGACAGAAACCAACTGATCTCTGAAATCAGCTGAAACCAAAAGAGGTTTTGAGTTTTCTTTAATGGTTTTCCTGCATGTTTTTCCCTTTGCGTTGAATGAATAATTCCTTCATCTCCAGGGTTCATCGCGTTTTTTCCCTGCAGTGTAAAAATTTCTGGATGTAAACAATAACAGCGAAAGGCCGTTTACAGTCAGACTGATCATTTGGTGACGGATCCACTGAAATACACGACTTCAACCGGATACGAACAAAGAGCCTGATAAAGTAGATTCAATAAATAACCCAGTGGATCCTCACTAGCTTGAACCGCTGCACACATCTGACGGTTTGCTAAAGATAAAGTCCAGTATTCAGATAAACATGACTGTAAATAGACTTTTATTGGTGCTTCTGACCCCCAGACTCACATGATGTTTCCAGTTTGCTGATATAAGTTGCATAAATTTCTTTTGCAGCCTGACAAAGATTTCCTGAAACAGAAACGCTTGAATTCATGCGCAGGGATGTTTTAAACCCAGAGGGAAGCTTTCTCTTCAGACTGCTCCACTTCAGTTCACATGTAAAAAATAAGGTGTGAAGATGTTGGCATTTCTAATTTACCGCAGGAAAATGGCTTATTGATTTCAGGGTGACTCAGATTTAACCCAGTTCAGGTAGAAAACAGAAATGATTCTGGTTCGTTTGGAGATTTCCAGCTGGAAACTGAAACAAGACGCTGATTAAATTGAAAGAGAAGACAGTTTGGAAAAGGAAACAAATGATCTGCGGAGTGTAAGCTGAAGATTGGAGGAATAAAAATAGAAATAGAAATGTCAAGCAAATGCAAAGCTGTGGAGGAGGAAGTGATGCGGCTCTGGCAAGAACACAATGAGTGACAATGGGATCATCAATCAATGCTTGGCACCTCAGCATTAGAACGGAGAAACACGAAGAGCCGAGACAGAAACACGCCGAGAACAACAGACCACAGCGCGAGCAGAAAGCAGGAGGAGAATACGAACCTCACTTCGGCTCCGAAAGCCTGACTGCTGCACGGCAGCAGGATGAAAACGGAAAGCAGGGAGACAAAGACAGAAACAGCCGAGACAAAAACACGTTCAGCAGAGGAGAAACACGCAGACTCACAGCTTCGCCTAAAACTTTGGGGATGAGGAGGATGAGTGGGATTCATTTCTACAGTGAAGATGCAGTCATAAATATTTTACAAAAGTGATGATGCAGTTGTTCAATAAAAAAAAATAGGTCAATAAAGAAGTTAACAGGAATCATGATGGTCGGAATAGAAGATGTGATTCATTTAGGATGTTTTTCCACCTGGTCATTCGGTAGATTCGGTTTGATTAGGAACCAGAACATCTGCTCCACCTCCAGCTGCTCTGAGTCAAACCAGCCTGTTCCCCTCCTGGCCTGTGGGGGCGCTGCACCAAGAACCACTGAAGGAAACCACACTAAAACCTCTGAAGACCCTGAGAGCAACTTCCTGTTTCACCAGATGGAAACAAGATGGAGGCGTCAGAATTTAGTGCTGGAGGATTTTTCTTTAGTCTTTGGATAAAAACCAGAAGCCATTTCTGCTGCTAGCGCTAGGCTAGCATGTTTGTTTGGGTTGTATTTACCCAGAATGCCCTGCGCTTTAGTCCACTTCCTGCTTTTGGAGCGGTGTCCGGTCCGCTTTCACATATACATTCAACCGAACCCAGACAGTTAGCTGGTTTCCACTGAACCCGGCTAACCAGACAGTTAGCTGGCTAACCAGTCAGTTAGCTGGCTAACCAGTCAGTTAGCTGGGTTCAACCAGCTGGATCTACAAAGCAGTAGGTTTGTAGCTGATCCAGAGTTAGCTTAGCATTCACCCCTCAGCAACCGAACCGGACCTTCCAGAGAAACGGCCTGGAGTTGGATTGGAGCAGATTGAGCAGAGCTGATCCAGAACCAGAGGCTCATCTGTTCAGAGCCCACAGGACCACACATCTTCACCGACCTCTGGAGAGCCTCAGGTCTTCATCACAGAAACTTTGTAAACTCATAAAGGTTCATTCAAAAGCTCCATTGTCCTTGTTTTGTGCTGATCTCAGCTCAGTCAGGTGTTTTTCATCATCTCTCTAACTTCATGCCAATATTAATTTCCAGAACCGTCGGCGTCGCTCTGGGCTCATCTGAACCTGAACTGATGATGACGCGTTTTCTGCTCATCAGTCTCCATCAACGCTCTGCTGTGATTGGTGGAAGGCTTCAGGAAACACATCAAGTTAATCAGCTGATGACTCCAATCAATCTGGAAGCTGATGAGCTGATTCTCCTCTGGCAGCTGATGTCTTTACACCTCAACAGGTTTCTTCCTCTTCTGACCTACTTCACAGTTTGTTCCCATCGCCGGATTAATTGACCGAGAGAAGAGAGAGCGACGACTGAACTGAGGATCCTCTGCAGGAAACAGAGCTGAGAGAATCGCCATCAGTCCCGTCTGCAGCTTATAAAAACTCAAAGCAAATATTAGGGAACTTCCCAACTTACTGACCTGAATCTATTTTCAGATATGTTATTTATTTTCCATGCGCATGTCGACATTTTAAAGTGCAATCGAGTAACGATGTTAGCTTCAGTTGTGATAAAGATGCTGACCCTGCAGCTGCAGTTCCACCAATCAGAGACGAGCTTCTAACAAACACAGAACCAGCAGAACTAAAACACAGAATCGTTACAATATAAGGCATAACTTAAAAGAAATTTAAGTTATGGCCTCTGTCTCTTTAAGAAGCTCCTGCATCACAACACAATGCTTCTCATTATGCCGTTTGGAGAAGTGGTTGGTATTAAAAGCTCAGCAGGTGCAGTTCCACCAGGTGAACAGAAAAAGGTGATAATTGATTATTTTTACAGAATTTGAAGGTTTTGTGGGTCAAACGTTTCTGCAAAGGTTTTCATGATCACATTAACAGGTAAATGTTTAGATTTTTGTCCAGTTTTTGGTTTAATTGCTGCTCTAAGTGGATTCTACTTTCAGGAAATTACCTGTAATTTCTCCCTCCACTTAACGATTAATCAATTATTTCGATTATTTCAATAATCTGTTAATCGCGATGCTCCTTCCGCATGTTTGAATCTTAATTAATTACAGACTGTGGTCAGGATCCCCGGCTCCTGCATCACACCGTGTGCAGCCCTGCATGAACCCTGGAGCCCCGGATCGTGGAGCCCCGGTTCACCCCGGATCTCTCTCTGCAGCTGCAGTTCCTCCACGGCTTTACATCCACGCAGCAGCAGCAGCTCATCTTTAATTCATGTCAGCACATCACGCCGCTGACCTCCCGGGCTCTAACTCTCAGCATGTTGTTCTATCAGAAAATCTATTTCTGTTCGTCCGAAATGCATCAGCGGCGCGTCCCGCTTCTGCTCTCCTGCAGGGCGTGTCGGCACATCTCTGCAGGACCCTGCGCCTCCTTGGACTCACAGCGCCCCCTACTGCCCACACATGTGCATGTGCACCTTCCCGACTGGTGGATTTTCCTCGAAAATCCACCAGTTTATTCTCAGAAATGTTCCGGAATCAATCAATACATTTTTTAACTTAAAATAAAAAAATTCTAGGCTAAACTTATTTTCTGATTTCAAAAAATTTCCAGAAAAAACAAGGAAAAATTTGAGTTTGAAAAGTCAAGTAATTTACTAGTCTTCTTTTCCATTACATTCAGAAATGTTCTAGAAAAGACAAAGACATTTCTGAGTTTCAAAAGTTTAACATTTTCTATAATGTTTGCGATCACAGGTCAAGGTTTATAACAGTGAACAACAAACATGTGAATAATGAGCTGATTTTGAGATATTTATGTGCTTCATGTCGTCAGGAAGCTACTATTTAAAGCTCTTATATGGAAATTGAACTTTCCAAAAACCTTGGATTAATCACATTTAATTCATAATTTAACCAGAAATACAGCTTTAACTCTGACCAGGTTTATTTATTGCTTTTCTTTGGTAAATAAAATAATCTGAAATCATTTTTTTCTTCTATTTTGTTAGCAGGTTAACTACTCTAAGCAACACATCAATATACATGTTAAAAAAAGAGTTCATTAACATGACGGCCATTTTGAATCCGGACCTCTAGCCGCTAGCAGCAATCTTAACGATTTATCCATATTTTGAACTTAGACGTCAGAATTCCCCCCAAAAATAATAAATAAATAAATAAAGTAACAAGATTTTAAACTTGTTACTGGAACCAGTTTCATTTGTGGGACATCATTTCCAAATCTACCATTCCGAACCTGCAACTATAAACAAAACATAGTAAGGATTAAAGGATTATATTTATATAATACTTTCTATATTTGTAACAGTTTAGTGATAAATAGTTTAATCAATGTTTTCAATATTTTACTGTATATATTTAGACTTAGTTGTTTAATTAATTTGGATTTTAAAAAATGATTTTGAAAGCTATGTGACGTTTTAAACAAATTGGTCATCCGTTTCACTTACTTCCGGTCGGTGTCTTCCTGTCCCTTTTGTTTCCGGTCCGACCTTTTTCTCCCTCCGCCCTGGTGTCTTTTCTAGTTCCTGGCCCACGTGTGACATTAAGGTTAATTTGACGTGAAAATCATCAGTAAAACTTCGGACCAAATGGCTTCAACCTTCGAGCAGATGAGGGCGAACGTGGGGAAACTCCTGCGAGGAATCGATAGGTACGAATGATCCGAGAACCGATGAACGACCCGGCGGAGCTAGCATTAGCATAGACTGTTTTTGATGCTATTCTCTGCCTTCAGTGTTGTTGCTATGGTTAAACCTTCAGTCAGTTGGCTTTGTTATGGTTTACATCTCATATTGACAGTAAACCTGTGATTACGCGATGCTAACGTGACACATTAGATGTTAGCAGAGCAGCTAACCGGATCGGATTGTGGTTTTATTTTGAAAGGGTGAAGATGGGTCTCAGATCATCAAGCTGCTGTTAATGAGGAAACCAGTGAAAAAACAAACTTCCCTTTTTAAATATTTATTTATTTTAGAGTTGAGTAAAAACAATATTTATGTTATGCATAGCTATTTATGCGGCCACATAAACATAATTGTCAATGCAACAAGATACGAAAATTAAAAAGCAATTTAAACCTGAAATTATGTTATGTTGGGAAAAAAGTGAATAAAAGTTGAATATTCCTCTGCAGTCAGCTGGTGATGTAAAGGTACCTACTTCCTGCCGTCTCACAGGTACAACCCAGAGAACCTGACCACGCTGGAGCGCTACGTGGAGACGCAAGCTCGGGAAAACGCCTACGATCTGGAGGCCAACCTGGCGGTGCTGAAGCTGTAAGTGAAAGCGAGGCTGTTTGGGCCTCAGACACGTGAAACGTTACCTGGCTGGAGAGCGAGGCGGTTCTGGAGGTGGAGACTCGTTCCAATCTACCTGGATCTACCACAGTTTGACATTTCTTGCTGTGTTTGTAACTTTGTTTGCTTTTTAAAGGCTTTAAATGGCAACTTTTTATTTTAAATCAGGGTAAAATTATTACCAACATAATCTTCTTATAATGGAAAATGTCAAGTACAACACAAAATATTATATCTAAGCTTTTATAATAAGTAGAACCACATTTATCCAGAGACTTTTACTGAAAACATGACTTTGCTGCATCCAAATCAACTTTATCTAATTTAGTAAACTTGGCTAAATATACCAAGTTTGTTGTTATATTAAGGGACGAAAAGCAGTTAAGCTTTTCATCCGATTAATCGTGATTAATAATTGGTAATTGGAGTATACAGACTCAGAAAAGACCATTTGATCAAAGAACAACACAGAGTTGTAATCAAGCCAAAAAGGAGCAGAAAATATATACATTTTGCTTTTAAGGTAGTTTATGTAAAAGTTTGGACACCCCTGCTGTAGATCAGTCAGGAAGAAGTTTTTTTTAACAGTTTGTTGTTTCATTTGTTATTGTGAGACAATTATTGAGGCAAATTATGTCAGTAAATCTGCTCAAAAACGGACATAAAGTTAGTTTACAAATATACATTTAAACTATTATTGAAGCTCAAGCGTTGCTTTATTTTTCTGTAACTGTATTTTCAGTCTGATTGTTATTAATTGTTTCGCCCACAGATACCAGTTTAATCCAGCTTATTTCCAGACTACAGTGACCTCACAGATTCTGCTCAAGGCTCTGACCAACCTGCCGCACACCGACTTCACGCTCTGCAAGTGTATGATCGACCAAACACACGTATCCCTTTGGTGCATTTTTCCCCTCTTCATGTTTTTATTTTATATATTTACTTTCATTGAAAGTTTGAGCAAAGTGAGACGTTTTGGTGTTGGCTATACAAATTAGGGCTGAAACGATTAATCAGATTAATCAATTGTTGAAATAATTGTCAACTCGTTTAATAATCAATTAGAAATTGCTGAAATTGATTAAGAACAACAAATTCGAAGCAGTCAGAAACCAAAACAGTATGATAAAGAGACACATTTTGTATTTCAGATTAAAAAAAACCCTCCTTTGTCCGTAAATATGTTCAAGTTTTAGCTTCACCTGGTTCAAATTCTGTTAAAAAAAGAAAAAAGTCACATGTTGATGTTAGAAAGTTTCACTAAAGAAACGCCGTTATTGCATTTTAGGCAACAAAATGTTTATTTCCTTATTTAAAAAATGAAACAATTATTAGTTAATATTAATGTATTTCTAATATAGTTTACAAAACGTGTACATGATTAAATGAATAACATGAAAAAATTTGGCTATCTGATTAATCGCCAGATCAATCGATTGATCGCCAGGATAATTGGTTAATTATCAGAATAATTGACAGCTAACATGATGGTTAGCTGTGGATGGTTAGCTGTGGATGGCTATGCTGTGTGAACGGCGGTGTGGCTCGGTGTTGGGGGTGAGCGGGGCGTTTCCTTGACTACGGTGTCGCAGCAGGAGGAGCGGCCCATCAGGCAGATCCTCTACCTGGGGAACCTGCTGGAAACCTGCCACTTCCAGAGCTTCTGGGTACGGCGAACAAACAAACTAGCTCCTCCTGTCACCGCCTTCTGTCATTTTGATTGACTAGAACATTTTGACAATATTTGGTTGATTTTTGGAATCATGATCCCATTGTATGGCATCACATTCCTGCCAAAAAAATCCAGATTTTCCAAATCTTAAACATTGAAAACAGAACGTTTTGATTAATCAATAAGTCTGATCTATTGCCTAATTCACTTAATATCTAAAAGTGTATCATAAGTAATGGTTCTCCTGGTACTGAGCTGTTTTTGTCTGCGCCAGACGAGTCTGGAGGAGAACAGAGAGCTCATCGACGGCATCACCGGTTTCGAGGACTCGGTTCGGAAATGTGAGTTTCACTTTCTGACTGAACAATTCCTGATTTCGTTCTTCTGACTGAAGTTTCCTTTGGAAAATGAAAGCAGTGAGTCATAAATGATCATCTTGTTCCTCAGTCATCTGCCATGTTGTGGGAATCACCTACCAGACCATCGACCGGCAGCTGCTGGCGGAGATGCTGGGAGACCCACTGGGTGAGAACAGACTGCTGCGTTTCACTGTGGAAATGAGCCTCTTGGTCATGTTTGGTTTACATAATAGTTTATTTAAATAATTGCCAGCTTATTTAGAAATTGATTCCTAGTTGACTGAAGTTGCTGAAAGAACAACAAGCAGAGCTGTGTTTATATTGTATAAAATATAAACGTGTGTTCCTGTTTCCAGACACGCAGCTGAAGGTGTGGATGAATAAATACGGCTGGACGGAGAACGAGGACGGACAGATCTTCATCTACAACCAGGAGGAGAGCATCAAGCCCAAAAACATCGTGGAGAAGATCGACTTCGAGAGTGAGCGTCGCCGTGTCGGCGATTTCTGACCCGCCGAGTCGCTTTCTCTGCTTTTCTCTGCTTTTCGCTGCTTTACGGCTTTAAAGCCGTCAAATGAGTCCAGTTGTAAATTTATAGCTACTCAGGATTTAAATCTGCATTTTCATTTATTTTGATTGCTTTATTTGAACAGACATAGAAAATAAAAATAGAGTGAAGTTTGTTGAGCTGCACAAACCTGACATGAAGTGGTGCATCAGATTTCTGCACAGAAAAACCTGAAGCTTCTGCATGTCAGCTTTTCACATGACACCATGTGAGCTTTGAAACAAAGTTATTTATCATATTTATTTTGATCCGTCAGAGTTACTGAAGACGCTAACGGGCAGAAAGATCTCCTGTAGCAGTCTGTGTTACAGCATATTTGAAGTAGTCTCTGACTGAAGACGCTGCTTTCTGTTTTTTAATGCAGTTCATCATTTTAAATATCAAAACACTTTAATCACCAAATACTAAACAATAAATAAAACGGATTATTAAATCTCTGTAAACTAAATTTCACTTTAAACCGAATTATTAATCAGCATCAAGAGGAAAAACAGACTTTTCACCAAAACAGTGCAGATTATATTCAAATGTTTTTCAAAATGGCTTCTCTTTAAAGACCAAGCAAACGACACAAACAAAAGGAAATGATTTTAATGAATCGTCTGATTAACTGGGATGTGTTGATGCATTGAAAGTCTGTTTTTGATTTGCTGTTTTTCTCCTCAGGTGTTTCCAGCATCATGGCGACGTCTCAGTGACGGAACCAGAACCGACTTCTGCTTCCAGCCTCGCTGAAATATTACAATAAAGATAAAATACATCATATTTATTATGCCTGTTGTCAATTTTTCATGTTTGCTTCTTTCAGTGAAAATGTTTTCATTTTACAGAAAATCTCACCAAATGTATTTAGTTTCTGCTAAAATGGTGAATTTTTCCTTCTGATGGATTAAAAAGTTCTGATTCCACTGGATGCTTTTTCCGTTTTGGATAAAATGTTATGAATAAAATAATCTGCTGGCGCAACAAGAACTTTATAAAGTAAATATTTATGAACAAGTGACGTAAAACAAGCTGCTATGTTTTGCTGTAAGTTGGTTTCGCTGCAGCTGCTCTCAAGTTTTTGCTCTAGAAACTTTTAAAGTTAGTTATGAATTTAACATTTATTATTTCTTAGTTATGAATTAATTTTTATGACTCGAAGGTTTAAAGCTGATTCACTGTTAACTACAGAACAGTAATACATCTTAATTCATCAGACTTTGACTAGGCCACACCAACAGCTTTCTGACGCCGACGTGCAGGAGCCACACCTGAGTCATTACAGGTGTGCGGTTTGTTCCGGGTGGGCGGGGCCTGTCGGTTCCCTACCTGTCTGCGCGGCTCAGGTGAGCACAGCGCGGCTCCAGCATGTCCACGTCGCGCAGGTTGTCCTCTCAGAGCTCGCTGCCGCCGCCGGACAGCGACGATGCGGCCTCTGAATGCTCCGACGACCTGATGGGCTCCCAGTCCCGCCTGTGGCTGCAGGACCTGGGGGCCCTGGCGGCCCCGCTGGAGGGCGACCAGGTGGACACGGTGGGCCGCGACGGGCTGTGCGTGGACGTCCACTTCCCCTTGGGGACGCTGGAGATGGAGGCCGGAGTCCGCTGGATGCGACCGAAGGTAAAACAACAAAAGTTAAAGTTTCACTTCAGGCTTTTAAAAAAAGCAGCGGGAAAATGAAAACTGATCAGATTATTAATGATTTGATATTTAATAATCAGCAGAGGAATTCATGGAAATGTTTTCAGGACCAAAATGACAATAATTCATATCAGTAATAATACAGTGTAGTAAAAATGCTCCAAAAAGTGAGAAAATGTGAGCAGTTAGTGCTGCTCAGCCGGCCTGAGGGATAAGCAAGCTGAGCTGCTGAGATTCAAAGAAAGGTGATTATTGATGATGTTGATTGATTAATTAGTTTTAAAAAATGAGACATTTTTGCTGCTTTTTATTAAACTAATTGAGCTTTTTAATACATTAAATGTGTTAAAGGGGCAGCTTTATGATTTCCACATTTTGCTGCTTTATTATAACATCAGCAAATTATGTCACCTTAAATTGCTGTAAAAAATCCCAAAAATAAAAATACGACTTAAAATAAATGTTACTTCCTGATTTAATTAATTCTCTGAAAAGGACATTTTAGAAACTGTTTCAGTGTTGAAACCAGATTCATCTGAAGTCAATTTAGTTTTGATTCTGATAAATTCCAGGCAGATTTCAGGTTAAAAGCTTTAAGGAAACTAAACCTTGAAAACTGAAGGTTTTTCCAGCAGGAAGCAGCTTTTGATCTGCAGCTGAGGCGGAGGCAAAATCTGAACTTTACCTCAGAAGGTGAGTCAGGTAGAAAGAAAAGAGTCAACAGAGCCCAGAACAATGGAGCCCAGAACAATGGAGTCCTTACAGTGACCGGATCAGCGCCGACATGAAGCAGGAAAACAAACAGCTGAACTAAATAACTGGATTGTTTTCAACATGCAGCTGAAAGAACCTGATTTATCCACCTACCTACCTATCTATCTATCTATCTATCTATCTATCTATCTATCTATCTATCTATCTATCTATCTATCTATCTATCTATCTATCTATCTATCTATCTATCTATCTATCTATCTATCTATCTATCTATCTATCTATCTATCTATCTATCTATCTGTCTGTCTGTCTGTCTGTCTGTCTATCATTTCGACTAGTTAAATCATAATTATGTAATTATGTCATATTTATGACTGTAGTTGGTCGTTTTTATTTCTTCCTATTATGTCATAATTATCACTGATTATGACAATAGATAAATAAATAATTATTATAATTATGAGATGTTATTTATTTATCAGTGGCAGAAATCACTTTATGTCCTGCAACAGTCAATGAACAAGAGAACCAGAACCAGAACCAGAACCAGGTGAAGTTCTGTTTCCTCTCTTGATGCAAAGACAAACTTTGGTCTCTGCAGGGTTTTGCTGTGAGCAGCGGCTCTTTAAACATTATCTGCTGGATGAACAAACCGGTCTGGTGAAATGTGTGAAGAACATCCTGCAGCATTTCCTGCTCAGGACTTCTCGCCCTGGCTGTGTTTTAGAGCTCAGGACTTCTCGCCCGGCTGCGTTTTAGAGCTCAGGGCTTCTCGCCCGGCTGTGTTTTAGAGCTCAGGACTTCTCGCCCGGCTGCATTTTAGAGCTCAGGGCTTCTCGCCCTGGCTGTGTTTTAGAGCTCAGGGCTTCTCGCCCGGCTGTGTTTTAGAGCTCAGGACTTCTCGCCCTGCTGCATTTTAGAGCTCAGGACTTCTCGACTGAGCAGGAAACTTTTCGCCCTGCGGCGTTTCTGATTGGACGGCTTCCAGCTGTTAATGAATTCCTCTGGTGATGTTGGCTGGCAGGAAACGATTCAACCCAACTGAGCTGATAAGACGACTTTCCTCTCCAGTTTCAGGCTGAAGGCGGCCATTACTGGAGGTTCTGCCGAGCAGAACCGGGCCTGGTCTCACTACAAGAACACTGTTAAAATCCAAAAACGTACCCGGGTCTGTGGCACCACTTCAACATATTTTTACTCAAGTGAAGCTGAAAAATTACTAAACTAAGAGCAAAAGATCAAAACATGAATCATTTAACATCTAAAACATCAACAAAATGGAAAGTTAAGTGGAAATTTTGGTATTTTAAAGGCGAAAATGAAAGATATTTAACATAAGTAACAAAAATCAGTCAAAAATAATTTTTCCAAATCAGTTTCTTCTATTTAAAAAAATAAAGTCTGAAAGTTTAACAGAAACTGCAGGAGTGAATCTGAGGTTTTGGTTTAAAATGTTGGTTTTTCATCCAGAAATGTTCCTCAAGTCAAAGTAAAATGATTTAAATAAGAGAAGTGATACTTCATAATGTTGGGCAGATACTTTTTTACTTTTAATTGAATAAAAATAGTCGTGCTGCTGACTTGCGGCGGCCATCTTGTGTGATTTATTACAGTTTCCTGGAAACGGATCAGCTGTTTGCCTGGAGCGTTTCTGCAGATTAATAACCAGGAACTGGATGCATCTTGTTCTGAACTGATCATTTTCTTTCTCTCCTTCCCATCTGAACTTCTTGGCGCCTCCAGGAGCTTTTTCCTTCGCCCAAGTTCATCGTGGACGGAGCTTCGCGGCTCGACATCTGCCAGGGGAAACTCGGTGAGAGGCGTCGCTCTGAGCTGCTGATGCTCTCAATGCTGCGGCTTTAATGACTTATTTAAACATTCCTTTCCAAGGTGGAATGAAAATCATGATTGATTTAAAAAAACTGGGTGAAAAACTTCAAATGCATTCATTCATTCATTCATTCATTCATTCATTCATTCATTCATTCATTCATTCATTCACTCACCAGTTTAGTCAGAATGAAAACAGACGTTTACCTCTGGGGTCTGGAGGACATTTTAAATATCCACAATAAATAAACAACAGAAACAACAAATTAATTATGAAGTAAACAAAATAATCCGTCAGAAATTTGCAAAACACCAAACTGAACATTTTTATCTCCCAGTTTTTGGTAAAAAGAGAAAAACAATAAAATAATAAATCATACAAGTGAAAATCAGTTGAATTGTTGGTTATTGTGAGTGGCCTATTTGCATAGCTACTGAGCTAGCATGGGCATGCTAGCAGCTAGTTAGCGGTAGCCGCTAATGAATTTACATTATTAAATATTCCTGCCACGACAAAATGAAGGATCTGAGTTCAGCCTGGAGACCAGCTCACTTTTTAAATGAGTTTCAGGGATTTTTTAGCTTTGGATAGCTGAATGTCAGAGTTTGTTTGATGAAGGAGCCTCCAGCTGAGCGCCGCCGTGTCGTCTGCAGGTGACTGCTGGGTGCTGTCTGCCATCGCCTCCCTGGCGAATCACCCAGAGCTCCTCCAGAAGGTCGTTCCTCTCAATCAGAGCTTCCAGGACGGCTACAACGGCAGATTCTCCTTCAGAGTACGTATCTGGTCCGGAAGAGGCAGCGGGGTTTGTTTCGTTTCATTTAAGTCCCAGTTAAATTTCATTCCAGATATTTGTTCCAGTTAAAGTCGCCTTTAACATGATGGGAGTTCCCCAGAAGGATTTGTGTGTAGATTTTCAAAATAAAATGTAAAATTACAGAATTCTTTTTTTCTGTTGTTGACTCACAATCCAGAAAGCACTTGTTGTGCAGGAGGCTCTACTAATGCTTTTCGAAGCTGTATGGTCGTGTAATCCTGCAGCCATATTTGTGTGCGATTGTAGAGTCGGGGGGCGTGGCCAGCAGCAGTTTATTGGGATTTAAAGTGACAGAGGCCCTTTAAATCTGAAAGCAGATCCAGACTCAGAGCTGATCGATCTCATTGATCAGCCGTCAGGTTAATGTTTCGCTCAGCTGACAAGTCCAGGAAGGGTGACAGGTGTGTGTACCTCTGTGTGTGTAACTCTGTGTGTGTAACTCTGTGTGTAACTCTGTGTGTGTAACTCTGTGTGTGTAACTCTGTGTGTGTAACTCTGTGTGTGTAACTCTGTGTGTCTGTGAACTCTGTGTGTGTAACTCTGTGTGTAACTCTGTGTGTGTAACTCTGTGTGTGTAACTGTGTGTGTAACTCTGTGTGTGTAACTCTGTGTGTGTAACTCTGTGTGTGTAACTCTGTGTGTAACTCTGTGTGTGTAACTCTGTGTGTAACTCTGTGTGTAACTCTGTGTGTACCTCTGTGTGTAACTCTGTGTGTGTAACTCTGTGTGTAACTCTGTGTGTGTAGTTCTGGCAGTATGGGCAGTGGGAGGAGGTGAGGATTGACGACTTCCTGCCAACTAACAATAACAAGCTGATCTACCTCAGCTCCCCTGAAAGACACGAGTTCTGGAGCTCTCTGCTGGAAAAGGCCTACGCAAAGTAAGGAATTAGGGCAGAAATCAATACATTCAGGAAAACCGTTTCACTTATTTCTGTTTTTAATCAGGCTTCTGGTTCTGAAAGTGAATTTTCTGAAATGAAATCCGTCTCTGTGCTGTTTGGTTGCGTCAGGCTGAAGGGAGGCTACCGAGCGCTGGAGCTGGGTTTCCCTCATGAGGCCATGGTGGACATGACCGGCGGCGTGACCGAGGTCTTCAGCCTCCCCATGGTGTCCAAAGACCTGCCGGAGTTCCTCAGGGACCTGCTGGCCAAAGGAGCGCTCATCAACTGTGCCAACAGCAAGGTAGGCAGGTGCAGGAGGGTCACCTGCTCCACCTGCTCAAACATTTCCACTCCACGATCGTCAGGCTCTGAAGCATTAATCATAAATATTAGATGCTCTAAAGCATTATAACAACATAGTATTTAGCGGAAGCTAATGCTAACGTGCTAAAGTCTCCCATGTTGATAAGTCTTTTATTCCTCTGCATCATTTGTCGTTTTATTTTATCACCATTTGCTCAATAAAGTTTGTCGACCATAAAAGGTCAAACAACAGGAAACAAAACTTCTGCATAATCATCCCCTTCAAAATAAGAGCATGAATATGAACCTCTAACTACAACCTTCAACACAATTATCGAACTTTATCAAACTGAGAGTTTGAAAAAAAAAACAGAGTCCTCTTGCCATGACAGTTGCCATGCAGTTGCCATGACAACAGTGAACGAGCCACGCTTTAGCTCTAGCTTTTGTCTCCTTCCTGTCTAAAGGAAAAGCAACATCACAACTATCACCTGGATAAAATGTCTGAGTTCTCCACCCACCAAGATCAATATCTGTGATTTTCATGTCGCTCTTATTGCCGAACTAGTTAGCAAAGTTAGCTTAGCTGATGTAGCTTTTGTCTGCTAGCTAGACGGACATGTAGCCTGTTTGTGTTGCTGCATGTTCTCACTCTGCCAGTATCCAGTTATTCACAGGAAGAGTTTGTTTAAAAGCCCGGCGTTGAGACACTGATTGTATTTTATAAACTGGATAACTCGACCCGGACGTGGCCTGACCTTTCCTGACCTTTCCTGACCTTTCCTGTTATGAGGCGCAACATCAAAAGCCTTGAACTGCTGCTGCACAAGTTATGCAACAACTTGTTGCAACAAGTTGTTGCAGCAAGTTGTTGCAGCAAGTTGTTGCAGCAAGTTGTTGCTAGGTAACGACAGAGTAAGTTAGCTAGCGCTGAGCATTTGAGCAGCTAATGCTAACACTGTGCTTCTATTCAGTGAATTTTCTATACATTGAATGTTGTAGCAGATTTTTCCATGATGTCACACATGGCAGCAGCATGTTTGAGGGTCTCCATGTTAATCAGTAGCAAAAACACACCATCATTATCATCATTGTCATTATGTTTGAACATGTATTGATCTGGTTTAAAGCTAGAGAATAAAAGGTATTTGTGTTGAAATGTGGTTTGAAGTGTTGCTAAAGTCGCCTCATTCCTTTCTGACTCGCTGCGCCGCAGGGTGAGCTGGAAAAGAAGAACGAGATGGGAATCATGTACCGACATGCCTACTCCCTGACGGCGGTGGAGAAGGTAACGCTCGCTGAACAAACACAAACCAGGGATTTTCTCAGATTATAAATGCCAAACTCATGTGGCAAGAAGCCCTGAAGCGTTTCCTGGGAACAGAGCAGCGATTTCACTGAAATGAGCTTCTGCTACCACAAAAACACATAACTGCCTCATTCTCTCCCTCCACCAGGTGAAAACAACTGATGGGTTCAAAGATTTGGTGCGAATCCTGAACCCGTGGGGCCACACAGAGTGGCTCGGGGCCTGGAGCGACAGCGACAGGTCGGAGCAACATTTACTACCATCTTTACTGTAACATTAGGCCTTCAGTAAAACCTAAAACGTTTTTATTACACGATTCATATCTTAATTGACTATAATAGGCTATAAGTAGCTCCCACAAGACCAGACTGGAAGAACGTTTCCCTGGAAATTCAACTTCAGTTTGGTTTAAAAATACTTTATTGATCTCAGAGGGCAAATAAATTCAGTTAAATGGGAGCAGCGTTACCGATGCTTACATTGATTTTCATTTGTCTCCATGTGGCGACGCTGTAATAATGATCTGTTGTCTGAAGAAAAACAACCAATCAGAGCCAGGGGGGCGGGGCTTAGCGCTGTCAATCAACAGTTTGTAGTTAGCACTGGGAGAAGGAAGAGCAGCTCAGTTTTCTCCACAGATTATCTGTTTCAAACCAAACTGTCACAATATAGAGACGTTTCAACAGAAAACATTTATAAATCCTGCAGCTTTAAGGCTTTTTCTTCTCTTGTGGATGATATGATCCTATTATATTCACAGCATTGATCACTGAATACAGCAAGATTAAATCCATGTATGCACATGTACATTTTACGTTTCAGACTCTTTGCAAATTGAGCTGCTTATGAAGTAACACAGTTACATTCAGGAACATTTGAAACAGTAATAAAGCGCCAGTCTCTGCTGGTTCAGATCATCTGTTTGTTTTTCCTCAATATTTAAAAGACTTTCAGTTTTTAGCAGCAAAGATTTTCTCACCTTCACATGATGTAATAAAATTTTCTCTTTTCGGTTTTATTACCTTTGTTTTTACGTCTTTCTTGAATCCAACAATATCCAGTGGAAACTGCTTCTACCTATCAAAATGGCGGCGACTTCATGTGGGAACAATTCATAAACTGCTGAATTATTGGACCAGTAAACATGTTAGCTTCATGGTTCATTTGTTGTTTCTGTTGTTTTATTTATTTTGGATATTTAAATTGACTTACAGTTTAATGTTCATTAGAATTTAACGTTTATTGATCTGTAGGAAAGTATTCTTGCATTATTATTCCATTTCATTACTTGGAAATGGTTTTGAAACTCAATATTATCGTTTATTGCAATAATTTCTGGGACAATTTAACATCCAGGAAGGTTTGTCATCATAACCAAGCGGCCGTCTCTGGACTCGTCTCCAGAAATGAAGGTTTTTGTTCCTGGAATCTGAGTTTTTCAGTTTCTCTTGGCTTCTTCGTCGCTGAGCGTCGGCCAGCAGGACGTCGGAGCAGCAGGACGTCTGAATGTGTTTCTGTTCCAGGACTCAGTGGAAGAAGGTGAGCGCTCAGGAGCAGAAACGGCTGGGACGGGTCCAGCAGGAGGAGGGGGAGTTCTGGTGAGTTTCTGCTTCATAAAACATCCTGAAACTCGTCGAAACAGCTCAGATTTCCAGCTTTATTCCACTTTTTTCTCACTTAAATTAGAAATGACAGGAAAAGGTTTGAAAAATTGTCTTAAATATCAGAGAGTTGAGTGACGGAGTATTAGAACCAGGCGAATGTTTGTCTAGTTACAAGAAAAAAGTCATAATAAAGATCTTCCACCACTTTGTTAGCTTAGCTAATAGTGGCCTTAGCTAATCTACCACCGCTTTGTTAGCTTAGCTAATAGCAGCCTTAGCTAATCTACCACTGCTTTGTTAGCCTAGCTATTAGCAGCGTTAGCTAATCTACCATTGCTTTGTTAGCTTAGCTAATAGCAACCTTAGCTAATCTACCACCGCTTTGTTAGCCTAGCTAATAGCAGCGTTAGCTAATCTACCACCGCTTTCTTAACTTAGCTAATAGCAGCGTTAGCTAATCTATCATTGCTTTGTCAGGATGTCGGTGTCAGACTTCCAACTGAACTTTGACACGATGGAGGTGTGTCACCTGACGGAGGCGCAGAGCGCGCCCGGCTCTGACGTGTCGCCGTGGAAATGCGTCATGCATCATGGAGCCTGGATGCCGAACATCACAGCAGGAGGCCCTCCTAGCAGCAGTGAGACATTTTTACCTTCACAGTGAGAGGAAAACCTCAGAGCAGTTTGACGACTTTATGTGAACAAATCAGTTTACAGGAAAGAGGAAGGAAAATTATTCATGTTATTTAAATGTTTATGCTAATCAGAAAAGTAAACAGTTTATCTCCAGTTTATAGAGAAAATATCTCACGACACTTGAAACAAGACAAAACTAACTTACAATTATAATTTATAATTTTATAAAGTCCGTTTGCTGCCTGACTTCAGATCATGGTGGTAAGTGTGTGTGTGTGTGTGTGTGTGTGTGTGTGTGTGTGTGTGTGTGTGTGTGTGTGTGTGTGTGTGTTTTCCAGACTTCTTCTGGCAGAACCCCCAGTTCCTTCTGGTTCTGAAGGAGATGGACGGAAACAGCAAGAGCAGCTGCTCCTTCGTTGTGGCCGTCATGCAGAAATATCAGAGACGCCGAGGTGTTCACCTCTCTGTTGGCCTGTGCATATACCAGGTACACACACACACACACACACACACACACACACACACACACACACACACACACACACACACACACACACACACACACTCAGAGGCATGTGAGAACTTGAGAACAGATTTCTAGGATAAGGTTTTACTCTGCAAAAACACAAAACCAACTATTTCTCTCTAGTTTCACAGCTCAGGTGTGAAACTCCAGGCCTCCAGGTCCTGCAGGTTTTAGATGAGCCGCAGCAACCAAACGGCTGAATTACCTCCAGAACCTTAATGACCCGATTAATCTATCCAGGTGTTGCAGCAGAGGCTCAGCTAATGACTGTAATGTCTTTATCTTTATGTTCTAGAGTGAAAATCTCAGCACATTTGATTTAAAACAAATTTACTTACAAGTTTCTGCTCAACAAGAACTGGGAGTTTGTTTTGAGCAAATAATTCCTTAATATTGAGGAAAAGTTCCACATTGTTTCACTCATAAAATGGAGAAAATGTTTTTTATTTTGTGTTTTTGCAGCTTCTGTTAGTGAGGAAGCATCACCTCTGGCCTGCAGTGATAACGTTACGCTTCCTGCTTCCTTTTTCCTGCTTCCTTCTTTCTGTTTCCTTTTTCCTTCTTCCATCTTCCTGCTTCCTGCTCTGGTTTTAACGTTTATTCCGGTTCTGGTTTTAAAAGCGTTGTAATAAAAGGTGTTTGTGGCTCCAGGCTCATCCTCAGAACACCTTCCTGTCAGAGGAGGATCTGCGGAGAGGCTTCCTGTGCGGGATGCAACACTCGACGCGGCGGGAGGTCGTCCTGCGCAGCTCGCTCCCTCCGGGTCGCTACATCATCGTCCCCTTCACCTCTGAACCCAACCGGCAGGGCGATTTCCTGCTCCGGGTTCTGACGGAGCCGGGCAGCGACTCCACGTCAGTCTCTGTGGTTTTCATTGTAGTTCAGTTTTATTTCATTAGTTTTAGTCTCTAATAGTTGCTATTAGTTAAATATTGTTTAGTTTTTGCTGGTTTTATAGTTCAGATTTTATTAGTTATTGGAAAAGCTTTGAAAATTTCTTTTTCAAAGTATTGAAAGAAGTATTTTTTAAAACAAGTTTTAAAAGTCATTAGAAAGAGAGAACGATTATTCATCTCTAACATTTGTCTCATACAAAATATAAAAATATTCAAAAATATGTTTTTTTCACTCTTAACTTAAATAATTTTGATCTATTTTGTCCTGAAGCGTAAAGCCAGAGAGCTGAATGAGGTGGACTTTCTTTTTCCCCTCACTGTGTGTTTAATTTGCTGCTTTGAATGTTTTTTATTTCAGTCCGGCTCACAAACCGACGCCCCTCGACGTTTTGTCGGTGAGAAAGGTAACGCAATGTTTCATTTCTCCCAATTCAGAGTTAGGATCAAAAGGCTTTTCAGCTTTTAAAACATTTACTAACATTTAAATTAATTATTTGTAAAAGAAAATCTGTAAAAACCAGAACCTGATTCCTGATGGAGCCTGCAGTTCCCATCTGAGCCACAGGTGGCGCCAAACCACCTTTTTTTTTTGTAGTTTGGCACGAAAAGCTTGTTAAAAATTACGGAGCCCCCTAGGGGACATGGGGATTTTTTTTTTCTTTTGCGTCCCCTCGCAAAACTTTTGCGTCCCCTCGCAAAAGTATTGCGTCCCCTCGCAAAAGTATTGCGTCCCCTCGCAAAACTTTTGAGTCCCCTCGCAATACTTTTGCGTAATGCAAAAGTATTGCGAGGGGACGCAATACTTTTGCGAGGGGACGCAAAAGAAAAAAAAATCCCCATGTCCCCTAGGGGGCTCCGTAAAAAATAATCGCAGGCCAAAATAATATTTCATTTTTTATAACTAAATGTACAAAATATATATAAAGTATTTGTACAGCAGCTCAAAAATAAACAAAGAAGGAAATGTTTTAATTAAACAAAGAAATTAGTCTGGACTTATGAATAATTTTGAATTCAAACCTTAAAAATCAATTTAAATTCAGTCTCTTCATTATAAAGCCATTACGTTTTGGAATAAAAACTAAAAAACAGAAATTCATGTTGGACATTTTCGCCAACAAGACAAGAAAACGGGTCAGTATTTAAACGTTTAAAGCTTCGTCCTGCTGCTGATTTGTTGCTGTAGCGTTTGGACAGCAGTGCCTGACTGCAGCTGTGTGATTTTCCTGCAGCTCTCGTTTCCCCACCACGCCGCTCTGCCGTCGGACGCGGCCGTCTGGAAGCTTTTCCGCCGACACAGCAACAAGGTGAGGTTCTGGTTCTGGGCGGGAACTGGAGGCGTTGGGTGTTTTCAAGGTCTGGAAAGTGTTTAATATTCAAACAGAACAGTTCTGCCATAAAACAAGACGTTTGTCTAAAAGGCCGGATTTGGAGAACTGATTAAGCTTTAATAAAATAACGATAAAACTTGATTTTGAGTTGTTCCTTGAGAAGTCTTGAATTGTTCCTTGAGAAGTCTTGAATTGTTCCTGTGTTTGCCTGCAGGAAGGTTTGTGTAAACCTGCGCGGCTGCAGCTGCTGCTGACAGAGGCGCTGCAGGCTGGAGGTTCGTTTCTCTCCATGTTTCGCTCGACCCGCCGCGTTTCTCCGGGTCTCTGGCTTAAATGGCCGCCATGTTGTGTTCAGTGTTGGCAGGAAGTGAGCGGTACCTTTCTCTGGAGCACTGCAAGAGCCTGGTGGTCCTGATGGACGTATCCTCACAGAACCCGCTGGGACCCAAACGGACCCAAACCGGTTCCGACAGAAACAAAATGTTTGTTAAAGAGAAAATATAAAAACTGGAAGCTGGAAAACTGCAGTTCCACGTTGAGCCAGAGGTGGCGCCAAATCCCAGTATGTTAAACTCGATCATCGGGAAACTGAGATGCTAACAGAAAATGCTTGTATAGAAAAAAGCAGGCGATATTTTAATTACATATAAATTTGTAAGTAAATTTTTTATGTAGTTTTGGGTTTTAGTTTTTACAGAGCGCAGACTCTGCGCTGCGTTCGAGGACAGTCGGGATGTTCCGATTGCTTGCCTTGACCTGTTCTCTGCAGAGCCAAGGCAAAGCGAGGCTGAACTGGTCCGACTTCCAGCTGCTGTGGGACAAAATCAGGAAGTGGACGGTAACCATAGCAACACCGCCATCACTTACGGCTGCAGAAATTTTCATTCTTTCACAGGAAAACACGAGATGTTCTGGGTTTTACTCTCTCTGCCCCATTTCTACGTTGTTGTTGTTTTTAGGACATCTTTCTGGTTTACGACACGAATAAAACTCATCACCTGGAGTACAAAGAGGTCGAACCGGCCCTGAAGGCAGCAGGTGGGCGGAAACCGTAAAAGTTTCTCATTATAAGCATGAAACTGTTTTTGTGTTTGATTAAATCTGTTTTTATCTGGTCAGACTTCTGCCCCCTGCTGGTCACATGCAGAGAAAAGGATTTTGTTATTAGAAAGTTTTAATGAGAAACTTCCTTGTTTTAACAAGATGGAGAATTAAAAATTAGTTTTATATCTATTTTTAACAAAAAACAAGAAACTTTTTCACTTTGAAGTGAAAAACGTCATAAGAAGGAAGTTTCTGGTTTTATGGAAAAAGTTTCTCAAATTACTCATATCTGAGTTTTAATTTGGAGAAACAAAGACTCCCGTTGCCGTTGGTTTCTGCTGACCGCTGCGTCTGCTGCAGGCATCATGGTGAACGATCTGGTGATGCAGCTGGTGGGACTGAGATACACGGAGAGCGACCTGACCATCAGCTACCCCGGCTTCCTGTTCCTGCTCATGAAGATGGAGAACATGATCCGTAAGAGAAAACTCAGACTGCTGCCTTCCTCTTCCCAGTATGAGCTAAAAGCAACATACTGGAATGGAAAACTTTGTTTATTTCCTTTAGTGCCTAGTGTCGCTAATTCGCATCATACCTACATTTACTTAAATGATGGTTCAAAGATCTAATTTATACTGGAATTTCACCCAGAAAATTTTAAAATTCAAATTTCATGATTGCTTTTTTCTTCTTCAGACAAATTTCAGGCTCATGACATAATGGGACGTGGAACCATAACAATCAGCTACACACAGGTACGAACAGAAACGAGCTAAAGCGTAAAATGATGCAACTGTTTGACGCGTTTCCTGCTCTCTGATTGGTTCCAGTGGCTCCACATGACCTTGTACAGCTGAGGCCGACCCGCTGAGCCCGGATCCACTCGGTTCCGCTTCCTTTTCGTGTTTATTCTCCCGCATGTGAAACTTTCATCACCTCGGTCTGAGTCTGCTCAGTTTCTGCTGCCTGTTGCAGAAAATGAGCAGGTAACCATGGAAACAGAGAGGAGCTCAGCCTGGGACTACATCTGGGTCTTTTGAATACATCTTTAATTTCATTTATACCCGTTTAATCTGCTTTTCAGCGCTGGATGTTCAGTCTGGTGCCAATATTTCCTCAATAAATTCAGTTTCTAACAGATCATTTTATTGTCTGTTTATTCTTCTGAAATTTATTTTGGAACTTGATTTAAATGTGAAGTTTTACACTTTAAAAATATAAGTACAAAATATTTGCCCTAAATAAAAGATACTTTATTTATCCTAAAGAGAAATGAAATGTATTCAGGTTTGTAGACGCTAGTAGCTGTGAATAGGAAAAGGAAACCAGAAAGCCTGGATTTTTATGTCAAGACTTGAAGTTTTATCCCAATTTATTCTTGATGGCAGCAAAAAAGTTAATCCAGCGACCGCAAACGGCCCCTGAACCCCACATTGAGGCTCCACTGTTGGGTCTGCAGTCCAAACAAACAGAAGTATTTAGATTTTTAATTCCCCAATGATAGAAAAACTCAAATTTATTTGTTTTGGTTGTTGATGAACTTACATTGTTATTCCAGCAGGTGGCAGCGTGCACAAGACACGTTAAAGGACTGAAAGTTCATTAAAAGGTGATTTTTATCAGGAAAGCTGACAAACATGTTTTAAACATAAAATCCAGATGCAACATTTTTGATGGTATTTTTCCATCCAGAGGAAAATAATCCCAGAGGTAAAACATTTAATCCCAGATTAAAGGAAGAGCCGAGGCGTTTTGTAAGGAAACTTTTTATGTGTGCTTTGTGAAAGTCATGTATCATTAGACAGAAGGCGTTGCAGTTTCCAGTACAGCAGATAAGGTTCGATATTAAAGAGTACAAAAAAAGGAAAAAAATAATAATAATCACCATTTCAGAGTTAATTTCTCTTCAACCTAACGGGAAAAAAAAGAGGAAGGAAAATTAATTTTCCTCCCCCGTTTCATCCGCCCCTCCGGCCGCCTCCCCCTCC
Organism: Poeciliopsis gracilis; assembly: GCA_911649635.1. NCBI lineage: Eukaryota > Metazoa > Chordata > Actinopteri > Cyprinodontiformes > Poeciliidae > Poeciliopsis > Poeciliopsis gracilis. The sequence continues at coordinate 1,755,861 of CAJVRI010001518.1, forward strand.
TCCCTCGTCAGTGGCGGATGTTACTCTAATTACCCGAGCGAGAACTCGAGGCCGGTCAGAACATGATTGCATAGTTTCTGGTTTGTCTTAATTTGGTTGTGGTTTGACATGATGGGAGCGTTTAAATAAGTACACCCTCCTCTGGGAGGGGAGTGGCGGGACGGAGGACGTCTTCCAGAAAGACAGGAAATCTCAGAGATAAATTTGAGTATTTGTTCGGATGGGCGAGCAGGAAGCCGGCCGATTCGCCGCGGGGGAACCCCCCGACCCCGCCGCCTGGAAATAAACAACCGGCTCTGGGAGGAGAGGAAGAGCCCCCCCCCCCAGCATAATCTCTCTAGGATCTAATACACAGACCTTGCCAGCTGCTGTAGGAGACCCTGACCTTTGACCCCTGACCCCTCCCACCTGGCAGGAAGAAACAAATTATAATAAAATAAACAAAATTAGCATAAGTATCAGATTAGCTTGTGTGGTTCCCCCCCAGTCCAGAATGCTGCCCCCCCGCCCCAGTTTGACCCACAAAACAAAACAAAACCAAACAGGTGAACTCAGGAAGTGCTGCCCCTGGATGTGCCCGTTCCGAGCCTTCAGGACCTTCGGTTGAATCAACAAGCCGCAGGCCGGACAAATATTCTGGGAATCAAACTGGCACATCCCAGGGCAGCCGACAGAAAGCCCGGGGCCCCGGGCCCCCGCGGGCCCCCCAGGCCGCGCCGCCTCCACCTCTACAGGTCGCTCTCTCCGTACAGGGCCGTGGAGAACGACATGTAGTCCAGGGCGCCGGGGACGCCGTCGGGCCCGGCGTACGGCGCCATGCGGGCAATGCAGTACTCGGCCTGGTCCGGCGGCAGCTCCCTCCGCAGCTCGTCTGCCGTGATGAAGTTCTGATGGGAGAAAGACGACAAACTGAAGCCGGAAATATCTAAAAACATGGCAGGGAGAGCCGACGCGCCGGCGCTACCGGGGCGTCGGAACCAGAAACCCTGCAGCAGCAGCAGCAGGTTCTGATCGTCACCTTGTCTCCTGCCAGGATCTTGAAGGAGGCGATGACCTGGTCGGCCGTGTCCGTGTCGGTCGTTTCCCTGGACATGAAGTCGATGAAGGCCTGGAAGGTCACGACCCCGGTGCTGTTGGGATCCACGATGCCCATGATGCGGTTGAACTCGCCGTCGCCCTGGCAACCGAGAGAGCAGGGCAGGTTAACCGGGGCGAGGCGGCGGGTCAGACACAGAGGTTACTGACGGGAGGAAACATCCAGAGCACTGGGCGTTTCATTTCCCAGCATGCATGAGGACGGCGCCGTCTGATCGGAGGTTAACGAGCGACGGAGACAAACTGCTGGGTGATTCATGCTGAGACGGACGGACAAATGGACGGCAGGGAAAACGTGACGTTCACAGAAGTTCAGGCGTCTGCAGGTGAAGAGGAGGAAACTGGACTCGGTTCTGACCCGGAGTTTTAGCAAAAACCCACTGCGGCTGCAAAGAACGATCATTTAAGTGAACGATTATGGATTACTCTGATTAATCGATTACTCTGATTAATCGATTGCTCTGATTAATCGATTGCTCTGATTATTAATCAATCTATAAAGTTTGCACATTCTGCAGATTTTTCCCTTTAATACAATAAAAGATGAAAATAAAAATTAATTCTTTTTAAACAAGGAAAACTTTTCATTGCCAAACTAACGTAACATTCCTTTAGGGGGCGCTAAAAACCCAACAGTTCTTTCTGCTCGACTTCATGCTGATCTGGTGATTGGTTTTGGATGAACTGATCAATAATCGATAGCAAAAGGTGATTAACAGGATCCTTTTTTTAATTTATTTATTTTTTATTTTTTACAAAATGTGGAATAAAACATTATACAGTTTGAGCCGAATTACTGCTCTGAGTATCGTTCAATAAATAACCTTTTTTAATCGGGTTAACGATTAATCGATTAATTAGTTAATTGTTTGAAAGACGACCCTTCGCTGCATCGTCCAGGTGAGTTTTCACCTGCAGACGCCCTGAGGAACACCAGGCAGCAGCAGCAGTACCAGACTGTTTCCTGTAGAAATGAGCAGAGCCCGGAAATCCTCCGACACCATCTGACCCGATCGCTTCTGCAGCCGCCGCAGCACAGCAAAGGTCGAAGGTCAGGGAGACGAGGAAGGGACGGACAGAGATATAGAGGGGTGGAAGATGTGAAGATAAAAACAGTTAACAGCTGCAGCGTGAAACAGACGAGAGACAGAGACCCCTGGTGGACAGACAGGAACATCACAGCTGCCTGATCGCCATGCCGACGACCCAAAGACACCCGGACCGGCCGGGACCGGCCGGGACCGACGGAGCAGGAGGGCCGGCTGAGCGCTGACCCAACTTCACCTCCAGATTAAACCCACAAACTAAACCTCAGTTATTTAAAGTTATTTAAACTGAGGAAAATGTGTTGAAATAAATAATTTCTCCTCTTCTGGTCTGTAAATTACGGAAGCCTTTTACTGCCAGAGACTGGAAATAAATTCAGGAGAAAATGTCGTTAGGAGAAACTTTCCAGTTTCAACAAGATTTAAAAAAAACAACAAACAAAACTGATTTCTCTCTCAATAAAACCAAATTCTGCGTTTATTACAGTTTCCAGAGAAACAGCAACGTAAAGCTGAGCCCTGATTTCAGGGTGGGAGGTGATTGTCAGCGATGGCCGCCGGCCTCCGGACCCGGCGCCCCGTCCGGACCCGGCTCCCCCTCCGGACCCGGTTCCCCCTCCGGACCCGGCTCCCCCTCCGGACCCGGTTCCCCCTCCGGACCCGGCGCCCCGTCCGGACCCGCGCCCGTCGGACCCAGCGCCCCTCCGACCCGGTCCCCCTCCCGGACTCCCCCCCTCGGACCCGGCTCCCCCCTCCGGACCCGGTTCCCCTACCTGCTTGTCGTTCTCCACATCGTAGCCCAGACTGATCAGACAGGCCTTGAACTCCTCCGCCTTCAGGGCCCCGCTGTGATCCTGCGGTCGCCAGACAGCCGTCAGAGCGACGCATCATGAGGATGAACGGAGAACGAGGGATGATGGAGGGATGGATGGATGGATGGAGGGATGGATGGATGGATGGAGGGATGGATGGAGGGATGGATGGAGATGGATGGATGGATGGATGGATGGATGGAGGGATGGATGGATGGATGGATGGATGGATGGATGGATGGATGGATGGAGGGATGGATGGATGATGGATGGATGGATGGATGGATGGATGGATGGATGGATGGATGGATGGATGGATGGATGGATGGATGGATGGAGGGATGGATGGATGGATGGATGGATGGATGGATGGATGGATGGATGGATGGAGGGATGGATGGAGGGATGGAGGGATGGAGGGACAGACAGACGGACATTGAAGGACGTTAGACGATGTCAAAACAAAAACACAGCAGACACAGTGAATGTGATGACAGAGTGACTGAAACATGGCGGAGTGATGAACGTGTGACCTTCTCATCCTTATGATGCTTCCAGTTTAACAAAACCACAGAGAGGGACACCATGACACAACTGGCCTAGTTAAAGCAACTGAAAACAGTCTGCTGTCAAAATCCGGCTGGAAAAAGGAGAAAAATACGAGCAACTCCTGAAAATCCAAAGGAATTTTATTTCCCATTGATTCCGATTCTGACAGAATCGGAATCAATCAGCAGGAGAACGACGCGCTCCGTTTATGGAAATCAAAATGGCCGCCGTCTGAACAACATCAGCAGCAAATCTCAGAGAAAAACACCAGAATCTGAAGCTTCCTCTAACAAACAGTTCTGGCTGCAGATCGAGAGGAGAAAGGTGGCGTAGCGAGTGACCCCTGACCTTGTCAAAGTGGTTGAAGGAGGCGCGGTACTCGAACAGCTGCTCCTGGCTGATGCCCTTGGCGTCGCGCGTCAGGATCTGGTTCTCCACCTCGTTGATGGTTCTGGCGATGGTGGTGAGCAGCTGCTCCCAGCCCACACGGAGGTGCTGCAGCAGAGAAGCAAACCGTTACCGCCGGCGATCGGAACGCCGCATCGCGTCGGAACGCCGCATCGCGTCGGAACGCCGCCGGCGATCCGAGACGCGTCGGATCAAAATCTATAAATGTCTTTGCAAGGTGAGAGTTAATCTGTAAACTCACTGAAGATGAATGCATAAATGAAGAGGCGGAGCAGAGACATTGTTTATAAGCGTTTTTGTAAATTTTATCATTACATTGAATATAATTTCAGATTTTTATGCAACTTTTCTCCAGGTTAATTTTGACAGTGAGCCGTTATTATTGTTACTGTTAGAGAAGCTCAACTGTGGAAAATTGGGCTGATGTTGATATGCGATAGTAACTCTGCTGGTCTGTCAGGTTTAACAGTGTTTTAGTTTTTTTACCCGATAAAAAAGCCCCAACAATGAAATCTGTGTCAACTGCAGGGACTTTAAATGTCCAGCAGGGGTCAGTGTTCAGTTCAACAGGATCCACTTCCTGCAGAAATCTGATCACTTGCTTGGTTTAATTTGATCTTTCAGTACTTTTGACTCGATCTTGATCAAACGTTTGGGTCCTGAGTTGGATAAACCTCGTTGCAGTTAATCTGATGCTGGCTGCAGTTTTTGAAAAGCCCGTTTTCCGCCCACTGGTTTCACCTCCATGGTGTAGGACGTGTACTGGTTGTCAAAGATCAGCGCCTCCTGGATGTGCTGGTGGTGTCCCTCCAGCTTGTTGATCTCCGGCATGTAGGACATGATGGACGTCTGGTACTCCTTCAAGTTGGTCAGCTGGTCCTCCAGGGTGCCGTTCATCTCGATGGATATCCTGCCGATTTCCTGTCGACACAAACGGAGCGGTTACGATCCGAACCGGCCGCCGGGAACATTCGCCAGCCCGGTCGCCCGTTACCTCCATCTTGGCCTGGAGGTAGGCGCCGACTGCGTTGGCCTGGGCGGCGAACGTGGCTCTCAGCGAGTCGTTGGAGTTCTGTTTGTTCAGCTCGTCCTGCAGGGCGGTGTCGCGCTGCGGCACCATGGCCATGGCCTGCAGCACACACAACGGGAAACGCTGATGTTACCGGACTGGATAAACTATACGGTCTGAACGACACCAAGTCCAAGGGTTTCACATTTCACAGGTCAGAAAAAGGTTTAAATTAAGAAAAAAATGTTAAGTTAGAAGGTGGTCAATGATGCTAGCTTGACTATGAAAACCTTAACATGTGGCTGTGCTGCAGAATTCAGTGCAGCAGAATTCAGTGCTGCAGAATTCAGTGCAGCAGAATTTAGTGCTGCAGAATTCAGTGCAGCAGAATTCAGTGCTGCAGAATTCAGTGCTGCAGAGCACAGTATCACAACCTCAGGATTCGAGTGAATGCAGAATCATGGCGCCTGCAGCGCTGCTAGCTGTAGCGGCTAACAGGCGATGTCCAGTAATCCTCTGCTAAACGCATCGACACAGCAAAAAGGAAAATTCAACGCCATCTTTATTCTCCCTGTAAGGAAACTTCTCCTCACTGGTAACCAGTTTAAAAAGATGAACTGAACTGGAAATAAACCCCCAAAAAGATCCAGAGAAAGAAAAGAATCCAGCCAAGTTTTAAGACAACATGATAAAACCTGAGGAAGAATCAAATGCGTCTCGAGGGCGTGAGGCGAACCCACCTTCTCCCACTTGCTGTCGATGCTCTGGGGCGTGATGGTGGTGTAGGGGTTGGCGCCGCTCAGCTTGATGCCGTTGCTCTGGGCGATCCGCTGCACCTCGGCCTGGATGGCCTGGATGGCCTCGCGCTCCTTGTTGGCCTCCGGCAGCGTGGACTTGAACTGCTCATGGGCCGAGATCAGACCCTGACGGGACAACCAGAACATCAACACCCGGCTGGACGCCGACATTTCGCTCCTCGTCTGGATGTTCGTTATATTTATGTCTAATTTAACATTTGCTGCGAATGTTTGTCGATATTCTGATGATGTCAAGAAAAAAAACGCTGGTTCTGCCGCTAGTCTTTTTTTTATTACGTCAGTTTTACCACTTTTCTTGTGAGATTAATAGAAATAAAACAATAAAAAACCAGATGGAGTCTCTGGGTTAGCTTTAGCCGTTAGCGGACAAACAGTGCTGCTGCGCTGCGCAGAGCGAGCTGCTACCTGGATCTCCTCGATGTTGTGAACGATGAACATGTCCTGCAGGTCCTCCATGGCGCCCTCCATCCAGTTGTTGAACGGCGCCGCCCTCTTGGCGTACTCCAGGTAGAGCTCATCTATCGACTCCAGCTGCTTCTCTGTTCTCTGGAGGCCCAAAAACAAGATGGCGGTCAAAACGGATCAGTGACGACAAAACCTAAAGCTTCTTGGACTATTTAATCGGAATCACCGTCAGAGCTACTGCTTTAAGGTACAGATGAAGAACATGGAGGCAGTCTATAACAGTCCCACAGCATGATGCCACCTCTACCGTGTTTGGTGCAAGGTTGGGTTGAAAAGCTTTGCTGCAGTCATGTTCATTAATAATGGATAAAAATGCATGAATCAGAAAACATAAAAAAATCTTTAGGAATAAAATTGATTAATCAGACATTAAATTGATTAATTGTTAACTAAAATAGTTTGAAAAAAGGCATTTTGTTAAACCAGCTTATTTAGAGCAATAATAACGTTAAAACTGTACAAAAATATTTACATTTAAGATAGAAAAACCTCTTTTCTAAATCTGATCAAACATTCACCGAAGGAGTGCCGTTATTTAATTATTGTTTTTTTCTCTTTTAAAAATAAATCAATTTGTTCATTCCAAGTTTTAAAGATTTCTGATATTATATTAAAAAAACTAAGAGATAAATGAAAAATTGTTAGAATGTGCCAATTAATAAAATCAGATTAGCTGATTAATCATCAAAATAATTGCTACTTGTAGCTCAAAGCTTCTGACCAGAGCTGTTTGCAGACAGGCAGCACTTTTCCCATCATGCAACGCTGCAAAGCCGGTTTGAGTGTTTTACCTCCAGTGACTCTTTGCGGCTGTGGGTGAGCGATCCCAGGATGTCCCACTGTTCACAGATCTTCTGGCAGCGAGTGTTGACGCTGGCGGCGTCGTAATAGTCCAGTTCACTGTTGGACGCATGGAGGCAGTAAGTTACAGCGCCACCCAGGGGTCAGCATGGCCGTGTGTTGAGGCGCTCCACTTTTCCTTACTTGAGCTCCTGAGCGATGGCGGCGATCTGCTCCACTCGGTCCTGGTGGGCCGCCAGGTCGCTCTCGAAGGCCTCGTGTTTCCGTAGCAACGCTTTCACCTCTGACAGAGTGGAGGTCTCGTAGTCTTTCTGGGTCAACATGGCCTCCTTACCTGCAGACGGGTTAAAGAGTCATTCATTCACCGAACGGCAGATTCAAACTCGACGATCTCATTAAGATATCGACACCAGGACTGAAACGATTAATCACAATCAATTTGATTAATCACATTAATTAAATTAATATGATTAATCTTTCATTAAAACAGCAAGGGATTAAAAATCAGACTTAAAAAGCACATTTACTGAAACTCTGTAAATCTCACTGCTGCTAGTTTAACTGAACAGAAATATATACATTATGTATTTAAAGTGAAAAACCACTTAAAAACATTTTATACATTAGAAATACATTAAAATATGCAACATAAACAATTCAAATAGCTTCAATCTTTAGCTTAACTTGGGTTCAAATTCAGTAAAAAATCCATTTAGAACATTTTGTTATCAAATTATTCAGCCTTTAATTAAAAAGTAAAACAGATCAGCTCCACACTGCATTAATGTCGAGACAAAAGAGCCGAGATTTTCTAGCTGCTGATTCATTTTTTTTGCTTCTTAATGTATTTATAATATTATATAAAAAGATTTAAGTGGTTAAATGAGACTTTTTCCCCCAATTAATTGTCAAAATCTTGACAATTAATTGTCAAGATTAATTGACAATTAATCTTGACAAAAATAGTATTAAAATTACTATTTTAATAGTAATTAAAATAATCAGTTATTAAGATAATCAATAGTTGGATTTCTAAGCTACACATTTAAATGAGGCATAAAGCTAAAGACTGCATGAAACTCGGCGTCGTACCGTCAGTCCAGGATTCATGGATGGCGGCTTTCTGGTGGAACTTCTCCGCCAGATGCTCGAGTCTCTCCAGACGGCGGATCTCGCTCAGGATCCACTCCTCGTATCCCTTCTCCGCTCCCTCCAGGGTGTGCCACGCCGTGTTTATGTCCTGCAACGCAGCAGCACAGCGACCAACAGCTTCACTTCTGTTTTCACGTCATGAACCAGAGGATCTGCGTCCATTATTCCAGAATGATTTTGGAAATCAAAGCAAAGTTTTAAAAAACTTTGTTGCATTGTTAGCATATTTGGCTGCAGGCTAACATGTGAACCATTTGACTTAACAGAAACTTTAAACTTAATTGTTTTTTTGTTTTTGCACAGTTGAAGATTTTAACAAAATATTTACTTCAGTATCCCTTTAAGCTAACATTAGCATTCTAGCCAAGCTTCCACTTATTTCCTTCTTTTTTCCACTTTGAGTTTCATGTGTTCATTCTGAGTAAAGACCAACCAGAACCACAAGGCAACAACGTTCTAGTTCATGTTGACTTTCGGGTCTTGTTAGATTGGGCTTCAGTCGATTTACTTCACGTTGCCGGTGATGAAGCGAACGCTGCCTCCGGGTTAGCGTACAGATAAAACAGTTTGACCACTGGGGTAATTTAACATGAAGGTTTACGTACGGACACCATGCGTCCTTCTGACGGCATGAAGGCAGGTCTGTTGTTCAGTCTCAGTTTGGTCTGCAGAGTGTTGAAGCTGATCTCCAGCTGACACTTTTCCTGGACCTGAAACGGGATCGGATCGTTCAGTGGAGACAACGTCAGACTCTTAACGAGCTGCGGGTAAAAACGCAGTTTGCTGCTGGACCTTGGGTGGTTTGTGAACTGTGCGGTAATCTCTGAAGTCCTCCTGTTTGGCCTGCAGGTCTTTCACGGTTTTCTCCTGGGTTCGGTTCTCCAGCCAAGGGATCGTCCGACGAATCCACTCCAGCAGCTGGATTGAAGTAGGAAGAAAAGCCCAGAAAATGTAAAAAAACAGATGCAGAAATGTTGCAACGTTAAATGAATGTTTAACGTTGAACTCACGTCGCTGGCGAGCTTCTCGTAATCCTCCATCATTTGCTCATTCTCCTGGTTGACAGCCAGCACTTTGCAGATGCGATTAGCAGCAGTCTCAGCCTATCAGGAAACAAAGAGTGACTAACCTCCAATTTAAACTTTGCTCCAATCATCTCCAGCAGATATTACAATCACTAAGCTCAACTGTTTGGATTAGTGCCTCTGGGTTTTAATCACTACACTGACTCCTTCCATTTCCGTGAAAAAATATTCCACACGCAGGCAATTAATGTTTTAAAAAGTGACCAATGAAGCCGTCTAAAATAAGAAGCTACTGATGGCATGCAATCGCTTCTGATGATTAGTGCAAAGTGCCACAAAAACCCAAAACAATCAGTGTTGAAACTCCATGCGTCTCCCATCCAAATGTGGGAATCAAATCCATCCATCTAGTTACAGATTTATGGAACGCTGAAGTCCACATCAGAGCGTCTAGGATAAAACACTACCACTGGAATAAAACACAACACATCCAAAATGAGCAAAGCCTTCATCATCCAAAGGCTAAAATAAGTCTAAAATGTTCTGCTTTACGATGAATATTCATCTTTGTTTGGAAAGTGTGAACAGCAGGGAAGAAACTGGAGTCGTCAGCTGGGTTTTCCAGAACCAGTCGGTTTAAAAACGGATCGGAGCGAAAAACCCAGCCGACGTCACGAAGCAGGAACAGAAGAACAAACGGACAGGTTGTCGTTCACAGAGCCCCCATCATGTTAATTAATTCATTTACAATCAACCTTAAATATTTAAAACCAGCGCTGAAACTATCAATTAATGCTCTCAGCAAAAAGAGTCAGTTTACTCTAGTTAATGATTAATCGATTACTAAATTAGTTGGTTTGAAACAAAATGTGATCACGATTAATCATTTCAGCCCTTGATGCCAAATTTAAATATCAGCTTTCGTAAAACGATTATTTGAATAATCACGATTAATCGTTGCAGCTCTGAAATGGTTGCTGTATTTAGTGAAGTTTAATAGATTAAACTAAAATCTGAAGTCGTTCTGATGTACAAAAGCCGGTCCTGTCTGAATCAAACGTGTCGGCTGATGGGGAACTCTGCGGCGTTTGCAGGATTTTCTCGGTGGAGGTGTTAGTGTGATCTCGAAGCGTGAGGCGCTCACCTTCTGTGCGCCAGAGAAGGCGTGATAGAAGCAGGAGACATAGGTCATAATGGCCTTCTCATCCGGCCTCAGAGTGCCCACGATGTCTAAAGGCATCCCCAGCAGAACGGAAACAGAGGGAGAACAGAAAGAGTGAAGCCAAAGCTGAAAACACCCAGAGCTCAACGCTTCCTGGCCCCCAGCAGGGGGCCCACAGCTTCAGCTTCCTCCTGAAACTCAGATCACCTTGAGGGAAGAGACACCAGAGAGGTTTGGGACACGAACAGGGGAACGAACCTGAACGAGTCTGCAGATTAGAAACAGATCCGCTGCCTGCAGACTGCTGCCAAACCGTCATAATCCCAGAATCCACCGTCTAAATTTACTGTCTGGGAATCCGAGAAGTGAGCTGCTGATTCTGAAAATATGCTACAACAGCAACTTGGCTCCAAACTGGAGCGCTGAAGGTCGAGAGAAAACCTCAGCTTTTCTTCTCAAACAAAAGGAGAAAAGGTCGCAGTGAAGCTCGTCCACTGAAAGCTCAAAACGGATCAGGGAGAAACAAAAACAGGAAAAAACCTGCAGGGAAGATTTAGACTGTCGTCTCATGTTTATGATTAATTAGATCTAAAAACGGCACATTGTGCAGATTTTCCATCACTTATACTTTATACTATGTTAAAAATGACTTGATTCCTTTTAATCGGAAAATGTTTGATCGTTTGTAACAAAGAATGGATCTGAAACTAAAAGAAAGCCAGAATAATTAAACGAACTGTCTGCTGATCTGATTGTGATTTTTTCAATAATCCGATTAATAAATGTATTTTACAGATTTTGAACCAGGTGAAACTAAAACTGCCACTTGAGTTTAAAATAAAATAAAACCTTAATGTCCAAATTAAATACAAAAGTAGAATTATAAATATTTCCTGGCTTTTAGCAAACAGGGATAATTTTGGTAATTGTATCCAACTAAAAATAAAACGGGTTGGTCGATTATCTGGTTTCAACTGTAAACAATGTTCTCCAAATTTCGGATTTTAATTAAATGTTAAATTCCACTTTATTACAAAACTGTGCAGTTTGAATATCAAGCATTTTACAAACCATAAACACCAAAATCAAAGAACTTAAGTGTCTTTATAAACAGGTTTAATTAGGAAAATTTATTTTTATTGCAATATTTCACAAAATCAGCTGTTCTGATTGTGAAAAAAAACTCATAAAATTCTGGATGTTCAGAAAACGAGGCAGCTGATATTCCCAGTTTGACCACTAGATGTCAGCGCCTGCTTCAAAGTGACCTTTTAACCTTCCTGCTGCTGCTTCCTGTGCGTGCAGAGCGGATTGGGTGGACTGGTTATCGTTTTGTTTACTTGGCACTTTGAACTCTTGGAGTTCAGGTCAAAGTTTTCTGAGCTGAAAAACTTTTTTAAAAAAGGAGAAAATCCAACTTTCAATCATCAAGTTCAGGATTTAAGCAGCAAGTTTTTTTTCTGCAGACTCTTTTCAGAACCGACTCGTTCGCGTTTGTGTCCCAACATGTGCAGCGCCTGAGCTGAGCGGGTGTGAGGCCATGCTGGACAGGAAGCGGTTGTTAGTAGGAGGAGGTCAGAGGTCAGGTCAGTGGTACCTTCTGTGCTCCAGAGAAGGCATGGTAGAAACTGGACACATAGGTCATTATGGCTTTCTCATCGGGACGAGCGGTGTTCACGATGTCTACGGGGGGAGACGAGGTTATGAACAGAGACACGGCGGGCGCACGGCTCAGAGCGCAGCATAAAACATGAACCACAAACAACAGATTAGTCCTGGAGACGTCTTATCTGCAAAAAATAAACAGGTCAGGAGAGTCGCATGCGCCAGGCAGTCGCATGCGCCAGGCTGCAGCTGCCGTCTCACCGCTGCCGCTCAGGTTCGACATCTACACCGAAGCATGATGGGAAGGAGCGGAGCTGCACCGAAAAACGTTTTCATCAGGAGAAACAATCAAAACTGAAAGGTTTGAGTTTTAATGTAAAAAATCCATTTACTAATTTATTTTGTTCATTTAGTTTAAAATGAAAGGCAGAGTATTCGCGTCAAGCTGAGAAAATAAGATCAAATTTTCTTAGAAAACCTCAGTTTTCTAAGAGTTTTAGAAAACTCTTTTATTTTAAAGTCAAAATAAAAGTTGTAGTTCTTTGACTTTATTCTGATATTGTTGCTACTTTAGACTCGTTACAACTTTCCTCGCTTCTTCTTCCGACTTTCTCACAATTAAAGTTTTGCCGTTACGACTTTCTCCTCGTAGTTTTGTTTTCTCTTAGTTTGGTCCTGATGCCCAAAACCGAACGCGTCGCATGTTGATGTAAACAAAATCTGAATGAAAAGGTGGTTGGAAGGAAAAACCAAATCTCGAATGGTTTTAACGTCGTTTAAGAATCAGACGGCTGAAGGAGAAAAACTTGATTTTTCTTTGAAGATTAACAGAAATAAAGTTTGTGCCACTAAATCCTGACGAACTAAAAGCAAAACAAACCTGCACTGGGATTCGCTGAGAATACTTGCCGTCATGCATAAAGTGAACGTTTGTGCAGGTTTAACATTTTTTAATCTCTATATTCTGCTGAGATTACAGATTACAGTTACAGCCTACAGAAAGGAAACGGCCTGACCCGGAACCCGGCTTATTGATGTAAACTAAAACCCGATACAGGCTCTTCCGGCTCCTTTCACCTCCATCCTGTAAAGAAAATTATATTTGTTGCAGCGTTGACCTAAAAATAGCTCCTGTAAAAACTGGATTTACTGGTGAAGGACTGCAGTCACACGCAGAGCAGCAGTAAAAGTCACTTTCTGCAAACTCAAACAGTTAATGATTAAAGAAACTTTCTCAGAATTAATTGTCAGGCGTTTTCCCGTCCGGTTTTCAGCCTCGTACCTTCAGCGTCCAACATTTTGGGGATGTCCAGGTGCTTCTCTGCCACCTCGAAGGCGTTGTTCAGGTTGGTGACGGGGTCGTCCTGACGGAGAGAACACAGTGAAGTCAGGGGTTTCGGTTTATACGCAGCGCAGATGAAGTCTGGGAAATGTTTCCGGTTGAGTGGAGAACCTTTCTGAGGCTATCGTAGTCGATGAGGTCGGGTCTGTGTCTGTGGATCAGAGCGTTGAAGGCGAGGCCGTCCTTCCAGCTGACAGGAAAATTGAACAATTAATGCAAACATTTCTAGGTTTCTCTTAAAGAATGCTCCGGTTTCTCCAGCAGGCGGCGCTCTTTGAACAGAATTACAGAAAAATGTCTGGGGAAAATCTAATTAGATTACTGCAAAATGTGCGCCTTGATTAAGCTTATCGTTTCATTTAATTAAAAAACTGGCAAACTAATTACAAAGATTACGAAGCTCAGGAAATAAAGCTTTACTTCCTGAACTTCGAGGTATCTGAATTGTTTTAGAAAGGCGTCTGCAGTTTCGCTACCTGATGTGGAAGTTTTGCACGTTGACGTTCTTGTAAGGAGCCGTTTTCCTCTGGCACCACAGGAGGAGACCCTCCTTAGCCGAGGTCTCTGCAGGGAGGAAGAGGAACAGTCTTCATCAGCAGCGTCCATTTCTGGACACTCCTTCAATTACAGCTTCAGGTAAAGGCTAACATTTAAACAGCAAACATGAAAATGACATAATGTCATATCACAGGCAGAGAAATGGTGTTAGCTATTCTACCGAAAGAAAACACTCCTTATTTTTTTAATTATTCACATCCCTAAAGGAGAAATTAATCAGTCTATCAGAGGACAAAAAAGGAAAAATTAATAGTTAACATGCTAATGCTAACGAAGAGTGAAGTAAAAGGGGGCGGAGCCAGAGCTGAGAAGAGGGCGGAGCTTAAAGGCAGGAGTTTAAAGGTGGAGCCAAAGAACAGAAAGTTAATTCAAACTTGAACTAAATTACAAAAGCAATAAATAAATAAAGTAGGTGGAGTTTATAAAATGACCCATAGATGAAGTGCAAATGGGGCGGAGCTAAAACACAGCAGCGGTAGAAGAGGGCGTGGCCTAAAAGAGAGAAGTGGGTGGAGTTTAAAAAAACATTCACAAATTTGACTTTTGTCTCAACTTCAAGAGTTTTGGTAAAGACCTGCTGCTGAAAAGGATCAAAAATGATTTTGACGCGGTAAAATCTATACCTGCATCGGCTCATGCAGAGAAACCTTCGCATTTTCTCTCGTCAGCAGCTTCTTCCCAAAGCTGATCCCACATCATGATACTTCCTGTACCGGGGCACCAAGCGCCGCAGACTGCCAACAGTCTGCCAACAGTCTGCCAACAGTCTGCCAACAGTATCATAAGATACCCTGAGCCGTGTGTGAAACGGGCACCGTTTCCCCTCTGAGGGCATTAGAGAGAAACATCAGCAGATATTCAGGATTCTGCTTCGCCATGCAGGTCAGATCTGCTTTTCTACAGCGATTCTCACCTCTCGGTGTGAGTGGGAACAGCTTGTTTTTCGTTCTGCTTTGCACAATAAGCTCTGAAATCTGCATTTATGTGTGAAATTTACTGCTCCGGTTAAAAAAATGAATAAATTAAAGCCTCACGAGCAGCAGAGGAGTCGGAGAGTTTCTCCTGCTCGCGATTGCTGGATTTATTTCTACTTTATTTAGATTTTATTAATTTAGGGAAAGAGTTGAAGCAAAACCTGACCAAATGTCTGATGAGCTTTCATGTCTCTTTTTGTTGTGTCGTTCACCCGGAGTGAACCCTCCAGGCTGCCGTACCTTCAACAGAGATGTCCTGGATGGCGAAGCGGAGGATGATGGTCCAGATCATTCCCAGCGTCATCTTGGCGTTCCCATCAACGATTTCTGCACAAAGAAAAGTCCGACACTTCAGTTTGCAAAGTCTTACCACAGATTAGACAAATCGAGGAAGCGATTAATCAGATTAATTGTGATTAATTGATTAAGATAATCGGAGAGCAGTTTAGTAATCGATTGATCGTTAACTGGAGAATACGGATGAAAAACTGCCCACAGTCAGAGCTGAAATTAAGCCCAAACTTAAAAAAATATCTTTTTAAAAAAACGTTTGCCGCTTGAGGAGTTCTGGTTGAAGATGTTTACAGATGAAGATGATGTTTAATCTTAGATATTTATACTTTCTGTAGTTTTTGCTTCAGGGCAACTCAATGTTTCTGCAAACAGATTATTTTTTGAGTCTATCCTCCGACGATTAATCGATTACTAAAGTTGTTGACTATTTAAAGAACTGATTAATCGCGATTAATCATTTAAGTTTTAATCGTTTTAGCAGAATGTTTTCCAGCAGAAAAGGTTGAGCTTTTCACATGTTGATGTTGGAAGGAATTTGTACCTGAAGATGAAACATTTGATACAAATAATAAAGTGTTGACTAAACTGTGGTCCTGCTGCAATAAGCAATAAATCAATTAATCTAATTATAAAATAAAATGAGCTCAAATTCTATTTTTATGATTTATAGTTTCTCTTTCTACCAAAACCTGGACAACAAAAGTCTTCATTTTACACAAAATACCAAACATTAATAAATGTTTGGTATTTATTTAGACTCTCAACAAGCCTTTTTTTTTTTTTAATGAGACTTTTAGGCTTCACAATTAATTTTGTTGTTTCTGTTGTTTTGCTAATTTTGGATATTTAAAATTTCTTCCTTTTCAAGTGTTAAATATTCACTAGAATTGAAAGTTTATTGATCTTTGAAAATATGTCCTTGCATTATTATGCATGCCATTATTACTATAATGTTACTTAAAAATGGTATCAAATCAATAATGTTTATTGCAATAATTTATCATCCAGTGAAATTTATCGTGATACACCCAGCTGTTGTTGTATTTCTTTCTTATTTAAAAGCAAAAAAAATATTTATATTTTGTTTTAAAGTATTCTGTTGTATATAAAACCTTAAGAGGTTGAACAAAAAGAAACAAAAAACATTCTAAGACTTTAATCCCGTTGATTGATTGTTAGAAGAATCAATTAGTGAAATAACTGCCAGCCCCAGAGGAGATGAAACGGTTTGTAAGGGATGAAAACGTTTCGTCTGCAGGGGGATCTCGTGAACCAGACGGCTGATTTGCAGCAGGTCATCCTGGGTTTTCCTGCAGCGGCTGTTACAAAGCAGGCGTGTAGTTTGGTAGTTTGGCTCGGATTCCAGTCATAGTTCAAACAATCCTTTCGTGCTTTCGCCCGTTTCATAGCAGCTTATCGGGCGTGCTCTCACCATCACCCGTCACCTGTGAACTCGACCCAAATACTCCTCATTGTGTCTACATTCCTCAAGTTTGCTGTCAATTTCCATGTTTTAAATTCCTCTCCAAGCCGCATTCCTTCAGTTTCAGCAGCTGGACTGAAACTGCAGCAGCTCAAACGCAGATCTGGACCTTCCTTCGGCTTCCAGCTGTCATCCCCGCTTTTTTTCTCAGCCCCTTGTCCAGCTGGTGACCTTGAGACGGCAGCTTTCACAGGAGGGCAGACTCAAAGTTTAGGATGAGCAGCCATGCCTTTTTATGTTTTTTTGTTTCAGTATCAGCTGCATCATGCTGCAGGAATGTCGTGGTTGTCCTGGCAGAGTGGGAGAAAGGTCACCGTCCCCTAGCTAAACACACAACGACCTCAGTGTGACGAGGCGGCCCGGTTCTGAATCTGTGGCATCATGCAGCCGAGACATTTAACCAACATGTCAGGATTCAAGGCTGAACGCAGAAATAATGACTCCAGTTTCTATATTAAGGGAAATGTAGTAATGGAGAGAAAGACATGATCAAATTAATCTGGATAACATCTTCACAGACTAAACCGCTTTCACATTTATTTGTAAAGACGACGCTCGGCGGGTTAATTTCTGCTTCAAAACGATCTGATTGGACGCTGGACAAGACTTTTGTGTTCAAGTTGTGCTAAAAAGAGTTAGCCTGTTAGCAAAGCTACCTAAATAGCATCTGAATGCTAAACATGTAGCTGCCAACGCTAATGTCTGCATCTGAATGCTAAACATGTAGCTGCTAACACTAATGTCTGCATCTGAATGCTAAACATGTAGCTGCTAACGCTAATGTCTGCATCTGAATGCTAAACATGTAGCTGCTAACGCTAATGTCTGCATCTGAATGCTAAACATGTAGCTGCTAACGCTAATGTCTGCATCTGAATGCTAAACATTCAAAGAAGCTCTGAATGATCGGCGCTTCTGAAACTCTGGAAAGATTCAAAAGAAGCTCTGAATGATCGGCGCTTCTGAAACTCTGGAAAGAAACTTTTCTTCAACCTGTTGGTCGAATAATAGATTAAAAATAAATATTTTTGTTTATGGGCTCATTTTGTCTATTTATGCAATAATTTAGCAGCAAAAAAGTTTATCTGAATTGAAAATGTTGCTTATTTTGTTGATTGAAATGTTATTAACTCATCACTAGAATTTATACATTTGTGTTATATTGTTGGCATCATTGGGCCTCCATATGGTTAAATCTACCTGAAGTCAGACAGAATTGGACTAACGTGTTTCCAGTCAGACCGCAGTAAAAATTAGACTTTTCCGAGCCGACTTTGAACGCAGCATCTGGACCAGCTGGATTAAAACCACAGACTGATTATCAAACTGTTTGTCAGGATCATTTATCAGCTGGTTCTGGATGTAAACAAAGAATCATCCTGGTGAATTTGACTGGTTCCCTGGACGCCCCGGACCTCCATCTTGTTTTCTTACCCTCGGCGCCGATGGACACCAGCTTGACTCCCTTGCTGGCGATGAAGTCCAGCGCTTTGTTCACGTTGTTGATCTTGTGGACCCTCATCTTGCCTCGCTCCGGCTTCGGTAACCGCTCGCCTGCAGAGACAGAGGAGGGGGGGTGAGGACGCGTTTCCGCACGCTCAGCAGAACGGCCGCTCCGTCAGGGAGGCTAAGGTTACCGCGGCGACGTCGGCATCACTCAAAAATGAAGTGAATGTGAGAGAGGAAGCCGCAGGGTTTCTACGGTTTCTGAACTTCTCCAGGCTGTCGGAGGAAGAGCTGGACGTTTCTCAGACTAAAAATACTTTATTGATCCCAGAGGGAAAATAAATGTTGTTTTAGCTCATTAACTCAGATTCTTTAAAGAGTTTCTGTAGATGGCTGCTGGCAGGAAAGATCTCCTGTAGCAGTATGTGTTACAGCAAATCTGAAAAAGCCTCTGACTGAAGACAATCTGGTTTCCAAAGACTGTCTCAAGATGTTTAGGAGTCCAACACAAATCATCTGGGAATATTCATCCATCCATGCATCCATCCATGCATCCATCCATGCATCCATCCATCCATCCATCCATCCATCCATCCATCCATCCATCATCCATGCATCCACCCATCCATCCATCCATCCACCATCCCCGTCCCCAGTCCGGCAGAACTGACCTGAGATGACCTCCAGCAGCAGCATCAGTTTGAGTCCATCCCTGAAGTCTTCCTCGATGTTTTCGATCTGCGTCCCGGCTTTCCTGAGGTGGGAGTTGCACCACGCCGTGAACGTCTAAACAGAAAACCAGAATAAAAATTATCCTCCTGATTTCACACAACAATCTGACTTCTGAGAAATAAACATTTAACCAACTGCAGGAAACAACAAGTACGAATAAAAAGAAACGATAAACCAACAGAAACGCCACTGCAGAGAAGCAAACGCACCCAGAAGGTTTGATTGGTAATCTAGTAAACAAGAACATCTTCACGCGTGTGTTCCTGAAAATATGTGTTTTAACTCATTTTATTTTCAGGCAGCTCGTGGAACGGCTGGAGCCTCGACACGCCACGATTCAAGAACAATAAATCCATCCGCCAAAACACACGATAAACGCCGCAGGATTCCTCTCCCCAAAAAACATTTACAGCTTCAGCAGAAAAACTTGCAAAGCAGCAGAGCAGCAGAAACACATGGAGATCTAAAATAGACGACGAAAACATGATATCAGCTTTTGCTCCAGCTTAAAAAAAAAAAAACTGCTAAAAATAAAATACATTTTAGTTTAGATTTAAGAGTAAACTAAATATTCAACCAGTAATCTTTATTCATCTGTCCTTTGTTCAGATAAATAAAGCATCTTTAGAGCTACGAATGTTGCATAATACAACTAAAAATGCTAAGCTAACAGTATTAGCTTAGCACACTTAGAGGGAGAAATGTTTTTTTTTCTTTTCTCCAAAGACGAGAGAAATCCTCCAACCGCTAAAATCTGACCCCACTCCGTTTTTATTTTCATTTCATGAAGAAGAAGTCGCACTCAATGTCTTCAGAGGCTTTTGTGTCCTTTCCTTCAGTGGTTCTTGGTGCAGCGCCCCCACAGGCCAGGAGGGGAACAGCTTGTTCAAAGAACTGTAATAAAAAATGTCGACGGCCCGTGTGGCCCAAACCGGGTCAGAAACAGAACAAGGACCTCAACCAGCAGCAGATTCTCCACAATGAAGTAATAAACCAATAAAACCGACCAGGAAGCTGTTAGATCACGACTCTAAACATTGAAATTATTTCTTAATAACCTGCAGTTCATTGACTCAAACAGAAAACTTCTGCTAAACACGCCGCATTGAAAAGCTCATTTACTGTTTGGGTTTGGTTTCCCAGAATAAAAACACCTTCGCCCCCCCGCCATGTTTGTAATTCCTCCTGTTGAAAAACATTATGACAGGGCGCTGCTGGCCGCCCCGCCCCGCTGCCCACCGTCCCCCTGGGCCGGCGGCACAAAGCGCCCATTGATCCCGCTGGATAATAGCACCCTTCAACCCAAAGCCACTGAGTGTGTGTGTGTGTGTGTGTGTGTGTGTGTGTGTGTGTGTGTGTGTGTGTGCGTGCGTGTGTGGTGTGTGTGTGTGTGAGAGAGGCCCCTCCCCCAGACAGTCCAGCCTGTCTGTGAGCGGCCGGAGGAGAAGGAGGGTGGAGGGATTTTCGGTGGGCAGCGGTGGCAGGACAATGGTCCGCCCGCCTCAGGCGCGCAGAAACGGCAACAATGCAACAGGAAGTGGCACTGCAGTGACAGGAAGTTGAAGACAATCGGTGAAGATGCATTAATCACCCCGCTGGAGTTATTAAAAACTTCCTATTTATCATCAGAAAAACGGTTTCCGTTTTTCTGGATCTCACCAACATGGAGATTTTTATAAATCCCTCTTTTTATTCAGAATAGTGACTCTTTACTTCATTTTCATCTGAATTTTGCTGAGCAGAAACAGTTTCCTGCAACATTCAAGATGAAGTGGCTCAACATTTTCCACTCATGTCTTAAACAAATAATTTTAGTAAATCGATTAATCTTAGAATATTCGATTAATCAGATGAAAGCCTGCCACATTCTGCAGGAATTATATTTAGCTTAAGCTTTTGTATGCAATATTAGGAAATGTAAATAGATTCATTTTTTTATAAATAAGAAACTTTTTATTGCATAAAACGCAACATATTTCTGCAGTGAACACTTGACAAGACAATTATTTTGACAACTATTGAAATAATCGATCACAATTTATCTAATTATTCGTTTCTGTGCTAAAATGTATTCAGCCAAGTTTGTGATTTGGGTGTAGTAAAGTCAGCTTTTCATCCTTTTGATGAATTTCTTGACAACCGTTTGACTAATCGATTAATCACGATTAATCGTTTCAGCCTTTGGTTAAAGTGTTTCATTGATGGCCAGATCTACCTGGGAACTCCTACATGTCTGCAGAGGAACATTAGGGACGTGTTGCGGCTCGTTTTCCTGCAGCTGAAGGCCACGTTGAGCAGCTCCTTTGTCCTTCGCTTCGTCCGACATCAGCGTTTGTACCAAACCCAGCAGAGCTCAGCCGCTCAACACACCCAGCCATTATGAAGCCTCCTGTCCAGACGCAACAGCGCCTTACTGTAAGAGCAACATTTCTGAGGCGCTGCTGTGATTTCCGTCTAAGCCCAACAGGCCTGAACATGCAGAGCTGCTCCCACTCTGGATCAACAGTCCCTCCACCGTGTCGCCGAGTCGCTCTGACTGCTGCTCAGGAAAATTACTGATTTCTGGCAGCTTTTTCAAAAGGTTGTGGATTTTCTAAGCTACATTTTTGCTGATCAATCGGAAGCTGATTGATCATGTTTAGAGCGATGAACTCTAAGGTGTCAGGAATTGATGCTTTGCATGCCTACAGCGTTTCTCAGGTGAAGCTGAGATGCATCAAGACTTTGTCCTCGTTTTTAAAAAACATTTTGGACCTTCAGAGTTCACGTCAATCAATATTCTCTGAAGAATCAAAACTCTTAATCGACTCAAAAATCCATGGTAAACTGAGTTTCATACGTCTTTGTATGTTGCACATCATGCATCAGCTCCAGACAGGTGGAGACCTGCTGCGTGTCGGAGCAACATGTTGCAGGGCGATCCCAAACGGCGGCCATGTTTTCATCAGATCCTGGATCGCATCATCCATCCCGTTCTGGGTCTGCGGCTGCAAGTGAAACATGAAGGAAAAGCCGACTTTCTGCCGTGTTTCGTTCCGCTTCGGCCCGTTTGGGTCGGCAGAGGGAGGAGAGCTGAGCATCAGGTGCAGCATGTGACTGCGACCTTTAACCCTGGCATGCGCTCATCTCTCATACGCAGCTCGTCATGTGACCCATCTGCTTTACGACGGCCAATCCAGCTCAAAACGCCCGGCTCTGCTCCAGGGAATCTGCTCGCGTTCACTTCCTGCTAGATTTAATCGGCTGCAGGCTGAATTAAGAGAGTTAGCTGGTGAATCCTATTTAATCGGACCCACTGTGGGTGCCCTGACCTCCGACCTCAGCCAAGGATAACGAGCTGAAGGACAGCAAATCTGGATCTGATTGTTAAGACGGTCTAGAGTGTGAAGCTCTTACGTAACCGCTGCTTCCGTCAGGCTGTAACCGCCTCATAAAATCATTTACTTCTGGCTGTTTTCCACATCAGTGAACTTTAACTAGACACCTGCAGTTCCTCCAGCAGGGTTAAGCCGCTTCGCTGTGGACCAACGAACTGCAGGTTACAGGACTTCGTCTGCTGGGTTTCAACAGCTGCAGAGGCTAAATTTGCAGAGAGGAAGAAGAGAAAAAAAAGTTTAACATTTCATTTAAAGTTCTTATGAAACCGGGTCAAACCTCTGCGTTTCTAAAATAAAAAGGTGGCGTTTTTATTTTTCCTGCTGTCCATAGCTGCAGTTTTATACGTTTTTATCCCAAAAGCACAGATTCCACTGCATCATGAAACGATTAGTCAGATTAATCAATCGATTATTGACATAATCAACTAATTTAGTAATTATTGTTAACTGAAGTAAGCAAATGTTAAAAATTGCATTTACTGAAACAGAGAAGTAATTAGACACATTTTGGTAAAGTTTAATCTTCCATCCACTGTTGAATTTCTCAAGAAGCAGGTTTGGTTTAATCTGGTTTGTTTCAGTATTTTATATTAAAATGAATCTGTTTCTTCTCTGTACTGATATAACTCCAGCATAAAGGCCTGAAATTAAATGTTTATTTTCTTATTTTGAAAAGGAACTGAACAAATGCATTTTTCTAACTATTTTTGATTTTACAAGCGAAATGTCCTTTTTTTAACCGATTACTCGCCAGGATAATGGATTACTCAAATCTTTTTTGTGGCAGCTCTAAAACAGAAAAAATGAAGATTGTGGTTTGATTCATCCTTTCCTGATCAACATGAGCGTTTTAACGACCCCAAAGTGGGAAACGGCCTTTCCTGCAGCTTCTGCAGAGAAACTGTGATGCGTTCACTGACAAACTGCTTTCATAAATTCATTATTCTAATCTTCAGACGTTGTTTACCGCATATTCTTTCGGTACAGAATTACGATGCATGTTAACGATGCAAAAGTTTAATAAAACGCTTGAGGACATGTGGAAATAAATCGTATCAGATTTTTAGTGAAAAGGTTTTTTTTTCTTCTTTTTAAGAAAAGTTGGGATCTCTTGGAAAAATGACCATAAATCCTCCGTGCGTTTATTCTAAAACAAATCATCTGATCCCTAATCCACTTCCTCTCTGACCTGATGGGGTCAAAGGTTACAGATAAGATTGATATCAGATTAAAGAGACAAAACCAGGCAGAAAAGCACACGACAGAGCAGACACACCCCTGAAAGTCCATCACACGCACGCACACACACACGCACGCACGCACGCACGCACGCACGCACACACACACACACACACACACACACACACACACACACACACACACACACACCCACACTTGAACAGGAATGTACTCTAGTCACAAAAATCCAACCACCTACTCACACCTGCCACATGCTTGAAGCTCACTAATTAGTCCCACACCCAATTTCTCAACCCATCCGCCATGTTTGGGCTACACACACGTCGTACGTGTGTTAGTGACCCATACCCCCCACCACACACACACACACACACAGAGATAAGGGTGTGTCCTTCTAAGATTGGAAAGAATGAGCCAGGTTGACAGCTGCTGTTGCACAACCGCTTGGAGATCTTCTCATGACGGCAGCAGCGAGGGCGTGTGCTTTCTGTGGATCACACGCCTGCTTTTCCTCCCTGTTAAACACTGATGAGCTCATCAGCAGTTCGCCGCCTGCACTGACATCCAACTGCGACGCGTTTCACCACAAGAACTCCTTCAAACGCAGGTCTGACTCAGCCCAGAATGAAACCAGAAACTAGAGAAATCTGGGCGCAGTGATGGACTCTGACACCAACAGCAACATAAAGACGGTGACAAAGACGGCCTTCTGTCACCTAGAAAACATTTCCAGCACTAAGTCACTAATGTCCGCCACATTTAGACAAACTCATCCATGCGTTTCGCTTCTACTGGGTCCCTGGATCTCAGAGATTTTAATTGATTAATCGTCAGAATAATTAATCACTAAAATAATTGATGGCGGACCGACTGATCCCAACTTTCTACTTTAGTTTTAAACTTCACTTTGCTTTAATTTCTCTGTATAAAACCCTCAGAGTGGCTCACAGGAAGCTGGATGGCACCAGTGCTGTGACATCACCCTCCACTGGTTTGAGTAATGCGACATGCAGCGGCTGCATGTTGGAGCGCATCCTCTGCTCTGCAGCACTCAGGTTCGTCCTCTGAGGGAATCTGCCACCAACTGACTCCCCTCCTCCTCTGAGCTCACCTGGATGCAGGTCTGCACCCGCCTGCCCCACTGGGAACCAGTTTCACCAGCCGCCAGCTGCCAGCGGAGGTGTGAGAAACAGCAACCGACGTCTCTGGAGCCCGTCGATCAATCACTCAAGTTTGTTTGTGTTGCAAATTTCAGCGTTGCATCATGAAAAGCTAAAAGCATCATCAGCTCCTCGTCCAGTCAGGATCTGAGAGGGAACGCCATGTTTTTGGGGAATGTGGCTCTTTAATGGATGACATTTTACAGCGTCCAGCGATTGGATTCTGATTTTTAGGATCATGATTCAATTCAGAAACAATTTAAAAAAAAAAAAAAAAAATCAATGAAGTTAGTTTGTGTAGCACATTCCAGCAACTTCACACCATGAAAACATAAAAACAAAACATCTCAGTCACAGTTACAAGCTAACAGAAGAACTTAAATCAAATTGGCAAAACCTGCTGATTTTTTATTGACCACTTAAAGCCGTTTTGTATTTGAAACGCATTAAAAGATACAAAACAGATTTGTGAAATAAAAGACATTGTTTCCTGAACAGCATTCCTGAAGAGAACGTTTTCATTTGTAGCAAAGGATGAATCTGCAGAAAAAAGAAAATATTCCCAACAATACTTCTGCTCCACTCCGCATCGACTGTGCAGAGTTTGACTGTTGATTATTTTTGATTAATCAATTGATAATTGGATAACAAAAGGTGCTTAACAGATGTTTTTGTAAAGAATTTAAACTGGATTAAGTTAAAACTTCCACTTTAGGAGTTCTGGGTTCAACACTTTACTGCAGTTAATGATCAATTACATGACAACTATTTCAGTGATTAATCTGATTAATCGTTTCAGCCCCATTATACGTTATTATCTGATGCGAGGCCTGCTTACTACTTAGCAAGTGGAGATGAATATCTGTTTGCTTTTCAAGAGTCAAATTTCATCACCAGATAATTTTTAGAAGAATTTCCAAGCCTTTAACCTTATCACCGTAAATCAATGAGGCATAAAAATGTTCTCTGATTCAACAGACAAACTGCAACATATACAGTCAGTTTCATGTTGGATCCCAAAGTCTTTAGTCCGCTGCCCGTCTGTCACTTTAAACTCTGCAGAAGCAGAGAAAAAGCAGATGAGACTGGTCACTAACTGCGACCCAAAAGTGATTTAAAATCAAACTTCTGCACCGTTTTTATGGTGCAGCTCAGCTCTGAGAAAACATTGAAACCAAAATCGAGGAATTTGAAAACCGTAAAAACAAGAACAGCAGTGACAGTAAAAGTTTTATATGTGGACGATTTTGGCAGGAGGAACAACCTCAAGGAAGTTGGACTGGATCTGCTGCTGCACCAGACCGGGCCAAAACCAAGGAGTCCAGCTTCTGGTCCGGTCCGGCTGCAGAGCTCCTATTCTTAGATTAAATAAAAGGGCTGTGCTGTGGAGCACACAACAAATTACTATTAATGTTTCATCTTATTTCACCACAAATTAAAATGTTTTTTCAACAGAAATTTACTGTAATTATTTGGTTATTGTTAAATCTAATAAAATGTTTGTGTGCAAAAATCTGTTCATTTTCTAGTGCAGATATTCTGTACACTTAAAATAAGACAAAACTCACAGATAAGTTTTCAGCAGGAAACAGAAGCTTGTTGTAAGTCAATATAGATGAAAAAGTTCCTGTTCACAGGCAGATTATTTCACTGATAACATTTTTCCCATGTGATCCGAACCGCCTCCTCACTAGCTGCTTGCTAACCATGGCTAACCATGGCTAACTATGGCTAACCATGGCTAACCATGGCTAACCATGGCTAACCAGGCTAACCATGGCTAACCATGGCTAACATGGCTAACCATGGCTAGCATTGGTTTCATCTGGTGTCAACATGACGCTAAATCCTAAATACACACCTGACATATAAAATAAAATGCATGCAGAGCTTCGCTACTAATTGTCAACATTATGACATTAGTTTTTTTTTGCTGTTGAATCCTGAAACGTTGCTGTTGTCAGTTGCTATGGCAACGAGTCGAAAAGTATTTTTGAGTTGTTCTCTGCATGAAATCAATCATTCTTCTTCGTTTCCAAATGAAATGGATCAATGAATCCATCAGTTTCTTTCGGTTTCCGGTTCCGTCGCTGCAGCGGCTACAAATGGCGACTCAAAGCGTCGCGTTTTTGTCCTCCAGCGTTGTGCACATGTGCAATATTTCCAGATGTAAAAACAACATGCGAGGGGTCGATAAGTGAAATAATCTGCCAAGTGAACCTGAACTTATCACTACTGAGGAATTATTCACTTTAAATAACTCCCCATATCTTGCTCAAAGATCATCTATCAGTTAGTTTTGTCTTATTTCAAGCGAACCGAGACATTTTTTGTGTTTTCTCAGGCTGGTGTGGATTTCACAGCCGGGTTCCTGCAGGCCCGTTCAGACGGCGGCGTAACCGGATCTGCAGCTCGCTACTGTACAGCAGCAGTGCAGGAACGGGACACCGTCCCCCGCAGGCCGCGGCCCAATTTCACATCTGCACAACTCAGGCAGCTGGGAAGGAGAAGAGAAGAGCAGCGAAAATCCTGCAAGACAGAAACACTGAGGCCGCAGCGAGGAGCGGCGGCGACCCAGAGCGGGGAGATCCACAGCAGAGCAGGGGTTGCTCCGGTCTCATTATCTCCTCAAGTCTGGACAGGTGATCATTAACATGTGTGCACAAACACAGGAACAGAGGGGCCTCTGCTGCTGCTTCGTGTGCTGACAGGTAGACTGGAGCAAACACACACACAGGCGTAATTGCTGTGTACTTCTTGGCTGGCCTAATGCCCCTCAGATATACCATTATGTGAGTCAACAACTTAACACAGACTGTTTTCAACAGGCTTCCTCGCTCACTGAGGAGCCTTAATATAGCAGCCGGCAGAAACAAAAGGGAAGGCAGGATGAAGAACTGCAGGGGAAATGACTGAGAAAATATGGAGATAAACCGTATAAAAACACTGCAGCCTGAAAGGGCGACATGACCTTTTCTCCACGATTTTCCATCTTCAAGTGGAAAAACAAACATTTTACCAAGTATTTTTAATCTGCTTTACAATACAAACAGTTATTTCAGTTGAAATAAATAAAAACCTTTTCACAAAATAAAGGAGGGTGTCCAAGGTGAGGCCCGGGGGCCATTTATGGCCCTTGAAAGGATTTTGTTCGGCCCTTTCTGATGGTTACAAGCATTCAATTATTAGCAAAGTATTAGCATGCATTACTCAACAACTAGTATTTCTCAGCTTATTAACCCCTGCATCACACTCCACATGTTTACTTTAGAGATTTTCGCTCAATAGTAGCATTAGGATGCTAATAAGTAGCATCTATAATCCAACTTGCACAAGAGTTGTTGCCTGGTATATCCAAACCAAAAATACTTTATTCCAAAGAAATGGACATTTTTGGAATGAAGACAGCATCGTATCCCAGATGAGGCCATAGCTGGGGATTAGCTCAAACCCAGCTAATCCACATCATTTGCTTTTTCTGCTTCTCTTTGAACCTATGTGGTTACAGAGACACTGGAGTAGGGGATCTGCCCCCTGCCCAATACGACCAATGGAAAAATCTGTCTGCATGCATGAAGCCTTTTCAACTTTGGGTTGCAGTTATTGTAGCTTTTGATATCAGGTTGTAAAAACACCACCGTGTTGCCATGGTTACACATCATAACTGTCTAAAAGTTTGTTTTTTTTTAGAAAGGAACAAAAATCTGATGCATATGCCTTGTAGAGTAGAAATAGTTTATTTTTCAAGAGAGCAAAAATGCTGCAGTCGTTGAATCCCAGGTTTCATTTTTGGAAAATACCAACTTGGCCCATAAAAAAATAAAATAAAATCTCACATCAGTGCTTACGTGATGCGTTCCAGGTTTTATAAATTAGCATTTTATTCTCCACAGCTCAAAGGTTTAAACGATAAAGAGAGAAAGGAAATGAGGCTGGGAGGAAAAAAGGCTAAATGTCAATAGAAGCGGTCATTTCTCCATCCATTTATGCCTCTTCCTGCCTTTGTTGGTCGCCGAGTCCTGCCAGGTCAAAACGCGGCGATTTCCACAGCCAGCGTTCAGTCTGCAGCAGCATCAGCGAGGGGGAGGAGAAAATGGCTTAAAAACTGAACAACACAACTTACAACACAACCAAGAACCAGAGTCCGGCAGCAACCCGTTACCCAGTCAGTCACACGAGTAACTTTTTGAAAAAAATAAATAAAATTACTCTTAGGAGTATTTTCACTCCTCCATACTTTGAGTAATTTTATTATGATTTCTGGATTTTCTGCCCACTGAATGAAAAACAAACATTTTAACCAGAGATTCACTCCTGCAGTTTTTTTTAGTTTCAGTTTTTTATAGAAACTGATTTGGAAAATTTTATTTTCTCATTTACTGTCATTTTCTTCCATAATATACCAAAATTCTAACTTAACTTTGTAATTTGGTGTGTCTAATTATAGTAAGATATTAAACAATTGAATTTGATCAGCTACTCGCTCCTTGAGGTGAACTAAATTCTTGCTACATTTTACTTGAGGAAGCTGAAGTAGTTCTGCTCGTAGTTTTGGGTTCTCTGCCCTCCTCCGGTCGCTGCATGAACATCCCTCTCCCATTTCTAGGATGTCGGCCATATTTGCGGCCTCTTCCCCACCAAGAATGAGTATTTCACCAGAACAGGAGGCCGCATCTCGCTGCTGTGTGTCAACAGAAACCGGCTGAGACTTGGGCAACGCAGCTTTTCTCCATATCTCTCAGGCGGATGTTGCATAACTGTGTTGACACTGTCCACCGCAAAAAACCTCGCGTCCATTTCTTCACTCGGCCCGTTCGGTTGTTACGGCGTTTGACCAGAGAATTTAAATATCTGGCAGAGGATTTTTCACCGGTGAACTGAATCCACTTTGTGATAAAGGGGCTCAGCAAAGCAACGACTTTTTACTGTTTTCACCAGGAAACTAAGAGCTTAGAAATATTAATCCTTCAAAGAATGCAGAATCACAAAGGCTCTGCAGCTCTTAAGGAGGAAGTAAAAACTGAAGTTCAAGTTACCACCTTTAGCAGGTAATGAGTGCAGCAGGGTGGCAATAAGCTGAGGAGTCAGTGAGGGTAAATAGCATCTGAGCGAGAACAATACATGAAAACTACGGAGGGTGAAGAGTGCCATTAATTTAATAAAGCTGGAAATAAATACATAGAATTAAAATATGCATCTCATTCAAATGCAATGATTTAATTAAAAAACAAAAAAAACCTTCATGTGCTGAAGCACATCATGAATTAATTAAAACTGTCAACTTTATCCATCAATCTCAGTGGGCGGGGTCAGAGCTGCTTTTATAGAGACCCTGAAAATATTGACAGTCGTACAAACTTGTAATAAGTTGTTTTGACTGGCTGTTTGAAACAGCCAATCAAATGTCAGGATCTCCCCTAATATCCCACCCACTGAGTTTATATTGTTTAAATTTATTCATTTTGTGCTTCAGCACATATATATAAAATTCATATTTCAAACTAAGTTTATTACATTTCTGTATTTTTTCAAATTCAGTAAGTTAATGACATTTATTTCAAAAATTATTTACAGTATTTTGGCACTCCTGACTCTCTATAGAAAATCAAAAATCTCCAAATCTGAACCTCTTTGAACAAGTAAAACAAAAGAGAAAGTTGATTTGTGTTGTTCATCTCTACGTGTTTAATTAAAATGGTTTTCTGTCATCAGCTGGATTTTTCTGTGGCAGGTTGAAGCAGGAGGGAATTTAATGGAAACAGGAAGTAAAAAGAGGAGACGCTTTAAAACTCTGCGTGACTGAACATTTACTGGTTAAAACAGGCAAAGTACTCAAAAACTGTACTCAAGAGTAAAAATGTATTTGGTAAAAACACTATGTATTAAGTTACTAATCAAATTGATATTTAAAAATTACACTATTGGGTATTTTAAGGACAAAACTGACAACTATTCATTTTGGTAACAAAAACTAAAATCAAGCAAAAGAAAAATCTAAATCAGTTTCAGTAAAAAAAAAAAGACTGCAAGTGTGTGTCTGATTTTTGGTTAAAACACGTTTGTTTTTTATTCAGTATGTAGAGAATCCAGAAATTTTACTCAAAAAAAGTTACTACAGTAAATGCAACTAGCTGCAACCAGGCTCTGATATTTGTGGACATAAAACAAGCAAAGCTCAGACTTTTTTGCTGCAAAACTTTTACTATTAATCCTTTCCAGATGTGACTTTCCCTCCTCCGGTCGATCCGTCGGCAGAAACACGTTTTGTCGAGCGTCTTGTGCAGAAGACTCGACCCGTCTCCGAACAAATCAAACGCCTCGTTTTTTTCTCACTGTGTTTACGTCAGCTCTGCTCAGCGCAACAACGCCAGGAATGCGTGCTATGCTCTTCCTCCCCGCAGCCCCTTCGATGCATCTTCTCTACGACTCAGACCTCACTTCCTTCCTCATTCCACCACCATCATCACCGTCTGCTTGATCTCCGATCTTTGTCTCTTTTCACAAGCAGTCAGTCAGGTTAAGATGAACCATCTGTCGCCTAAACTATTGACACAGTTGTGCTAAATTACAAACAGTGTAAAATGAAAGCATACCCCTGTAACTGTGGGCCATTTGATTTAAACATGAACAGCTGGTTAAAGCAGTTGGAGAGGTTTTATTTTTCATTGATGCAAAGTTAAAATCGTTCTGCAATGCGTAGTGTTATGTACAACAGCAAACATTTGTCTTTTAATAACCACTTTGTTCTGTTTAATTTCATGGGAAATGTGACCACATCTGACCTGTGGGGTTTAATCAAAAACGTTTTAAAACGAAAAAGGTACCAAAATCATAATCTTATTCATAAGAGTAGACCAATTTGTGTTTGTATTACCAAAAATAAAAGGTGCAAACTTTGGAATCTACAATGAGACCAAGACTATTTTCTATCGTCATTTTTAAAGCCATTTCTCCTGCTAACGCTAGGCTCACATGTTTGTTTTGGTTGCATTTACCCAGAATACCTTGCACTGTCGTCCACTTCCTCCTTCTGGAGCTTTCTCCAATCAGCTTGGTGTTTACACAAGCATTCGAATGATAATGTATATCGTGATCAATATCGATAGATAATCTATCCGATGGAACATTCACTGAGCCGCACAGCATTCTGGGAGACGTAGGCAGAGGAAAGACTTTAGCCGCTCTCACACAGATAAGCTAGGTTGGTGGAATCAACCATCTCACTCGCTAGTCGGTTGCCTAGCAACAACCTGCTGGGCAGCAGGCAGTTTCAAGTTCTCCCCAAACTTCGGTTACCTAGCAACAGCCCATTTAGTAACCTGTGCAGAAGCAGTTTCAAGTTTCTCTCATAACTGCTTAAAAATTAAAAACTAACGAATGGAGTGAAAACTGGGTAAAAGGGCAAAGGTCACGCCACCAAGTTGGTAATTATTTTAGGTATTTAAAATAAAAAAAAACATAATTATCAATAGCCTGATATGAAATGTGATAAGTTTTTCAGCCATATTCTCCAGCCCCACTTTAAAGACAAAGTGCAACAATCTTTGTCCAAGCTGAAGGTTGTAAAATGATCAAATCAGTTTCCTGCTCATCTCCTCAGCAGGTCTAGTTAAAGGTCTGGTGCAGCAGCTTTAATCAGTTTTCAAAAGCTGCTCAAACTCCCAGCCAACGTATTGAGCTCAATGTTGGCGTCTCGTATCAAGCCATCACTTTTTCCCTCCTCAGCCAATCGACTGCTAAGTATTCCACTTCCTGTGTTTCAGAGGCACAGGAAGCAGTGGGAGTGGAGGATGTCCATGTTAATTCCCCAGGAATGTGGTGGATGAATCCCACTGTACAAGACATCAAACATTAACGCAGGGAAACCTGGTAAAACTGAACATTTACAGTCTGTCCAATCATGACACATCTGCCTGAGCCCAGTAACGAAAAGGCAGGGGAAGTTCATGAAAGGGCGCCGCGCTGCTGCGAGTCAGAGGAGCAATCTGACTCGTGCAGAGAGCCAAGTGAGGTCAGGAAGAAATGCAAACTCCAGATGAGAGGTGAACAGGCTGCATTCAGGAGGGAGCCGGCGGCCTTACAGGCGAGGGGAAAAAGGAAAACATTTCTGCATTTCTGAGCCGTGTTTATGTGTGTAGAAGTCGCTCAGGAAAAGAAACTAAAAATAGAGCCAGACTTGCTTAAAACTGAAAACAGCGACTGTACATTGTTAATAATTACTTCAACTTAATGATGTGACTACAGATCACTGAGCCACCGCTTTGAAAAGCTACTAAATCAAACGTTTAACTCGACACACGCTAAATGCTTGTCATGCTAATAATTGTTTTTATGTGTTCAAACAGAAAACAGTTTCACTTTGTGGCTTTATCCACACTCAGTCATGAGTGGTAAAACGCTAATTCATACGATTCCCAACAATTTATCCAAACAAATTCAGATAATATAATGACGATACAGGTCATGTTTTTTAAAATGACATTTCTTAATTCTCAGTATTAATTTCAATTGCTAGCTAAAATAATTTTCACCAACATATCCTTGGGAACCTGCAACCAGTTTAGCTACCTAGCTGCCATCAGTTTTGTTACCACGGCAACTGTTTTTAATTTTACATCTTTTCCATTGAAAACACTTTTTAAAAAGCTTTTTTTTTAAAGTCAGAACTTTCAATCCTTTGAAAACTTTATTCCTTCTGTTAGCAAACATTTGCTAATAACCTTTTCTTTTACACATTAAGCTAGCTGTTGTGATGCTAATGCTAGCATCATAATGGTAGCGCCAGAACTGGATGATTTTAACATCAATCTTAGCTGCTGTGAGTAAGTCGTGTTCAGTGAGGTGTTTAAAATAAAGTCAGAGGAAGATATTATTTGGTCTTTTTTTTATAGCCCAGTTTTTAAGCGATTTCTCTCACATGGACGGATGTTTCTATTCCTAAATGATTGTCTATCACTGAAAGGCTAGCGGAATATTGTGAATGTTTTCACGTTCTTATATTTCTAAAAGGAAAAGTCAGAATCAGTCGAAGTTGTCAACAGGAATTCAAAGCATCTTTAGCAAAGTTGAAACGGTGACATCACCAAGTTGCACTTAGTCACCATAAGCTTGTAGTACAGCTGGGAGTGTGATGAACATTTTGTTATAATGCTAATGATCCCAGAACTTCACCTGGAGACCGATACAGGGTGTGACTAACACCTGGTTTCTGTATTAGCCTGCACCCAGAGAAAGACTTTTTGAACAAACAGAGATTATGTTTATGTAATTTTCCTTCCACTGTTTTCAAACCTCATATGCCGTCATTTCCTCTGATGCAGTGAAAAACATCTTTACAAGTATTTTGGTCTAGTTTCTAATGCAAACGTTTTAATTCACTTTAATTGAGAAAACTAACAAGTAACTTTTCAGGAAGATATAGGAGCTTTTCTTAAGTCAGTAATTCCTTAATATTGACGAAAAGGTTATTGTTCCATTGGCAGATAAATTAGATTATAACAATATTTTTCCATGTTATAAGTGGAATAATCTGCCAATGGAACTATTTATTCATCAATATTAAGACATTTTTAACTTAAAACAAGCTCCTATGTCTTACTTATAAGTTAGTTTCATTTTATTTCAAAAGTAACCAGACCAGAAATACTTGGTAATATTTTGTGTTTTTTCAGTGCGTGCTCTGATAGCAGACATCTCCACTTAGTTCAGGTTGACGTTCAGTTAAAAGGAGATGGTTTGGTACACAGTGACTGTTTAGCGAATGACTCTCCTGAGTTGACCTTTGCCTTCCCTGACGTACAAGCCGACCCTTTCAGTTACTCATTCTGTTCGTTTCCAGCTGTTTTCCGGCCGTCTCCAGTAGCCAAAGAGGTGTTCCCTTTCCTTCGCCGGCTTGACCTCCCATTACGAAACCAGAACGGTTTAATCACTGAATGAGCTGAGGTCACCGTTATTACAGCACACACACGTTCCTCCGCGTGAGCGTGCCCCTGCATCATCCACATCAGGAGTTTGGCAGGCGCTAATGGCAGCTGGCAGCGGCAGGAGTCAGCTGTTAGAAAAACCGCTGGCTGAATCTTTCCAGAGCTACGCGTCGGTTCTCTGGTTCCGTTCATCAGATTAGGCAGCAGAAAACAGAACCAGCCACCAGCCTCTCTTTGCTAGAAAGCAGACTATTATCTAGATGCCAAACACATAAAGATCAGGTTGCACAGGAGCGCGGCAGTGACTTAAACTACAATTATCTTGCTGATTAAGATGGACTGGGGCAACAAAAAGTAGGTAATTTACCACGTTAGCGAAGCACAGGATCACAGAGCAACAGATTTATACAGATTACTTGAAGTTTTTATTGTGAAAGACGACAAAAAAAGGTTTGAAGCTGGAAGTGACTCATGTAAGAACTGCCACTGAGTCAGTGACAGAAGAAAAAGAATCTGAATGACGATGGAAATGTATTTGGTGACAGCACATGGTTTTCATCAGGGGCTGTTCTGACTGCCAGATGTCTGCCGCTGCCAAAGAGCTGAGAAATCCTGGAAACCTGATTTACTGACATGTGAAAGTCATTTGGCCTGTTTACGTCGCTCCGCGCTGATCGTCCATTAAAACCACCTGTTTAATCCAAACCGCCTCGGACCGAGAGCGACGCCGAGCCGTTTACTGCAACGCCGCGTTCAATCCAACCGACTGGACCTTCGGAGGAATGATCCAGTCAGAACAACACCAACTATTACAGCTGGAATCTAAAGAATAGGCTGATCCTCAACCTTCAGAGCCACATAAAGACGGCTACAAAGTCGGCCTTCTATCACCTGAAGAACGTTTATAATATCTCAGCAAGATGTAGAGAAACTCCTCCATGCGTTTATCTTTAGTCGCATTGATTACTGCAGCAGTGTCTTTACAGATCGGTCTAAAAGAATCAATCTGATCCAGAACGCTGCCGTTGGTGTTCTGACTAAAACCAGGAAGACGAAGCACAACAGCCCAGTTCTACAGTCATTCCACTGAGCGGAGAGACTTTAAACTACTGCTGGTAGTTTATAAATCACTGAACGGCTTAAAGATTGGCCGATGGACCAACCTTCCAGGCCTCTCGGTTCTTCTGGTTTTGGATCCAGAACCAAACGTGAAGAAGCAGGATTCAGCTTCTATGCACCATAAGTCCAGAATAAACTTCCAGAAAACTGCAAAACAACTGAAACACTGAATGAATTTAAGTCTAAACGCAGCTGGTTAGTGCTGCTTTTGAACCTGAACTAAAACAATCAATATTTTTAAGTGCATCAATGGCACTTGGCAAAATGCAATGCCTTTTGTGTTTTGGATGAGGTAAAACACTTTGAAGTGCCTGGCTGCTGAAATGTGCTGTTTAAATAAAGTTGATTGATTGACTAACGTTAATCTGGGCGGCGTCTGAAAGGCACACCAGCAGAGATTAGCAGGAGCTGATGTGGTTTTACTGAGAACTGAAATCAGCAACTCATAATAATACAATGAAAACACTCATTTACTGAGAAACAAACACAACAGTTAGAGGCTCAAACTCTAAAAATGGGCCTGTTGCAATACTGGTTCAGCTGAACTGCGCTGCTTCCGTTTTCAAAAAGTTCAAAACGTCGGTTTTCTTTCATGAGTGACTGATAAAAACCATCTGAAACCAGAAAAAGGAAGTTGTTGGTGAAAGAGCTGAAGTAATTGTGCTGAGAGCAGAACTGAGAACGAAATTAACATCGTTTGTAAAAACTTGCACAATTTAATCTCAGAGAAAATGCCTCATCTGTAAAGGATACAAGTTTTCCTTCAACCTGATGACTCATGAGTTGTGTTTGCTGAAGTGCAGCATTAAACTTGTCTCCAGTGTAGAAATGGCTCATTAAGCACATGGCTCACATTCACAGTGGCATTCAAAACCAACTCATTTTCCTGTAAAAATAGAAAATGATGCGCAACTCCCCGAGTTAGCCAGCAAAGCTAAAGATAACATTAGCAACCCAATGCTGACTTTTAATATCAAAAACATCTGGAGGCATACAAATTTTCAAAGCAACAAAAGAAAAAGTACTTTGAAGAGATAAAGGAAATTTTCAGTAAATTAGCTAACATTAGCAAGCTAATGCTAACAACCAACAATGCAGGAACATAACAATTTTTACAAGGTGAGGAAAACAGATTTTTTAAAAATCTGTTTGCACCAAAGTCTCAACTGAAAGAAGGATGCTAACAGCTAACATTAGCATGCAAATGCTAACTACAAATAACTGACTGGGAAAACTCCCTCCACACACTGATGTCAGCATCTCATGAGATAATCGCCTGTTAATGCCTAACGACCCAGAGTTGCACTTTGGATTCATAAAATCTACGGCGTCCATCCAGTTTTAGTATATTTTCCAGTGAACCTCTCTACACGCAGAATAAGTATTAAACTAGGCAAAAAGAGCAACACATGAACCGTAAACATAAAATAAGTTAATCTGCAGATGCTTTCACATCTGGTAGGCTGTAAATGTGGTTCGATTTGGGACCAAAATAGCAACTTTTATTATATTTTCAGCTGCACTGAGTAAAACCAACCAAGGAATCTGTTTCCTTCCTGGCCTGTGGGGGCGCTGCAACAAGAACCACTGAAAGAAATAACATGAAAACCTCTGAAGAAATTTAAACTAAAATGGATTTTAGTGGTTCTAGGGTTTCTTTTTTGTCTTTGGTATAAAAAAGAAAAACCCAGGAGCGCTAGACTAGTGCACTTGTTTTGGTTGTTTTTACCCAGAATGCCCTGTGTTGTACTTCACTTCCTGCTTTTGGAGCGGTCTCTGGTCCGCTTCGCATTCAAACTGAATGAGAGTCCACTGGTCCAGTCCAGACCGAGGTTTTCAGGAGGAGCAGTTCAATTTCACCTTCACACCTCAACAACTGAACTGGATTTAAACTCAAACAAACTGGAGTTGGATTAAAGTGAACCAAACAGAGCCGGTGTGAACGAACCCTTAGGTACAAATGCATCTATTTTCGACCATTTGGTCAAACGATATAAACCAGCAAGGCCAGGACTGTGTCAAAACGTTCCAGCGTACAGAAAAAGGAAAAAAGGAATTAGAAAGTAAAGCATAAAACCTGCTTGGTTATTTCTGCATGCTGGGCATGACAAGCATTCAAACTGAAACATTCACACTGGGCAGGGTTGCTTACTGCCAGACTGCGATGACAACCAACATGTGCACACACCTCAAAGAGAAACAAAGGTAGCAAACAAAGGGCCAAAGTATTTGCAAAGACAAGAAGGAAAGAAAAACCCTCAACATCTGATTATTCGTCTGGTTTAATCAAAGAGGAGGGAAAGTAAAAGGAAACAGTCGGATCTTTGTGCGTGTTGGAGAGAATGCGGTTGGACGGGAGTTGCAGGCCGGCCCAGTTGCCCGGCAGCAGAAGCATTGTCACATTAACAGCCTCTTCCTGCCCCTCCCCCTTTCCACCCGCCTGCCGTGCTTTTACCTTATAAGGCAGCAGATTTAAGTGGCTGTCGCCGCGACAACAGTGATGTAAGAGGCCGGCAAGGTGCGCCCCCCCGCTGACACGCAGGAGGAGCGTCCAGGGAAATGACCGACTGCCCACCTGACCCACATCCACCACAAGTTGGGAGGAAAAACTCCTCATGATTCTCTGAAGAATTATTGCTCACTTCTTCTTTAGATTAGAAGTTACCAAACAGCTTCAGGTATTAAAGCTGGAAACTAGAGAGCAGGCTGAACTCTGACCTGAACCTTCAGAGCCACATACAGACGGTTACAAAGTCGGCCTTCTACCAGCTGATCAACATTTCCAGGATTAGAGGATTAATATCCCAAAAACATCTAGAGCTGAAACTCTTCATCTTTATTTACACCAATTAAAAAAATTAATCAGATGCAGAAAGCAGCTGCTCGCGTTCTCACTGAAACCAGGAAACCACAGCTCCTCTAATCTGGAATAAACTTCCAGAAACACAGTTCCTTATAAAAGGCTAAAACTGCCATTAGACTAAATTTTTAAATTTTCCAGTTATTAATCGCATTCCAATGTTTTTTATGTTTATGCTTGTTGTTTTTACATTTCCCTCGT
The DNA here is from genome assembly GCA_911649635.1 of Poeciliopsis gracilis. Taxonomy (NCBI): domain Eukaryota; kingdom Metazoa; phylum Chordata; class Actinopteri; order Cyprinodontiformes; family Poeciliidae; genus Poeciliopsis; species Poeciliopsis gracilis. The sequence continues at coordinate 1,794,477 of CAJVRI010001518.1, forward strand.
GCGAAGCGCCTTTCCTGCTGACGTGTTTAAAGTAATAAACGACTAACTTTCACTGTGTTTTCTGTAAAATCTCAAATCACGCAGCACAAATGCCAAAGTAAAAACCAAAAACTGGAGTTTAGTTCAAATATATCTCAGGATTTGGAGCTGAAGCGTCTCTAACCTCAACACCGGCTGTTAGCTTGAATTTCTGTCTGATGAAAAAACAAAGCAGAGTGGCGCTTTTAGCTCCCCCTCCTTCCTGCTCCCCAGAAAGGGAAGCAGGAATGAACATGGCAACCTCAACATTTTTGTGACTCTGTGGTTGTTGCATCAGCTGCTGCTTCTTCTCCTTCAGCAGCGCTAAAAGTCAGACGGTGAGAGTTGACTTTTTGGCAGTAGCTGTGTGTAAAGTCTCTCCTTTACTTTAACTGCAATTAAAACAGTAAAAGCTGAATATTTATGCAAATTGAGGATGTTTACAGATGGACGAAGTTGCATTCCAAGTTGCAGAAATAAGGATTTAGTGTGGATTCTGTGAGGCCTCCAGAACGAGGAACAGCATGTTTGCTCCTCTGAGTTTCCGCTTGTTGACGACCCGGGCAGAAACATCCACCCCCCCGCTACCAAAGTTCAGCTTGGTCACACATTCCACAGCGCAGCCGGGCCTTTATGGTTTTATGATTCACAGACTTCAGCCAGCAGAGTGAGTGAAACGGATTCAAAGGCAAATCAGCATGCAAAGCAGCCATCAGTCAACAGCAGGCAGGATGGCTAACGGACAGAAGCCGCCGCAGTTTAAATTAAAACAGCTGCAAAATGAACTTCAGGTTCATTTTGTTACATTACTGCATGTGGGGGCCAAAACAATTAATTGAAATAATCAACTAATGCAAGTTGATTAATCGTTAACTGGAGTATACATAATCAAAGCACGTCAAGCTCAGGGCAGAAATCAAGACAAAACTGTACAGATTTCTTCATTTTGCATTTAAAGTGAAAAATAAAAATTAAAAAAATAAAAAATTCCATGTCGATTAGTCAGATTAATCGTGATTAATCGATTACTGGAATGACTGTCAACTAATGTAGTAATCGATTAATCGCTAAGTTGCAGTATGCAGACTTAAAAAAGACTTTTTGCTGAAAGAACTGAGGTGTAAATCATCTGGTTCCAAGAAAACAATTGACCAGATCAAATGTCAGAAGCATTTAGCTGCAAATGCATCCTTTGCTTCAAATAAGAAAGAGGTCACTAAAGAAATGCTGCAAAAAAATGTTTATTTTCTTACTTAAATGAACTGCATTTATTTACTTTCAACTTTTAATGCATTTCTAACAAACAAACAAAAATCTGCAGGATGTGCAAGTTTTTTTTATCCGATAAATTGTCTGAATACCCGATCAATCGTCAGAGTAACTGATTAATCAATTACTAAAGTTATCCTCTGCATGACCAACATCACATCTGTAACCTTCCTGTGAACCGTCATCGATCATGTGACCAATCAGATCGTGTTTTATTCCTGGCAGTTCGGGAGCAGATCCATCCGACCGCATCAGCCTAAAACTTTACGTTAACGTAACTCAGGGAACCTCGTATTCCAGATAATCACAGATTGAGCTGGGAAAAAACCCACATTTCCCCTCAGAAGCCCTGATGGCTGCAGCTGTGGGAGGGTCCATATGATCCCTTTAAAATAAGCCTGATATGAAGAAAACCACCACTGCAATCTGGATTTGTGTTATATGATGGATCCAGCCCAAAGCAAAACAAAAAGCTCTGACTTTAAATCAGTCAGCTTAAAAAAAGGCACCAAACTCAACGGAGGAACCCAAGTTTTCCTGTTAGTTTTTCCTTAAATGATGCCTGTTGGTAAGATGCACAAGATCGACATGTTAAGATCAACAAAGCAGCAACTTGACATGAAGATGCCTTCAGAAAACGGCTAACACTTAAAACTGCATCCTTAGAAATTACGTTTTCTAGAAGTTACAGAAAATATCACCAAGTAGTTTTGGTCTCATTTCTGGTCCAAACGTCTTTGTATGTTTGCAATAAGATAAAATAACTTACAAGTAACTTTTCAGCAATTATTTCCAATATAACATTAAAAAAATGACTTATTACAAGAAACAATCCTCTTTTAATCACGATGAAGAAATGATTGACTTAAAACGAGCTCCTACTAGGTTACTGTGGGTTTTGCTGCATCTCGTGTGCCGAGATGTTCACATCAGAAACTAGATCAACATCCTTGATCATCTTCTGCGTTTCTGCAGTTGGATGTGGTTTGACCTTTGAACTAATTGGATTCATTTTGCAGCTTTTGGAGCCAAGCTGCTGCCTGTGATGAGTAAAAACACAGAGTGTAACTTCCTCTTGCAGCCTCACACCTCGGCTGCTTCCTGCTCTCCAGAACCGCTTCTCAGAACCGAACCGGGTCGACAGATGACTCGACACCGGCTGCTTCGGCTCTGCGACTCTCTGACTCCTGTGACTGCTTCTCATCAGCCGGGAGTTTCACTGAGGAAATCCTCACTCAGACTTCGGCCACACAGGGGAACGGCAGTGCAGCATGGGGTTTGTTGCTAAGCAACGCAAAACCACGGCGTCTTATTTTTAGGAGGCTTAAAATGCATCTGTAGGTTGAACAAATCGGACCGTCGAGCTGAATTTTCATTCTGCTCAGTGTGGTTTGTAAATGCGGCAAAGAAAACCAAAATAATGTTTGCTGATGAAGTGAAGCCGGCGCGGGGTCGTGAGTGTCGCCGTGCGTTTACTACGGCGCGGTGAGTCAGAGGAGCCGTCTCTGCTAACAGCGGCCGGGTAATCCCTGCAGGCTCGCTTTGATTGGATCAGACGGGACCGTGAGGGCACAGGACTTCCCTGACCCACATGGAGATCGGTGCAGCTGCAGGAAAAGCTGCAGCTTTGTGACAGTTTATCCAGCAAACAATGGCTGCACTTCTCCACTTCATGCCTTTTGTTCCCATGTTGACATTTAAAATACAAAACCAACCAGGCATTAAAGTTCAGCATATACATTCGGCTTTAAGCACTGTAAACAATTACCACCTCTGCAAATCCCCCAAACTGCTCAACAATAGCAGTTTTTAGCTCGGACTGAATCGATGAATCATGATTAATCGATTAATCGATTGCTCGAATAATCGTCAACTAAAGTTCTGTTCTGGGGAGGATTCTTCATAAAATCTATAAAATCATCAACAACCCTGACCATCCTCTTCCTGAGACTGTGGGGAAAACAGTGTCTTCAGTCAGAGGCTTCTTCAGATTCACAGTAACACAGACTGCTACAGGAGCAGTTTCCTGCCAACAGCCATCACTACCACAGTAACTGAATTAAAATGAGTTACATTTAATTTCCCTTTGAAATCAAAGGTATCTTTCAATTTGATTAATCGTTGAGTATACAGATTTTTTTAATAAAATGATTATTTCCAATAAATAATACATCATTGTATTTTAAGCATGTTAAAAATGTTAATTTTCTGATTTTAAAAAAAGAACAGAATTGTTTATTTGCATCTTTTAAAAAGGTTTCAGTTGTTAAAAGAAAAATCTGCCAAATATTATATTTATTATTTGATTAGTTGTCAGAACGATTGATTACTAAGCTCTGCTTTTGGCTCTTGCACAGATACCAAAACATTAAAACCATCTGTGTTTGTATTAATGAAGCAGCAGCGACTCTCTGCTCTTTGATTCAGTGACGTTTCCCCATCTGGTCCACCAACACCCGGACTGACACACAAAGTGATCCGTCGGCGTTTCGGGCCCGACGTGGAGGATTCGCCCCGGCGTTTGCGGCGGCTGCTGCTGCGGCGGCGGCTTTATTTAAAGGCAGGAGAGGAGCTGAAAAACCACAGAAACCTCAGAGCCTCCTTCCTCTTTCTGCTGCGGCTCCCAGGACGCCGACACCAGCGATCCACCAGCCCGTCACCCTTCACTCACCCTGACTCACAAAAGCTGTAAGTTGGCAATAAACTGATTTAAAGCACTAAGGTTAAAAGGTTTAAATTCAATATTAAAACCAAGATATTGCTCTAGTCTGGACCCGAGTTGCTCTGATCCAGAAAAGAACCTGATCCAGATGCGACTCTCCAAATCTTGGAGGATTTTTGGCTTTTTTCATTTTTAATCACAAACATCTGCCTCTACAATCTCAGCAAACTTCTGAGATTTTCTTCACTTACAAATTTAATCTTAAATTTGCTAATTTATGCCTTTATAATCATGAAAAATGATGGTTTTCTTGCACATTTTCAACTTTCTAGCATCTGAATTTTCTTGCAGAGATGTGAAATTACTGTTTAATCTACTAATTTCTCCATAATGACCCTAATCCTAACCTGCAGGGAGATATTATCAGGCCTGGGGGTAAAGCTTTGTCTGCCTGCATGCATAATGTAAACAAACAGACATTTAACGGCTGCATCATGATGACACTGTCTTCCTTTGTTTATCCAGAACAATAATGTTCATGATGGTTTGGAAATGTTGAGCTGCTGCTTCGTTTAAGGGGTTTCACTGCATGTTTATGGATTTGTGGAGGAGCCTGAGGGTTTTATTCCTCTGTGGAGCAGAAACAAAGAGCTGAACGTCTGAATGTTCCCCCAGAGAAAGCAGAGCAGACAGAAACCGACCCGTCCCACCAGATGATTCCTCAAAACAACCAAAGGCAGAACCAGAGAACCCGGTTCCCGTTTCTTTAACCGAGCGAATCGAGGGACAATCTGATGAGCTCTGAGGAACCTGACAGCTGGGAACGGCTGCTAAATATTTAACGCCGCTCCTCAGTGGCCTGAAACCAACACGAGCTCCACCGACGACCAGCGGGGCGGTTCTGAAGAGAACGGGCCTCGGTCGGGACTCAAATCCTGCGGGACGACCCGGCTCTGGTGTCCGCGCAGATGAAGACGACAGCGGCGTTTATCCACGCTTCACAAAACAAATGCTTTCATGTTCGTGCATCTTTCGCTCCGTTTCCAACCTGCTAAATGATTCAGGAGGAGAAATCAGACGCAGCCTGAATCAGGTCCGTTTGCTCCAGAACCGGCCGCCACGGCGCTCCGATCAGTCGGTCGGGTGATTCCCCAGATGGGTTCGGCTCAAAACACAAAACAAGTTATCGATTAATCGATCACTTAACGATTAATCGGGTAAATAAAACGTCACATTCTGCAGATCTTGAGTCTTTTTGTGCAAGAAATACATTAAAAATGTAAATAAACAAATTCATTTTATTATTGTATTAAGCAACAGAAAAATACATTTACTGAATAAAATCCAATATTGTAGCATTCATTTAGTCAACTCCTTATTTGCAACTATGGATGCATCTGCACATAAAAATGCTTCAATCAAAAACAAAGCTCAGCTCTTTGACTGAACAGTGCAGTTCTGGTCAGCAAAGTGATTAATAACTGATTATTGGAGGAAAGAGTTGAGCAATACTTTTTTTTTTTTTTTACTGAATTTAAACTGGTGAAGCCATTTTTTATGCAGTTTGGCTTAATTACAGCTCTGTCTGTGTTCTTTCAATAATGGTCCTATTTTTGAATCTCAATAATCAATTAATCATTTGAGCGCTGGCTAAATTACCGGTTTTCGCCCAAAGACTGGGCAACCTGTTCGCCAGGATAAAAACGGTACAGATGATGAATGAATGGAAAAATATCTGGTTTAAATAATAGAGTCAAATGGCCTCTTGGCGACAAATAGATGCATTTATATTTGTTGTAGATCATAATCTGAATCACTTTTTTAGACTCCAAATGATAAACATTTTGAAATCCATGTCAGAAAAGTTCCTGAATTTTGTCTAAAACTGACCAAGAAGTGTTGGAAACCGCTCCTTTCTCAGCAGAGAGAAGACAGGAACCCTGACAATAACAAGTTGTCGGTTTGATTATTAATAATAGCGCAGCTCAGAGGTCTGGTCAGCTGAACCGCGGCTCCACAGCAGCAGAGGCTCTACAGGCCGTTTCACCAACACGCCCTGAATGGAGAAGAACCCGTCTAGGTGTGGCCGCCTGAGCCACACCCAGACCATCCGACTCGGTCTGAGCTGCAGAACAGCAACGTTACTCCAGAAACGCATCAAACGACCTCCAATCATTTCTGCTTCACTTTGACTAAAAGCACAGAAATCAGGACAAATTATCTCCGTTTCAAGCAGGTGATTCTGAGTCGGCCGTTAAACATCACACCTCAGATGAGCTTGTTTTGCTTTGCACTGGCGCTCCAGCAGCGGGATGTTTGGCGAGCGCTGAGAGACGAAGCTAACCGCTGGAAGACAGGAGGAAGACGACGGACAGAAAACAGGCCCGTCCGGTTTGGTGCTGCTCAGGCATTTCATCTCGTTACTGTCGGGATAATTACTGCTGAAGACGGAGTTAATGACACAGATCATTACAACTAAACATCACCATTACAACTCGCATAATGGAGTCAGACTGGCTGGACTCAACATCAACAATCAGCTGGTTTTTCTTCATGATCAAACATTTCACCAACAGTAACACGACTGAGACAAAAACACTCGTCTTGTTTTTCCTCCTGATAGAAGATTTGCTCTGATTTGGGACAAAATTTTAAATATTTGCTCCATCTCCAGCTGCTGTGTTTCTCTTTCTCTGCTCTGAATCAAACCAAACCCTTTGAGCAACCTGTTCCCCTCCTGGCCTGTGGGGGCGCTGCACCTTGAACCACTGAAGGAAACGACAAAAACCTCTGAAGACACTGAGAGCAACTTCCTTCTTCACAAAATGGAAACAAAATGGAGGTGTCAAATTCTAGTAATTGAAGGATTTTTCTTTAGTCAACAAAGCTCAGCTTTTCTCCCGTTAGCGCTAAGCTAACGCTTTTGTTTTGGTTGTATTTATTACCCAGAATGCCCTGCAAAGTAGTCGTCCACTTCCTGCTTTTGGAGCGATCTCCGGTCTGCTAGGTGTTCACATTCCAACTGACCCAGAGTTCACTGAAACCACTGAAACCAGACTGAGGTTTGTAGGTGAAAGGAGTTAGCTTAACATTGAACCTCAAATGAACCAGACTTTGACTAGGCAAACAGAGAGGAGTCGGATTAAACAGGACTGGAGGGAATTATAGTATAATATTAATGAAAAAGTTCCAGTTCCACCAGTAGATTTTTAACTTATAAAAAACATGTTAGAGAAGAACTCATACTTTTTTGTCTATGTTAAGGAATTATTTACTTAAAACAAGCTGAAAAGTTAGTTTTTATATTTTAAATTTGCACTAAAATCTAGATTAAAGTACTTGGTGAGAGTTTGTGAAACTGCTAAAGGTGCAATTGTGTAATTTTCAACCCTGAAGTAACTGCAGAAGTGGAAAGTGAAGTTGTTGCAGCAACATAAAGTCATTAAAGCCTCATAATCAGCGCTCTGATCTCCATCTGCTTTGTCTCTGTGGCTGAACTCTGCAGCTCTGAAAGATCCACTCGCCTCGTTTCTGCTCCAGAAAGCTGCACCTGTTAGCGTCAGGCATCAATAAAAGGCTTTTTTAAGAAACATGCAGCGTGATCACGCTGCGCAGGCCGACCTCATGCTAAAACCGAATCCGTCTCACACTTTCAATCGATGTTTGCAGCTTAAAAGATCATGAAAATATTAGTGCATGCAGTCGCGGATCAGTTTTTCACACCCTGGCGTCTGTTTTTAACTTCTCGTTTAAACGAGCAAATATGCATGAAAACAAAAGCTGCGTTCAAAATATTTCACTGAGTGCTTGCAGACAACAAACTGCTTCTCATTTCTGGGAAAGTGAAGTTTACAAAGCATTTTGGTGATTTAAATATAAATAGATGTTGTTTAAACTGAGGAAGAAGTTAAACACAATGCTGGAGTTTGTTTTGCAGCTTCACTTCCCCCTCAACGTCTCGCCTGCCGATTTCAACAATGAGTTTTTTTTTTCGGACATTTAGTTCTGCAATTCTGCTCTAAAACCCAAATCACACAAACAGTGCATGAATAGCTCCTCTCACGTAGAAGCAGCACCTTACACACCGCCCTCACAGGGTGCTGAGCAACGTGTTAGGAGTGTGGGAAGGTCTATGTTTAAGCTCTGAGGTGAGACACCAAGCAGAGGTTCGGTGCTGAGCTCTGCTGCTCTCAGTCAGCTGAGGACGACAGCGGCGCTACGAACAGCCGATACCAAAAATAAAGAGGCCTGCAGAGCTGAGAGGCTCAGAATAGAGGCTGCAGATAGAAGCGGCCAGCGCTTTCTGCAGCCATGGAGACGGACGAGAGATGCTGAGCCATCTCCACAGACGAGATGCATCACTACGCTGTAAAATACTGAGGCTAGAAATCGCAGTGCCGCTGCAGCAGGAACGGCCGTTAGTGTGAAACATCTGTTGATAATCTAGTAAAAAAGGGTTTATTTACCACAGACTGCAGCACAAAAACAGGATGTGGATCAGAAGCATTTCATTAGATACAACCAAAGATTAGCTGAGTAACAGATTAATCTACTATTCTGACCATTAATCAATAAGAACAGACCATCATGGCAATTAATCTATCAAATATTCCAACAATCAAAACATCTATTATGCATTTTGGAAAATGATTAATCTATAGACTGATGATCAATGATTGTGTCAACTATTCTGCAGACGTTTCACTCGGACAATATTAGCACAAAAATAAAAATCTGTTTATTTCTATAGAATCTGATTCTGTTCTTGATGATATTTGTGCATCGCAGCTCTGATCTGTTGACTGGTTTGGATTCACTGATAAATGACTGATAGGAAACTGTTTCATAGCAGGTTTTATTTGACTTACAGAAATTTAGCCAGATGAAGCTAAAGCTGCAACTTGAGGAGTTCTAAGTAAAACATATCTAAAAGATTGTTTTGTATCTTAAAAGGCAAAATGTTTATTTTGTAAACTTTTAGTTTTATTGCTGCTCTGAATGTTGTTCTTTTAGCAAATTTTCTTTTGTGAGTCTATTTCCCAGTTAATAATTCATCAGTCACCAAGTCGGTTGATTAATCGTTTCATCGCGATTAATCGTTTCAGCCCTTCGTACAAGCTCCTCAGTTTATTTCTCCGCATTAAAATAAAAAAGCTGCACACCTGGTTTCACTTTAAACCCAATCAAGCCTCCTCCTCTGCTGACACGCCCAACCAAACATCCGTTTGTGTCGCTGCTTTCCAACAAAACCCAAACTCTTCCCCAGGATTCAAGCAGGACGCGTCGACCAGAACGAGTTCAACATACTTTACGCACCCAGAAACTGACTGTGTGCTGAATGAACACAAAGAAAGAAATAAAACCAAAGTGGAAGCTAACGGCATCAGCAGGCCGCTGGCTGCCGACCAGCAGGAAATTCTTGGTCGGTAGGAAATGCCGCTCGCTAATCCTGAGTGAACGATCAGATCGGCATCTGATGCTCTGCGAACGGAGCTCTGAGTTCTGCAGCTTTTACGGGACCCAGACCCAATCTGAGCTCTGCTAGCCGTTCTGCTGCCGTGCAGAACCAGGCCACCCCGCCCCCAGTTTCAGCCCGGACCCCCCCGCCGCCTCCGGCCCTGCAGCCCACCAAAGGAATGTTTCCTCTGAGCGAAGCCAGGGGCAGAACAGAGACACAAAAGCAGGGGGAGCGGAGAGACATTCCTGCCTCCGTCGGCCCGGGCCGGGGCGTTGCTCAGGCCGGCAGAACCCTGATCGGTCCGGAGGGCTTTCCCACAGCTGACCTGGGATCAGCTGGGGCCGCCGGCGCCTCCAGCAAGGCAGATGTTTCTGCAGGGAACCGTCGCAAACGGCCCACAGGAAAGAGGAAAACAGTGTTTTACTGAAAAGCTGCTTGTAAACAAGAAGCAGGAGAAACTTACTGGAATTATTCATCCCAGTGACAAACACTCAGGAACTCATCTGACATTTTGTTTGAGCAAAAACTAAAAAACTGAACCAAACTTCTCTTCTGCAGCTCATCCTAACCGTCAGACTGTTGCTGAATATTCAGAAAACCACCTCCAATTCTGCTGAATCCATTTTTACCAAATTCAAAAGCATTTTGCAACTAAACTGCAAAAGACAAACAAATGCAGAGAAAATGACTTGGATTCAGGCTGCGTCCACATTACAAAATCTCACCAAGTGCTGTTGTCCAGTTTCCTGTGAAAATATTTAGTACACTTAAAATATGAAAACTAACTTACAATAACTTTCCAGCAAGACAGAGGAGCTTGTTTAGTCAATGATTCATTAATGTTGATGAAAATGTTCTTGCTTCACTGGCAGCTTGTTTTACTTAAGGAAAAATGTCTCATTGTTGAGTTAATCTGCCAGTGAATCCAGCACTTTAAAACTATTTGAGAATAATCGACTTAACTCAAGCGGCGACATCTTGAAGTTTTTTTTGTTGGTTTTGTCTTATTTTAGGTATAAAACAACATTTGCAGTAGAAATTAAATCAAAACACTTGGTAAAATTTGGGGCTTTTGCAACTGAAATATTTTGACTGAAATCAAGCAGGAAAATGTTGAAACATGAATTTAACAGTTTTACTTCCTCTAACATTTAGAGAAGAAGCTGAATCTCACGTTCACAGCTTGTTGCTAAATGCACAGGAAGTAGATCTGGAGGTGTGTGAACATGAAGTTGCTTCTTTTGATCCATGCAGTTAAAGACGATCCATGCGGCTGCAACATCCTGCAGCCATGCATCGCTGCTTCACCTTCAGGATTACCCAGCAAAGCTGTGCAGCTCACGCTTTAAAAGCTTTCTCCTCTTTCTGCCACGCCCAATCTGTTGCATCTTTGCTCTCCATTAATTCGCACGGAGGCGACCTGACCGGGCCGCATGCGCCTGCTGCAGCGGGCGGCGCAGTCAGGTCCGTTTGGAAGCGCCGCTCGTCCCGAGCCAAAAGGGGAAAGCTCGCCACAGTGGGCGGCAAAAAGAACAAACAAACATTGTGTCTCGCTGCCCACCTCGCAAACAATGCATCAAAAATGAGAGCGTGGAGCGCGGCGGAGAGGAGGGGGAGGCAGGAAGCTGCTTCAGCAAACAGGATGGAGCAGGATGGAGCCGCTCGCCTTTCCACAGCTGGAGGACCTGAAGTTTGGGCTCCAAAACTCTGGAGCTCCATGAAATATGAAGCAATGGTGTCGGAACCAACGCTTCATTAATGTTAAGGAATTACTCATCAAAACAAACTCTGTTGAAAAGTTACTGGTAAATTTGAAATGAGACAAAAGATATTTGCACAAGAAATTAGGCCAAAATATAATTAGTGATATTTTGTATTTCTGCAGTGTGTTCAGGTTTTCATGCACAAATAGCCTCATTTTTCATAAAATCCAGAGTGTTGTGCAGCAGGAAGCGTAGATGATGGCCCCGGTGGCCCGGCCCCGGTAGCGCAGCCCTGTGGCCCCGGTGGCCCCGGCCCTCAGGCCCCGGCAGTGCAGCCCTGTGGCCCCGGTGGCGCGGCCCTCTGGCCCCGGCCCTCTGGCCCCGGTGGCGTGGCCCTCTGGCCCCGGCCCTCTGGCCCCGGTAGCGCGGCCCTCTGGACCCCGCTGGACCAGAAACGACTCAAGGCGATCAGAAAGTACAAGCTAACATTTAGAAACATTTCTATCTCCCAGCGATGGTAACAAATGTTTAAAAAGCGCTAACAGAGGTCAGAACTCTGTTAGCTTATCTCTTCTCTCACTGCAGATGATAATCTGCCACTTTTGAATTCATTCAGTCGGCGGAGTCAGATTTAAAGACATTCTTTGAGATAACATAGAAACGGTTGGATTACTTTCTGCAGATTTTCAGTAACTTTCCTGGAAATTCTTTTTGCTCTGAATGCAAATAATGTTTTATTCAAGATCATCTTTGGGAAACCGGCGCCTCATTCAGCTGGGTTTCTGTGTCTCTCTCCTGATGGAGCAGGCTATTAGACACAGACAGTTCACACTTCGCTGAGACATTTTGCACTGACTGGTCGTGATTCAGTCGCCTAAAACACTCCGGACCGGCCAGACGGAGAAAACACTGAAACACGGGAGAAAATCCTCCAGACGGACAATTTTCTCCCGTTTCACAGAGAAAGTTTATCAAATTACAGTAAGACTGAAACGATTAATCGTTTCGATCACGATTAAATCTGCAGAATGTGCCACTTTTTCTATCCGATTAATCATCAGAATGAACGATTAATCAATTGGTCAAATAATGGTTTTAGGACATTTTTTAACAACTGGAGCTGTAATTCGGGTCTCCTTCATGGGAATCACTCGGAACCAACCGTCAGAATCAGGACCGGCATGCGGAAAACCCGGCGGTGGCATCGCGCCGTAATACGACATGTTTCAGCTTGTAGCGGCTCTTCGAGCAGCGATGGCAGAGGAGAGGAACAAAAAAAACAAAAACAGCTTAATGACATGTTTGTCAGGAGGGGGAGCTTCGCCTGTAATAAAGTGCAGCTAAGTGGACCCGGCTGGGCTCGGTTCTGCAGCTCCAGGCTGCTGGGAAACGTTGCTCAGGGAAACCTAGAAGTTGACAACTTGAGTTTGACCTTTTTGTGCAGGAAACAAAAAAAAAAAAACGTTCCCACACTCATCTTCACCTTGTTTCTCAATATTCACACACTCTTCCCACAGTCAAATTCAAGAACTTTGACTGTGGGAAGGTTTCAGACTTTTCCAGCAACACGATCAATAAATCACTGAGCCGTTAGTAAATATTATTCACATTCAAACAGTCCAAAGTAATTGTGTTAGGGTTAATGACCTTCCTGCTCAAATTAAATCCTAAAACTCAATATGCAAAGAAAGTTGCAAAATAAAAATAAATAAATGAAACTAACATGTTCATGTTTTCTGGCTTTTAAAATAGCAAATAATTTTGTTGATTCTAACCGGATTTGACTTCAGGCAGCAAGACGTATGAAAATATCTGGTTTCAACTGTAAATACTTGACATATTTAAGCCTTTATTAAAACATTAGGTTGCACTTCACTACAAAGCTGTGCAGTCTGAACATCAAGCACCTTCCAAACGTTGAAAACACCTGATGGAAATTCAAGCACCTGTATGAACCCTGAGCCTTTCCCTCCTTTTCCCCCCCAGCACTAAACCCTGCGAGGGATTTGCTCTCTCGGTTTGAGCCCCTTCAGCTCTGTTAATCATTTCTAAGATGAGTTTTTCCTTTCTGAGGGCAAAATGAGTCTGTGCACAAACAACGCCCAACCAGTCCAGCACAGGACGGGAATGTGTGGCAGCCAACGTAGAAAAAACACACGTGAAGATGCTTGGCATGCCGTCACACCACCAAACAGGCATGCAGCCTATTTAAACAATGCATTGGGAACACTCCCTTCTGAACAGTAAAGAAAAAGGTTTTAATGAGGTTACGGTACGAGAACACGGAGGGGAAACCAGCTCAGAATATAAATGTTTCTTCATTCTTCTGTCGTTGGAATGAAATGAGCAGTTGCACCAGAAGTCAGAAAACACGCCACAGCAGCTCTGCTTCAGATTCAGAAACATTTCAGCCCAGTTTTAGATCCCAAAGCCTCCAAACCGAGGCGACCAAATCCCAGCAGCTTTACAGGTATGCTGCGCCTCAATGGCGATGTTTCACACCTGAGTTAAGAACGTGGGCCGATTAAATCCACCGCAGTTCGAAATCAGACAACCTATTGGCTGCAGGACAATACGCTCATTATAAAGTCATTAAAACAGTTTGTGAGCTGTGAAACGTTTCATTCCGATTCAATCGCCTGGAATCGTCCAGGAATAATTTAAGTTTTGTGGCTTTGGTGCTGATCCACAATGGTCCAGATTACCAACAAACATTCAAATACGGCTGCAATTTAATTAGTAACAGATTATTCTACTGATCATTTTGACTAAAAGAATTGGCACAATATCAGAAATACATTAAAAGATCCAAATAAACCAATAACTTAATTTCTTTTTAGTAAAATATGCATTTTATTGGCAGAACCATCGCATTTCTTTAATGAACACTTGATTCGTATCACAGGATGCATCTGCAGCTAAAACTTTACTATAAATAATAATTGATACATTTTGATATAATTTGGACCGAGTGAAAACTAAAGGAGTTACATGTCGGCAGACAAATGTTTCTTTTTTTAATCTTATGTGGAAAATGTGTGATTTGTGTTTCTTACTTTCTGCTGTTCTTTCAGTAAAAGGCCTTTTTAGAGTCTGATTAACTGTTTCAATCATTCGAGAAGGAATGTCAGAATTAAAAGATGTTTGTTGTACTCAGTCTAAATGAACTCATCAGACTTTCTGAAGCTTCAGCAATAAAAAGTTTCAAAACTGATTTAAAGAATCTAGCATGATTGGAAGCAGTGGCATGAAGCCAATTAAACGTTTATAAACTGAGATTCATTCAGAAAGAGGATCAAACTCACATTTCTGGGTCTAAAATTGGTTTTTACCAGATTAAAGTAATTCAGAATGGGAACTAGAGCTGGTTTAAAGTGGTGAAATGGTCCATTTGGCGGGTTCGGCTTGGTTCCACTAACTGGTATCGGTCGGATCCTCCAGAAACTCGAGGAGCAGCAGAACCGGGCTGGAGCCAGCGGAACCGGCCGCCCTCCGCACAAACCCCGCCTGATGAGCCATCATCGGGCCGAACAGCTCGGCACAATCTCTGCTTCGGTTTCTACCAGCGATCCGGGTCCGGTTCCGCTCAGAGGGCACATTGGGTTTTCTAAAAGAGTGTTTCAGGCTTCCTTTCGCCGAGGCCCGTGTTCGGTCTCTGACCCCCACACGTCCATTTTCTGTCGGCCGGGCCTTACCTTCCGCTGCTGCTTCTCCCAGGCCGGGTCCAGCAGCAGGTCCCGGTCCCAGTCGTTCTCCTGCTCCATGTAGGTCTGCGCCCCGCCGGCAGACTGGTTGTTGGCGGCGTGGTAATCTACCATGGCAGCACAGGAAGCCGCGGAGAAACTGTCACAGGTCCGAAAAATAAAAAACAAAAACCCGGCGAAGGGGGGAGAGAACGAGCCCAAATCAGAGCGGTGAGGGCGGGGAGGGATAACCGAGGAAACGGTCCGTGTTCGTCCAGCCGCGAGAGGCTCTTTAGGGTAATCAGTCTCCGGTGTGAGCAGTCAGAAGATCCCGCTGCTGCTGGGGAGAAGAAAAGCTCTCAGTGAAACGGTGTGGCTGCGGGAGGAGGAGGAGGAGGAGGAGGTACCGGCCGCTCCTTCTGCCTCGACTTACTCCGCCATTACGGTTGGAGCACTTCCGGTTATGCCCTTCAAAGTAAAGCTCAACCAGCCGCCACCGAAATCACTAAAGAAGAGTCGCTTGGGAAAAGAGAAAGAACTGGTTTAGAGCAGCGCTGGCCACATTGCGGCTCGGGGGCCATCTGTGGCCCTCTGAAGGGTTTTGTGTGGCCCCGGACCTCAATGGAAGAATATGTGGAAGGAAAATTGTATTCAAACTGAATTACAAAGCAGCTTGACTAATAAGTTGTGGAGGTGCTGTAAGCTGCAAGAGAGCTTCTGTGGTTGCTGGCGGCCGGTGGTTGCTAGTTCCCCCGCGGTGGCCAATAGGCCGGAGTGGTGCTTGGCTGCGAGGGCCGCCTGACGCCAGTGTGGCTTTAATTATTATTATATCATCTGTAATACAATATTAGAAAAACACTAAAATATGCAAATTAAGAAATTATGTTTTTAATAACCATTTTATTGTCTGATGTAATGGTGTGCAATTGATTGTTTGTAGAAAAGAATGCTGCAGCTGAACAGACTGATCCAAAAGATTGATATCAACAATAAGTCAGCAATATTGGATCAGTACTAACATGATGAGATCAATACATTGGTTTTAAATAATTTATCAAACCACTTCATTAGTCGAAAACATCTTTCACTGGGTACTACTGATGTGCTGTCAGGGGAGGAATGGAAAAATAATATATAATGATAAAATAATTTATATTGCTTCAAAAACATTTAATGTAGGAACTGATTTTCCACAATTTAGCTTATTTGTATATAATCTACAGTGATTTTGTCACCAGCTGTGTGTGAAACGTGTTTCGTGTGCTGAGGAGTGATCAGAAACAGCACATCAGATTGAAGGTGAGGCAGGCAGTTCTCTTGCCTCGTGCAGGGGGCGCTCAAGATCCCATTTCAGTCAAAAAAAAAACATCATATCAGACAAAATCAAAATCAGCAGGTCAAGCTTGTTAAAGATCGGTAAACAGGGATGGGCCAGAAAACTGCAATCGGTGCAGCAATACACACATATTCATGACATCCTATGATTAAATTAATTTCTCCTAAGCGTAACTCCAATAGCTAAAAATGTAATTTATACCAGGTGAGTCTTTCTCCCCTGAGAATGTGGACCGGTACCGGTACTGGACTGATTCTGTGCATTCAAATGATTTTAACAGAAGTTTCTCATAACTTAGAAGTTGATGTAAAAATAATGTTTGATTTAGCCACAAAATGATGAAGCTCAGCAGCAAACATAGAGCAGCTCATCATGTAGCAGCCATGCAGCCTGACGTCACAACATTTAGCTACACAATGTCAAGCTAAATGTTTTAATTATTGCTATCAAACGTTATCAAACAGCGTTAGAAGCCAAAATACCTCAGAAATATTCAAAGCCACCATGAGAATCAACTCATTTAAGACGCAGCTTAAAACGTTTGGCTGTTGAATTGGACCGGTCCAGGTCGCTATCAAGCTAATGTTCTATTAGCAGCTTTACGAGTCTTTTACATTACATTACATTAGCAGGGCTCTTTAAAACAAACCTTTATCGTGACTCTTTTCTATTCTTCCTCTTCCTTTTCTCCTTCGCTGAACGATACGTCGTTTTCTGAGACATTGTTTTGCTAACTAAGCTTCTGACCGGAGCTGTGGACGTTTGGATGCTAATTGCTAATTGCTAATCGCACAGCAGCTCATGATACGGGCGAACCGTGCGGCACCTACCGCGGCCACCAGGGGTCCCCAAGAGCAATTTATTCATTTTCTTTTTATCCACAAAATAATGATTAAAATCTATAAACTTATAATTAGCTGCACATCCAAATGTGCAGCCAATTATTGGGGATACATTATCAAATATATATTATTGTAAAAACAAACCACTTAATAGTGAAATTGTGTGTTTTTGATATTATAATGACATAGAAATTATTACAAAATTGAATAAATACATCTGCGCTGATACAGAAAGCCAGAAAGATGTGTTTTTGAGTTGTACTTTAATGGTTTCTCCCTTTGCTGTGGAGCATAGCACGAAATTAATAATATCTACATGATCAAGTTTGATTGAGTTCACGGAAATATTTCACGGAAGTTTGTTTCATTTTTTGGAAATTCGTCCAAGTCCAAATAAAAAGGCTTTTAATTTAAAGGAGCCTTCACATATTTTCTGTTGGTTTCATCTGGTAGCTTGACAGAGCCGTGCTTGCCTGTAGCTAATATGGACCGGTCCAGCTCATGAATATAAATCCAGTGTTTCAACTTGAGTTGCTCACCAATAAAGTGTGAAATTTAAAAACACACATAAAAAAAATAATACTAAAAATACGTACATAATGAAGAAATACTGACTTTGCAATGAAGGGAGATAATTTAGGTCAATTGTGCATGATTCATGTCACATCATCACTTGGAGCATGATAGGCACAAAAACCGAAACGTGGATAGGTAGATTTCAAAGTAAAAGCACATTTTATTTTGTAAGAGATGAATTGCCTGCGTGCTCTTGGGTTTGAATTTCTCAGTTACGAATTTTCAAATGTTTCATGAAGTCAAAGAAAATAATTGGTGAACATTTAAATTTAATTCTGCAACGTTTATAAATGTTGACCTGGGCCGTCGCCTGTAGATGCTAAACTCTTCTGAAACTTTATTCAACACAGTTGGAGAGAAAGATGGATTTCTTTTAGCTAAATTATTATTATTGATTCTACCAATTAAAAATAACAACAAAAATCAAATCCCAACTGATTCCTTTTCACATACAAGCTAGCATTAGCGCCAGTTAAAAAAAATATATATATTTTTTACAATAATTAGTCCAAAAAAAAGTATTTTTTGACATGACTGCAATCAAACCCTAACTAACAAGCTTTTAAAATGTTTCAACTCATTTGTGAGTCTTTATTTTGGCGGTGTCCTCTCAGTTTTTGCAGGCCTGTGCATACTTTGTGCTGACACTTTGCAAGAACAGAGATAATTCCTCATCTAGGTGGCAATGACATAAACATGTTGTTTTTATCTAATGTTTGAAACTGATTTGAATAATGAATTGAACTTGATGCAATGATTGATAGCTGGCATCAGGTGGAATGTATGTGATTGAAGTAAAATGACAGTGTTTGTAAAATGCTTTGAGACGATGTGGTGTGAATTGGTGCTGTGGAAATAAGCTGAGCAGAATTTTTTAAAATTTAGCTTCGTTAGCTACAAGCCCAAGTAGCAGCAAAAGAAATTGGCCTTATTAGCTACAACACCACAGGATGTTAGCATCTATGCTACAACACAACTACATGCTAAGTACAAGCTAACGTTAGCTTTCAGAACTAGGCAATACAAGAAACTAACATTAGCTTATTAGTGCAACTACTGTTAGCAACAAGTTACTATTGGAAGCACAGAATGTGGAAATTACATCTCAGTGACATTTGTTATATTAACTGTTGAATATTTACTCTGTTTGAGAGACACTTTAATACATCACTGTTCTTCCTGTCAGCAGAAGCTAGCCTAGCATGCTGATGACTAGCAAGCCTCACAGCATTAGTTATTTCCCAACTTGCAGAACACAAATAATTATCTAATAAAGCAGAAGTTGTTGTGATGTTCTTGTTTATTAACATGATAAAGTGGAATTTGCAACCAATTGTGCAGCTACTTATTGGGGATACTTTTATGTACCGTTACATCTGTTTATTCAGTCAAATAAACTGAAAATATTTTCTTTTAACAAAAAAATCTGGAATTACTCATACATTTTGCTGGTTAAGAAACTTTTTATTTCTAATTCAAAAGGTTTTTAGATTTTGATTAGTTGTTTCTGACTTTATTTGCTACAGCTATAACATAAAACAGAAAAAAAAAACTTTTAGTATGCAGTGTTCTGTTAAGAAATATCGAACCAAACCACAGGTTTCCTGAAGCAAAGTGAGCTGGGCTGCAGTTTCATTCATCGCTCCTCCCAGGAGGCGCTTTACACCGATTGTACGGCGACTCTCCTGCCTGCAGGAGCAACCAGCAGAAGTAGGTCACACTGTCTTGGCAGATTAGTGTCACTATAGCTGGTGGGGGACATGCACACTGTAATAGTAACGTAAATCAACAGCTCTGTGATTGGTCAGCTCAGAAATATTCACAGCATGACATCATAATGTTTTCAGTTTCTAAAAGGCTGAATGACAGAGAAACTCCCAGATTTAGCTGCTGATGTTTCCACAGCAGGTTATGATGAACTTTGATCCATTAAAACAGTTTTATGTACAGTAACCAGATAGATTTTCTGTTTTGAGAAAACCAAAACAGATTTCAGATGTTTTATGAACAACCATAAAAGAGATAAAATAATTATAGTTTAAAATATCAGAAAACTAATCAGAATAAAAATTGCTAATGAAAATAAATACATGTAATAAATAATATATAATATTTACAGTTTAAGAAAGAAAATAAAAATAGTGGATAATAAGATACCTAATAGATGCGTAAGAAGATTACTGATAAAAAACTAATGTAAACTAGCTCAAGAAAAAGGAAGCAATAAAACAATAAAAAAAATATTAATACGATAATCAAAACATTAACTACATCAACAACAACAGAATAGTAAATGAAACCAAAAAATACCCGCAACAATAATTTAATAAACTGAAAGCATAAACAAATTAAAAAATAAATACATATTGGAAATAGAGATTAATATAGAAAAAAAAACATGAAGTAAATTTACGAAAGAAAGAAAAGAAAACTTCTCTAGAAGTGAGAAAAATATCAATATATTTCAGCAGCACTTGAAATTTCCTCTCCAATATCTGGAACAAAACAAACTAATGCAAAATTCACATTTCCTGGGAAACAGACGCCAGGGAGAGAAATCCTTGTGTTTTGGCTCCCCCTGCTGGTCCTGCCTGTACAACACAGAAAACAGTCGCTTTGGTGCATTTCTATTATTTTCATTTCGAACAGTGAGTGCATTTCTCAAAACAATTTGTATAAAAAGCAAAACAATACCTACAAAAGCCAACGCCTTGCTCAAAACACATAATTCATCTCAGGAATCACCTGGGAGCAATTTATAGAAACAGGGCAGAAAAATGATTTGGCACTATGGAGAGCCATTTCAGCCAAAATGAGTGAATTAAATAAATAACATAAATATGTATTAAAAGATAAAATAAAGAAGTGTATAAATAAATATAAATAAGAATAAAGAAGCCAGTTATTTATTTATTGAATTAATTTTGGCTGAAATGGCTCTCCATATGCAACCAATGCACAGCAACACATTGGCTCATGAGAAAGACAACATAAACCTGAGTAACATCACAATCAGATGCAGATGTTTTCCATCTGTAACCGTATTTTTAAAACTCCTTCCATGTTTTTGGCTGCAATAACGATCAGTAATGAATTTGTGGGATTTATTTGAAGGAAAACTAAACAGATTCAATATTTTTTATATTTCTATACCAACACAGTGCAAGTTGTCAGCAAAAGAAAAAAAAGTACTCTGTATGATTAGAACTTTTTAGGTATTTTAAACTAATTGAAAGTCATTTGTATTCTTTAAGATGAAAATTACTTTTTGTACTTAAGTACATTTCAAAACTGGTACTTTTTTTTTTTTTTTACTGTACTTGAGTAAAACAGTCCAACCTAACTTTTACTATTACTAGAATATATTTTCATGCAAGTATTTGTACTTTTGGGTAATGTAGAAAATGAGCTTCAGGATATTTTCCAAAGTCTAAGTGGAAGATCTGGATTTTTATTTTTGTAGAAAAATTCATGTGGGAAGAACATCCATATTTAATAAAAAATAATAACTGTTCATATTTGCTTTAATCGTTGCAATGCTATATATTTAAACCGGTTATATTGTATCAACTCAAATATATTTTCTACAACACAAGTAGAAGTTCATATCTGCAGTTAGCTTTTATTGCCACTAGAGGTCAGCAGGTTATTGTTTTAAAGTATTAAGTATTTTACCTTTAGAGGATATATAAGTTCAGGTGGAGGTGGAATTGTTCCAATTTGGCAAATCAACCTTTAGGCGTCCAATCAGAAGGCTCGCCTGTTCCAAATTAACGGGGAAATGTTCATCTGCATTTGCTCAACTTGAGAACTTGTACTTTTCCACCACAGTAAGATCTCAATTTAAGGATTGAATGACTTTCCATCAGTAGAATATCAACCGCTGTGATTTGTTTCATTAAGTTTTTAACCAATCTTCGGGCATTTGGTATTTCATTAGCAGATAGCTTCACTTGTCCACTTCGTGCCATGTTGGTTCTTTACAATTTAATCTAATTTAATTTAAGGCTCACAACCAAATAACAAAACTGACCCCCAGTGAGGCTATTCAGTCCAACAAACCCCTCAATGTGGCTCTACTGCTGCATTAAAATACTTCAGTATCACTGCACGACCCCCACAAAGGTTTGTTTAGATCAACTACAGGATATGTGTGAGTCCAATTGATTAATCTCACCATAAATGTCAAAGACTCTGAATTTATTAAATGCCTTTCATAAAAATAAATGTTTCTGTATGCTTTAGGTGTTTGACAAATGTTTCTTCTAATAAAAAAATAATGTTTGTGGGAGAGAGGCCTCATTTGGATTGGAAAGAATCTATAAAGAAATGGAATTATGGAAAAAAAAAAGGTGAAATGCAGATAAGAAAGGAAGGAATTTATATAAAATATAAAAATCAGTGTTGGTTAAAAATATCAGTGAAGCAGAATGGAAGAAATGATGATGAGATCAGGAGTATGTCAGACCAATTTAAGTTACATTTTATGTCTTATTGGGAGGAAAAATAATAATAAATGTGAAGCGAGCGAAAATGTGAAACATGTATTGATGTTCCCTAAAAGGGAGAGACTGAGAGAAATAGTAAGACGGACAGGAATGGAGGCTTATTAGGAACTGAAGGAAACATGGCGAGTATTTATAGATCAAGGAAAGCATTATTTATTTATCCTCTTAATACAAAATTCAAAAATACAATTTATTTGATATATTTTTGCGACATGCTGATGTACAGTAGGGGGCGGTATGCACCTGAAAGTTGCCTGTGAGCTGCCACAAAAGAAAAGAAGAAGAAGAACACACCTCCAGTTCCCGCCTATGAATGCTAAGTCCTAGTAGCATAGCATGACATCCACGTTCGGTCTGAGGCATCTGAGTTCACTGACAGATGATAATGTCCGGGTTTCTGTCATTCTTCAGGGGCCAATAGGCATCTTTAAAACACCTGGCGTGATGCCAGATGGACAGCCTTTCTCCTCCCAGAGCTGCAGCCCGGTTCGGTCCGAACGGCGGCGAAGTGCGCGGTAGGTGCTTTTGTCCAGGTGGAGCGGAGACTCGTGCAGTAGACTGACCACAGTGGCCTGCTGTTGCTGATGGTTAGCGTAGCTTTACAGACAAAACAGAAAATACATTTACCATCGTTGCGGTTACAGTTTCTATGGTAACGAGGCTGTGTAAGGTAGCTGTCAGAGAGAACGAGAAAAAAAAGTGGTTTTTGGGTTATTGTTCAATGTTTTTTTTCTTTTTTCTTTTTTTTTTTTTGCACTATTTTGCCCTTTGCACCAAATTAATAAAACCAGATTCCAATCTTTTTACCTGCAAACTTGTGACAAAGTTACCAAAGATCCCGTCGCTAACAAGGACATGCAATAAATGGCTAGAAAAAGTGAGTTAACCGATTAAACTGACTGAAGATGAATACATAAACAAAAACTGGAGAATATGCATTATCTTATTAATAATGTTGTTATGGCAGTGTTTGCCAATATTTAATTAAAATTTTTTTATTTGATTGATTGATGAATAATTGGTAGATTACTAGAACAGTTGTTTAGGGTTGCAGCCCTGATAGTGAAGCAACCGGCCAGGCTCTCAACTAACCCATCAAACTTGTTACCATCCATTCGGATTGTTGAAAATGTTGGCAATCGGTTCGCGCCGATATGAACTCTGACCTGTTGGTGGACAGAGCGCGGTCCACCGAATACACACGGTACGTCTAAGTGTGTGTGGGCAGTTTCAGGTTTCAACCATAAACTGCTTAAAAATAAAAAAGATCTGGAAATTTCTCAAAAGGAAATTGGTTAAAAGAAGAAAGGTCACATCACCAGCTTGGGAGTATTTTGGATAATTAAAAGCAAGACTAATCAATATTGATCCATATCACATGGAATGATTATGCTGTGATAGGTTTGTCAGCCATATTGCCCAGTCCCACACACAGATTGTCCAAATGGTTGATAGTTATTGACGTTGGGTTGATGTGATGCTGGGTGGAGTCTGGATTTAGGTCTCCATCGTTACGCTTCCTTTTTGCAGAGTAAATCTGCCAGGACACATGTTGGTAACCAGCTTCTCTATACACTGAAAAAAGAAAATGGAGTTTAAAAAAAATCAAGTTTATTTGTTTCAGTAGTTTGTCAAACTTAATTTATTTACATTTGTTTAACGTGACAACTTAATAAATCAACTTGTAGGAGCTATTTCACCGTTTTCAGTTAAATCTTAGAATTCAGATTTAGTTTATTTAAATTTTTTGCTATTTTCTCGTTGATTTAATAATTAGAATGTTTGTTTAATTTGTTATTTAAAGTACATTCTTTGGTTATCAGTTCACTTAATTAGTTAATTGATTTCAGTTTGGGACGTGGGTGTTTCACAGTATAAGTACGTAGGTTTTAGGGAGGTCATGATGCACCTGGGTGGTCAGATGGGTTTTTTTTACCAGTCTATCCAGTCAGTCAGTCAGAGAACAGGTGCAGGAAACAAGCCTCTTACTTGTTTGCCTGAATACAGAGTAAAACAAACAACGAACTGCTTTTTGACTTATTTTATCTTTTAGGACTCCATAGGCCAGAACCCACATAGCATCCACATTTAATACTTGTAACAAATTAACTCCATTTTTTAAAAGTTGGATCATCTGTGTTCTTTTTTCTGTGTATGGTATGCCTGAGATGCCAAAACGGGACAATTTTATCAGCTCTATTTAGAGAAACCCAGCTCAGCGTGCGAAGGGTTAAGGCACAGAAAAAACATGTATTTAAATAGCTGACCTAACACCTTCAAAACACAACCTTTATCTTGCTGTTTCCACCCTTCAAAATAACTCCAGTCACCTTTTATTTTCCACCTTCAGCCATGTGACTCGAGGCCACAGTCAGAACGCGCTCAAGACAGGCAGATTTTTACGCCGATAACTCAGAGGCCGTTATCTACCAGAGAGGCCTGATGCTTTTAATAACTACATAATAACAAGACATATTTAGGCTGTTCACTGCTTGCTGATTACAGCTAAACATTCATATTTAATAATACATTCTAGTTGGTGAATAATAAATGCAACAAACCACAAGCTAAAATAAAGTTTCCAGTTATCTGATGTAGACCAGCAGATTAGTTTCTTCAAGTTTCTGAATCTACTTTCACCAGTTACAGTTGATTTAAGACTCTCGTTCCTTCGTTTCTGTTGTTATAGCTTCTGTTACACATACCTGTGAAAGTGAAAGAAGACCAGGTGCAAGCAGCAGTAGTTAGCATTCACAGCAGTTAGCATTCGCAATAGTTAGCATTTGCTGCAGTCAGCATCCTCTCAAAGCTGGATAATCCATCAAGTGAGAGGGAGATTTATGAGCTCTGCTTCCCTGCAGGTGTTTGGAGGTTGTAGACCCACACACATTTCTTATTAAACTGTCAAAACGTAATTGTTCTTCTGCTGATTTTATCTTTTTGTTTTTAATTTGTTTCTTGTTATGCTGTGCCTACAGTGAATCTGTAGGCACAGATTCACTGTAGGCAATCTGTGCAGTGAATCTGTAGGCACAGGTCAGTGTGTGTAAGTTCTGCATAGATTGTAGTGAGAAGAAAACTGAGAAGTGGGTCTCTGGTTTTGTCTTTCTAACTCCTACTGCTCAGCCTGTTTCCCCTGAGGCGGATTTACAGTCAAGCCCACCTGAAAAGCAGAACAGCTCGTTTGTTTGCATTATTAGGCATCCATGTTTCAGACAACAACTTTAACCTTTTAATTAGCACAATACGTCAAACTCTTGTTCAGAAATGAAGAAACATTAGAGGAAAAAAGTCAGAGGACTTATTAGCAACACATTTCAGATTCTTAAAATAAAATGTTGTAGCTTTAATATAAAGCAAAGGAAACCATAATAGATCAAATTCAGTTTGGAAATTATTTATTTAAGAGAAATCATCACCTTTCATGTATTGACTACCACTAAAGGTGGGATATTATGCAAAGTCAACTTTTTTGAGCTCTATGTTGTGTTTTAATTAGAGGCTAATTTCAGGTTATATAACTAATTATTTGCATTTTAATCAAAAACCAAATATTGTCAAAATAAGCAATAATCTAGAACTAATTATTGAATAAATAGACATGAACTCAATAACAAAGATATTTATTGTTTTATTCTGTTGTTTGTGGTTGATACAAATGTGAACTGTTGATGCTAACATTAGCATTAGCATCTGTGGTGCTGCTGAATAGCATGTCAATTTAGCATTGACATGCTATTTTAGGCTTGAATTGCTTTGCTACTAGGCTAACTCCTTTTAGCACAACTTGAACACAACAGAAAGTCTTTTGCAGTATCCAATCAGATTGGGTTTTAAAGTTGATGTCGATCCCCAGCAGCTGTCATTCAGTCATCAAAAACGTACCTGGAGCGTTGCTTTGAGCCTTTCATGCGTGTTTGAGAAATCCTTCAGTTTCCATGGAAACCATTTGGGGTGCCTTATCGCCTGTTTCTGCAAAGCTCCACCTTGAAGTTTCAGACCCCAGCCAGGCTCCTCCCCCTCTCAGCTCATGTAGACTAGCGGCAGCAGCTAGTCTAGAGGAGCTGAGAGGGGGAGGTAGGACAAGAGGTTCTTAAAGAGACAGAGACCAATTTCAAGACGGCAGATACAGCTATGAAGTGAAGCACAAACTTTACATCATGTTTGATATAAACTGAATTTTCATAAAAACTGAAGACAGTTACTTGATTTTATTAGAAAATGTAGCTATATATCTGGAAAATACATAACACCGCTCCTTTAACCACATTTTTTGTGAGGGTGAGATTACTTTGAATCGAGAAGTTGTCTAAATAGAACCTGTATGACAACAGGAAGTAGGCCAGCAGAGCTCAGAAAGGACGACGTCATTTATCAGTGCGGAAAGTTTTAAAAACCAGAGCTGAGAGAAATCCTTCAGTTTGGACGACTTTCTCTCTTTAGAAATGAAATCACCTTCGCTGTGGTAACAGACGTTTAATCGGACGTTTAATTGCAGCTCAGAGGAGCCAACAAAGGCTGAAGCTAATTAGCATTTTGTAGCGAGCAGCAGTTTTTAGGCTTGTGCTGTTTCCCGCAGGCTTGACCTGACCTAGTCAGATTTATATCGCTAAATGTTCTGAAAACAAAATGATGACAACAGATAAAACCGTCTTGGCCCAGATGTTGGCTGGCGGCTCGTTCCAGAAGCTCCCTGCAGATCGGCTGGAGGCAGTTTCCAGACGAACTCAGGCCTCCTCGTCCTTTTGTTATTCACAACATTTATCAACTTTAGAAACTCCTTCAGTCGCCCGTTTCTGTCTCGGTTGCGGTTGAGGCAGTTATTTGTGGTTCGCTGGCCTGTTTTATGTGTCTGTCACATGTGGGTGTGAGGGGAGACGTTTCACTGAGCCTGCAGGCTGTTTGCCCTGCGATGATAAATGTCAAAGGGTGATGATGATATCTACTCACACACAGATTTTGGCCCTGTTTTATTTGCTTGATTTCTTCACCTTTAATGGGCCCACTGGTTTAATTCCTACTCAGTCGTTTAAACATTTCACCAGTCTAAAGGTTAATCACAAGGTTTTGCTGCTTCTATCATAATATGATAGAAGCCTCCTGCTTACATGACATATTATGTCATGTAAGCAGGAGGCTTCATTTTTATTTAGCTGCTCTGTGAAAAGCAGGAAGAGATGGATCTGCCTCTGAGAAATGACCGTCAGACATGGAAATACATGTACTGAAGGTCAAAACGTCATCCATTAGCAGCGTTTACAGTGAAATCTCAACATAAAAACAAAGCAACATGAAACCTTTTAAATATGAGCCGCGGCTATTTTGGTCTGGAATACGAGCAGAAATCTGAGCAAAGCTGAAAAATTGGTCACATATTAGCGTATCATGTCAGTCAGTATTAATTTATTATTTTTTTGTTATAAGCAGCTCAAGTTCTGTCAAACTGGAGGCGGGACGTTTCCTGTTACCCAGTTTTCGCTCCATATCATTATTTATTTCTAAACTGGTGAAACCTGAAACTGCTGCTGTGCAACTTACTCAACAGGTCATTGCTAGGCAACCACAGAGTGAGTGAGTTGCTAGGCAACCACAGAGTGAGTGAGTTGCTCGGCAACCACAGAGTGAGTGAGTTGCTAGGCAACCACAGAGTGAGTGAGTTGCTAGGCAACCACAGAGTCAGTGAGTTGCTAGGCAACCACAGAGTCAGTGAGCTAAGTCTTTCCTCTGCCTACATCTCCCAGAATGCTGTGCGGAGTTCAGTGAAATTATTGAATATTCTTTCTGACATTATCTATTGATATTGATATTGATCGTGTTATAACATGGAAAAATGTCTTAAGTGAAATGATCGGCCTGTGGAACTACAACTATTTTATCAATATTAAGAAATTATTGACTTAAATCAAGTTTCCTGAAAAGTTACTTGTAAGTTTGTTTTGTGTCATTTGAAGTGTTTTGATATATTTGCTCTACAAACTAGAGCAAGAACACTTGGCATGATTTTGTGTTTTTACAGTGCATCAAACTCAGTCCTTCGAGTTCACAGTTTTATTCAAATTAACTTTCTTTTTTAGAGACAAACTCAAGTTGTTTGACCCACAAATAAAGCATTTTTTAAACTGAACAACAGAATATATTTGCACAAGGAAGCAAATTTTTGATCAAGATGACGTTAAAGTAATTTTTACTTGTTAACAGGATGTAACGGGTGCCCCTTGTTTGAACAGGATATGAACAGGAAGCAGAAAGGGAGCTCCAAGCATGAGTGGCTCTTTCTGCAGCGCTGCAGCGCACACACGCACACACACACACACACACACACACACACACACACACACACACACACACACACACACACACACACACACACACACACAGAGTTCAGTGGGTGTTAAGCTGAGACTGAAACTTGCACTGAAAAAACCCCAAACTGCAGTTAATCATTTTCACGCCACACACGTGCAAAAAGCCAGACGTGTTCGTCTTGTGTTCTCATGTGTTTCTCTAAACTCTCATGATTTAGCTGCCAGCTAATCCGGAGTTAGCTCTGCTAACGTTTTGCTCTGACGGCCAGTATGCATCACACACACGCTGAACAGGAAGCAACATGGGATTATGCAAATGAGCTGCAGAAATGCTGTAGAGAACAGAGGAAGGTGTGATAGGCGGAGGGAGGGAGTGACAGAGGACCTGCTGCTGCTGCAGGCTGAGAAACAAAGGGTGTGTGTGTGCACGGCGGCGGTTGAGCCCAAAACGAGTCAGACTCAGCAGCTCACCTCCTCTGATGTGGATGACGGCGAGTGTGTGAGAGGCAGCTCTGACATGCCTTAAGGGGGATTATTAATGTCTCAGCACTTCAGAATGGATTTCCATCAGAGGGCCGCTCTGGATATCTCCACCAAGAACCCTCAGGACGACTTCGAGATCCTGCTGCGAGTCGGAGGGGGAACCTACGGAGAAGTCTACAAGGTCAGAGTCCTGGGCTGCTGCTTGACAACATGGCTGCCAAAAATCAGAAGGAAAAAAAAATCCTCCTAACGGCGACGGCGTCGTTTTAAACCATATTCAGTTTAACACTGCAAACACAGAATTGAAGTGTTTTTCAAATGTCTGAGTATACTTGAAATCAGACCAAACTAACTTTTTAGCAAGATAGAAGCTCAAAAATTCTGTAATGTTGATGAAAAAGGTCCAGTTCCAATAATATCAGGACAATCTGCCAGTGGATCTAGAACTTTTTCATCAATATTAAGGAAGTATTGACGTAAAACAAACTCCTATAACATCCTGAAAGGTCAAACGCGAGTTAGATTTGTTTTAGTTCTTGTGCACTAAGATGTTTGGACCAGCAGTGCTGGTTCAGATTCAGTTTTTACAGTGTACGGCGTGGGGGAAGTTTGGTTCGCCTCAGCTGAAGCGTTTCTCCGTTCATCCAGAACAGCAACCTGTTGGGTTCTAGTTTTCATTTTTCATGAAAACTAAAACCTCTGTGAGTTTCTCAGGAATCGTTTGTAGCTAAACTGTTTTATCACAATCAAAAGTTAAACGCAGCTGCTGGAGGAAGTGGTTTCACATGAAGTGAAAGTATTTATGAAGTAATATATACAAAAAATACAGTCCATGCTGTGGAATCGTGTTCTAATAAGAATGGATCATTTTATCTCTTACAATCACTTTTTAAACATTCAGTTTTATAAAATAAGGTTTAAACCTTTGCTTGGCGTCTTTTCTTCTCAGATGACATTTTAAATGATTCAGTTTTGTTCCTATTCCTTGCTAAAGTTGCATCTCAACATTTAAATGTTCAAAAATGAATATTTCTGTTTCCTCTTAAAAATATCCTCTCATCTGTGGGTTGTTGTTTCATTTACCAGAAATCCCTCCTGCTGCTAAACATTTTGCATCAAACTAAATGCCTGAATCAACCAAATGATGTTGGTTTCTGCCCTGCAGATGTTTAGCTGATGCTTTAATCCGTGGAGATGTTGATCCAGTGAATTAGGGAGTAGATTATATGCTGGATTTGATCATGTTGGGACTGTCTGGACCTTACACTGTAAAAACACAACATGTTACCAAGTAATGTTGGTTTAATTTCCAGTGCAAATAAAGACAAAACTTCCTCAGCAGTAAAAACGTTCTCATTATAAGAGAAATAATCTCTTATAAAGAAACTTCTATTCTTGCTGAAACTTGTAAGTTAGTTTTGTCTCATTCCAAGTGATGTTTGCTCTGGACAGACTTGTTAAGATGTTGTGTTTTTGCAGCGTGGTTGGTGTCGATCTTGTCTCCTCGGGGTGACGAACGTGGGGATCCAGGCTTCGGTCTGGGCAGAAGTTGCTTCGTTATCCGGGAGGTTTTTAAACGTCCAGGTTGGAGCGTTAGAGCGAAGTGGAAGCAGCGTGAATAACCGAGTCGCCGCTTCTGGTTGGCGGCTCTGGAGGCTTCGTGGCCGACTTGGAAATGGCACAAGCAGCTTGAAGAGGCGGCCATGTCGGCAAACTGACCTCTGAAACGGCTTAACATGTTCAGCTTCTTTGTTTATGATTTTATTTTATTTTGAGATGAAGTGAGAGCTTTGGTTTATAGCGAGTAGAAACGTTTCTTTAAGCGTTGTCAGTCGGTAAAAACATCCTTATCTTGTTGTCGAGCTGCAATGAACAATTATTTTAGTAATTAATATCCTGATGGTTTATTTGCAATTAAAAAATGCAAATAAATAAGTAATTTTGTTTCTTTTGCTGTCTGCAGCTAAGAAATTCTTCTAACATCAACATGTGAAAAGTTAAACTCTTTCTGATCCGGGGATTATACTTCTGATTCACCGATTCATCATCAGATTGAAAAAGTTTCTGACAGATTTTTTTTCAAGTAAAGTTTAAACCAAGTGAAGCTAAAACCCGAGGAGTCAGCGGCTGTTAGTTGCTGCTCCTGTTGTCCTTCAGCTGAAGGCCCATTTTTGAGTCTGTTCTCCAGTTAACGATTAATCAGTTTCTAAATGAGTTGAAAATCATTTTAATAATCAATTAATCGCGATTAATCGTATTATTGGTTTCAGCCCGACTTTGTTGGTTCCCAGAATCATGTTGCAGAGAAGCTGAGAAGTGCAGTAAATGCAGATATTTGTTATTATCTGCATAATTAACTGTTGCCATTTTTATTTTCATCGTTTTAGTTCTTCCCTTGTTTCTGCTGCAGATCCAGAATTTTGGTGTCTGGAAAACGGCTCATTTTCACCAAAATACATGAACTCATAAACGGTTTTCATGCGACGTTGCACTTCTGTGAACTTTGTAACCGACAGCCATTTTGGTAGGCAGTTGCTATGACGACAGTTGACAAACGGCAGGCTTTGAACGAGCTCTCTGGAAGCCATGAGTCCGCTATGCTTTGCGCTGCGCTTGCCTACTAACATGGCGTAGATCACTTCCGGTTCAGAGTTGTGGGAACTATGTGTTGCCAAAAACCGGCTGGCTGTTTGTTCTTTTAAACGTTTGGGCTGTTTTCGGAAGCAGTTGAGACGCAGATGGAAGTGCAAAAATGTGCAAAATATGAATTTTGCATAATTAGTTCCCTTTAATGCATTTTCTGGTATCACAGCATCACATCTGCATCACAATCACCTAAGAACTGTTTCCCTGTTTTCAACCGTCTGTTTCACACATGTTGATGTTTTTATTCTCTTCTGCTCTGTGGTGTGAAGGCAGAAAAAGAACCAGTTCAAATAAAGTTTACATATTCGGCTCGTGTGCGAACCTTGATGACGACCTGACGGTTGCAGGTTTGGAGTAGCTCAGATTTAATTTGGTTTGCCAGCGATCAGCAGCAACTCAGGTTTCAC
This sequence comes from Poeciliopsis gracilis, assembly GCA_911649635.1. NCBI lineage: Eukaryota > Metazoa > Chordata > Actinopteri > Cyprinodontiformes > Poeciliidae > Poeciliopsis > Poeciliopsis gracilis. Next base: position 1,826,373 of record CAJVRI010001518.1, read on the forward strand.
AGCTTCATTTTGTTGCAACGTTGTCGTCTAATGTTCTGGTAACAGAACAACTTTATGGGCAACTTATCAGAGTGGGTATGAGATTGTGTTGCTGTGATTACCTTTAGTCGAAGCTCCTCAGTTTCACTTCATTTCCACAGAAACGTAGAAGCTAAAACGTTCAAACTGCTTTTACTTAAAGCAGACGTTCCTGTACAGAAAGTCTCTGCTCTTCACAGCCGCGCGTCCGTTTGGTGTGACCTGGTAAAACATGGAGCCAAAATCCGCTGGTTAGAGTTTGTTCCTCAGATTTGGTCACAATCTTCAGGAATTCCTCCTAAAGACTTATTTGTACTGCAAAAATGCAAATGTTGCCTGTATTTTTGGTCTAGTTTTCAGTGAAAACATCTTAGTAAACTGGGAAAAAAAAACGTAAATCTTATACGTAACTTTTCAGCAATATGTTGCTTGTTTTACGTCAATAATTGCTTAATTAGCAATTAGCAATTATTGACTTAGAACAAGCTATGCATTGCTGAAAAGTTACTTTTAAGTTGGATTAATCTTAATTCAAGTGTTTTACGATATTTGCACTAGAAACTTGGTAATACTTTGTGTCTTTGCAGTTTGGACAGTAAAACCAGGAATCATCTTAAAGTCAGTTTTTCTGAGACTTCCTCCTCTCACTTCAGTGTGAAGGAAACCCTTCACTAAGGGTGATGCTTCATGCATTTACACTTCAGTCTGCTGCTGTTTTTAGATCTGAACCTGCTTTGTGTCCAAACGCATCATGTGTGTTAAAGGAGTCATGCAGTAGATCAACGTCCTAAAAGCTGCAGAAATAAACCAGCGACTAATGCAGCTGCTGCTCTGATTCAGTGCCAGAAAACCAACAAATCTCAACTTTACCAACATTAATATATCAAAATTTTACTTTCAAAACTGAAAACTAATACAAAAATCATTTTACCTATATAGTGTTGCTGCTTCAAAGCAGTCATGACCACGTCTGCAGTCAGAAAGATCACGTCGCATTTTATCCGACATGCGTCCAGAAGCCGCATCAGGAGACGGTAAATCTGGACGTAAACAAGTCCAGAAATGTATAGTTATGATATTACTAATGGTAGAGCTCAGCTAAATATTTTAATCAGATTAATTTCAGGGTCTAATCAAACAGTATTTACAAAATAAGCAATATTTTCAATAAAAAACAACTTTTGTTGCTAAATTATTGCATGAATAAACTTATGAGCTCAATAATAAAGATATTTATTGTGTTTCAGGTTATTTAACCATCAGATTGGAGAAAAGTTCAGCTTTCTGGCGTTGTATTTTCACTTCCTACTTTTTTTCTTTCCCATACGCGTTTCAGTTTGATGCTGTCAGATTCAGTTTTGATGTCGTTTTAAGAGTTGGTCCGTCTTTACGCTGGTCACAGAAGGCGAGACGTCAGAAAGTTATCACTCCCCCACTGCTTTCCTACAGTCTGATCTGAGCCTGAACCAGCCAACCAGCTCGTCAGATTCCAGCGTTGGTGTCGCAGCTCTGCCGCATCATGTGAAGCCCACATGCACACGCCCCCACGCTGCAGCAATGATGCAATGATGACATCGTCATCTCAGTTTGCCGTGGAGACGGTTCCCTCACTGTGGGTTGACTGGAAGTTACACCGTCTGCCACAGTGGGATTAACCTGACCCAGTCTCTTAGTTTTCACACCTGATGGTCCGGTAGACGCGGCTCTACTTGGGTTCACATTTGTAATAGATGCTGCATTTCCAGCTGCTGTGATTCTCTTTCACACTGATGCCGAGTCAAACCAGCCAAACCCTTTGAGCAACCTGTTCCCCTCCTGGCCTGGGGGGGCGCTGCACCAACAACCACTGAAGGGAACAACCTGAAAACCTCTGAAGACACTGAGCACAACTTCATTCTTCATGAAAGCCAAACAAAATGTCCACTTGCAAAAAAGTTATGAAAACTTGTTTCGGTTTCTAAGCAGTAGAAATACTGGAGTTGATGATAAGTGGGGTTTTCTGCTGACTGACTGGAGGAACTGGAGTTTCTGGTATGCACCCAGTCCACATTTCTCTATGCTGGAAAACACTCTGACCACATAAAGCTTCCTCTACGTGTCTGTCTGTCTGTCTGTCTGCCTGCACTAAGCTAAACCTGCTAAACTAGTTGCACAGCATCACAGTTCATGGGCAGGTTCTGTAACCTGATCCCACATGGACCCGAGTCCAGATGAACTTCATGTTACATTAATTCACCAAAGATAAACAGCACACTGCAAAAACACCAAATCTTACCAAGTGTTTTTATTTTTAATTATCTGGAAATAGCTTAGCTTGAATCAAGACAAAACTAATTCAAGCTATTGTTGATTTTGAAGGAAAGTGGCAGATTATTTCACTTGGAAAATGGGAGAAATATCTGATGAAAGTGTAAAAATCTTCCAGTGGAACTTTTTTATTATTAACACAAGCTCCTACATGTCAAATATCTTTAATACAAGTGAACGAATCTCCCAGAGAACTGGAATTTGGTTGCTAGGAGACGGCCTGGACTGGACTTCGGTTGCTAGGTAACGGCTAGCATGAAATAAATGTAACAATCGGCCAGTGAAACTAGTACTTTTACATCAATATTAAGGAATTATTTACTTTCCAGAAGCTCCTCTGTTTTGCTGTAAAGTTTCTGTAAGTTTGATTTTGTTTGATGGAAAATCTTTAAGAAATATCTCTGCAGAATAAAACAGAGAGTTCCTATAGTTTCTGCTGAGAGCTGAATTTTAAAGTCTAATGTTGATTTAAAGGAGAGATAAAATGTAAAGTTGACTTTTTGAGTTTTATATCATGGCTTACTGTTATTCCTTTCATCAGAAATATTCCTGGAGTGTTGCTTTAACTCTCTCTTGCATGTTTGAGAAATCCTGTGGGGCGCCGAAACGCCTGCTTACCCAAAGCCCCGCCCACTTTCCCAAAGCTCCGCCCATTTACCCAAAACTCCGCTTAAAGCTTCAGTTCTCAGCCAAGCTCCTCCCCACGAAGCTCCTCCAGACTAGCAGCAGCAGTTAGCATACACCTGGTGGAAGTGCGTCTGCTGAGCTCCAAAGAACAGTTTTAAACAGCATCATGGAGAAGCATTGTTGTGATGAAGGGAGAGTGTCGGAAACGTCAGGAGCTTTTTAAAGAGACAGATGCCAATTTCAAGGCGTCAGACACAAAGTCAAAAGTCATGTTTCTTACAGACGGTGCTTTCATAGCAAATGATTGTGCTATAAATGGCACATTATGGCTAGAAAGTACATAATACTGCCTCTCAAGCTACTTCCTTCTTAAAATGTATCCAGAGTTTCACTTGTATAACTTTTAAAAGAGCTAATAACACGTGGAAATCTTCTTTAGTATAATTTATGGAGCGTCTGGATAACTTTGAGACTCAAAATTTCTCCACCCGTTGAATTTAATTGTTGCTTTTTTTCGTATATTATTTAGTATAAAGAGGATTTTAAAATGTCAGGATTGTTGATAGTTGCACTTTCTCAGCCATTTTTATGTTAAAATGAGCAATGATGCAATATATCACTGGTTTATTGACGCTATTAAAGTTTATTAAACTTCCAGAAAACTGTTGAAATCAAGGCCAAAAATCCACCTGTTCAGATTCACTTTTGATTCATAATATTTACCTGATGATTTTGCTGATCGCATTGGACGAAATGTAAAATGTTTTGCTTGTTTTACAGTTGGTCACTGTTTTATGTTTTTATGGAACTGCCTTGTTGCTGAAAAGTCCTATGCAATTAAACTTGACTTAATTTGGATAACTTATTGATTTACCAAGCTGAAAATCATTTAGTGCAATTATCAGTATCAGGATGATTGCACTAAATGCAATTAGTGCAATTATCAGTATCAGGATGATTGCACTAAATGCAATTAGTGCAATTATCATTTTTATTGATCAGTCAATAAAAATGTGTCCATGTTGGACCTGCATGGCAGCAAACAGCGCAGAAATACCATCAGTTACATGTTATTGTTCATTTAACGTAAATACATCCGAGTTGTAACATGTTAATTCTTGTGTGCTCTTTAAACTTTGATATATTTCCCACAAATTACAATAATTGAGATCCAGCTTTGTTTGTTGGTTTCCTCATATTTGAGTTAGTCTGCAGTTTTGATAAAGACACTAAACTCGTAGTATTTAGTCTGATTTTTAAGAAAAGAAGGCAAGAAAACAAAAATGTTACGTTTAAACCAGTTTGATCTATTAAAACAGACAGAAATGTTTTAGAGTATTTGCGTATTTCAGGTTTTTGTTCCTAAATCTCGGTAATAACGCCGTTTTCTGTAAGCTGAATTGAACTAAGGCTGTAACTAAGGATTATTTTAGAAATCAGTTAATCTATCAGTTATTCTGATGATTAATCAATTAATCGTTTTTAAAATGACACATTGTACAGATTTTTCATTTATCCACTTCAGCCTTTTTTTTATACGATATAAATATACTAAAAGATGCAGAATAAACAAATATGTTTTGAAAAAATAAGAAAAAAAAACATTTTATTACCTAAAATGCAATAACAGGTGAAGGAGTTATGGTTAAACCCTTTTTACAGATAAATATGTTTTTGTCTTAAATGAAAAATTTGTGTTTTTTTATGCAGTTTTGGCTCAATTACTTCTCTGAATATGTTGTTTTTTCATCAAATTGCCTTTTTTTATAGCCCTGATACTCAAGTTAACGATTATTTTACTAAATTATCCGTAATCTAATGAGCCGATTTGAAGCGGACGACCACATCGAGGTCACGGCTGCAGGATGCTTTCTGGACAGTAGGGGTCAGTGTGGAGGAAGTAATGCTACTGAACAGCAGGAATGACAGCAGAAGAAGAGCTGTGAACATTTTCCCTTCAAATCCTGAAGCACAGGTTGTTCAGGCTGAGTATTTATCGCATCGTTTGTCATTTATCGTGAAAAACGTCTTATGACGATAAGAACTTTGACATATTTTGGTCTTGATAATTTACAAATAATGATGAAGTTATTTATTTTTCTTTACTATTTTTTGCGCTCTTAGTTCCACTGATATTTATCCACCAATAAACATCAGTAGATTGGAAAACATGATGAATGCAGTTCGTTTAGTGATGTAAATCGTTGTGTCCTGCAGAAGCCAATTTCAAAACGAAATGTTGTAAGTGAACCAATATTGCTGTAAAGTAAGGAGAGGGAGGAGAAGACGGAGGGATTTTCACCGTGTGAAACTTTGGTGCGTTGAATCTCGGCTCAACCTGCCGCCTTTTGGGAACTGACTCAGATTTGACAGAGCGCAGCTTCACATCTTGCCACGTCAGGATCTTCCTCCTCTTACAGAAACAACCTGACTCTCCTTATCTGATGTGGCTTGTTCTACTAAGCTGCTCTACAAGGCGCTGCAGCCTGTAGTTTCAGGCGCAGAGACGCGCGGCGGCTGCAGCCTGCACCTGGTTTATGCACGACCTCAGAAGCAAAATGAAGAAGTGAGATACAGGAGCAGAAAGCAGCACAAGAAGACCTGCCTGCAGAGACAATAACCGTGTCAGGTTTCTGCTGAAACAGTGCGGTCTGGTGTGTGTGTGTGTGTGTGTGTGCGTGTGCGTGTGTGTGTGTGTCGAGTTTTTTTTGGTTTGGATTTATCTTTAACTCAAAAAGAGGAAGAGAGATGACTTTTGATGCTGAGAACTTCAAACAAATTGCAGACAAATGCTGCTAATAACCATAACTGGCATCTGTGTTGTGTGTGTGTGTGTGTGTGTGTGTGTGTGTGTGTGTGTGTGTGTGTGTGTGTGTGTGTGTGTGTGTGTGTGTGTTCCTTTCCCTCCTTTTTTAAGGATAAGCGATCATCATGAGAAGAATACCACACATCCAGTCAAAATATCAGGTTTTTAAAGGGAACTTATGCAAAATTTACATTTTGTGTGTTTTTTACATCATTTGTGTTTCAGCTGCTTGCAAAAAAACGTCCAGTTGGTTTTTGGCAATAATTTAATGTATTTTGGTGTCTGGAAAATGAGTCGTTTCAGAAACTTCCGGAATATAACGTTACAACCCAGCAGGCACTGCTTGTTACCCTGCGATCACATCTGGGTTCCAGCACGACTGGTCAGCTGCTTTTACCGCTGCGCTGTACAATGGCTGCTGGCATTTTTTTTTGTTGACTTACCATCCATAAACCACTTGCTGCTTTCTTATTAGTTGTGCAGGAGGCTCCATTTCTGCTTTTCAAAGCTGTACGGTTGTATAATTGTTTGCAGCCATTTTTAATGTGCTGGAGGGGCGTGGCCATCAGCGGCTTATTTGGATTTAAAGCGACAGAGGCCCTAAAACAGCTCAGAACAGAGAAGACTGAAATCTCTTTAAAAAATAGAGCGATGTTTTGTATAGGACATATTCTAGGCTGTTCAACGAAGTTAAAGTTAGAAACAGACATTTTGAGTTCCATTTAGATGCATTCTAATCTTTTCTAACAACGAGTCACCTGGACATTTATTCAAACATTTTGTCGGTTTAAATAGTTTCCATGTGAAATGTGAATAATGACAGACTCTTGAACTCATTCTGGTAAATCAGTTAAGTTTTCTGATCATTAGGACAGAAAACCCTAACAAAGGTAGAGATTTGTGTTGTGGATTGGATTAATGGCGTTGGAGTGCAGGTGGTAAAGAAGGTGCAAAGTTTGGTTTGAAATAAACCTCAGCAGAGGAAGCGCTTCCTCAGGAGGCTGAAGCAAGCGAGAATCCCCCTCTGCATCCTGATGCATCACATCTCGATACAGTAACTGCAGAACGGCTGACAGGAAGACGGAGCTGTGCGGTGAGACCTGGTGAGAAAGCTGTTGGGGTCTCACTCCACTGTTCAGACTTTCAAAGACAGACGCTTGATGAACGGCAGAACCAGGAGGTTTCCCCGGGTCTGTTCAATCTCCTGCCCTCCGGTAGAAAACGGCGCTGGTTTGACTGAAGACAGTAGCACGACTCATTCACTACGCATATAATATGTAGTGATGTTTAATTGATTAATAGATTATTCTAACAATTAATCGAATATGCAGAATATGCAGGTATGCACAGAATATGCACATTTCTTTATTCGATTAGCATATCGAATAAAGAAATTGGAATATTCTACAGTAAAATAAAATTGTATTTATGTACAATGTTACAAATACATGAGAAGGTGCAAATAAACAATTCCTTAAAAAACATTTAATTGCCTAAAATGCAATGACAGCATTTCGTCAGTGGATTTCAACAGGGTGAATATGAAAATCATAGTTTGAATAAAACAAACAGACAAATGTGTTTTTATCTTAAATGCAAAATGCTTATATAAAATTTATATGCATTTTGTAATTACCATTTAGAATATGTTGTTCTTTCACCAAATGGCCTTTTTTGAGATTGTATGCTCCAGGTAGCGATTAATCGATTCCTAAGTTAGTTGATGATTATTTCAATAATCGATTAATCACAATTAATCTGATTAATCATTAATATATATGAAGATTTTGGCTGAAGATGAACGTAGAAACCCAAATTAGGTCAAACATGTCCTGTGTTTCGGAGCATTTTGGACATGATGACACTTAACTGCATTTGGAGGAAGTAGAAGCTGAATTTGGAAGCCTAACTGAAGTACGGGGGAGGTGGCATCATGATGTGGGGTTGTAACCTGTGTGAGTCACAGAGTAAATTGCGTCATGTGGAAAGAACATCGAGTGTCGAATCAACGTCTGACGACGTCAGGCAGAAAGTTCAAGACTGGACATAAATGGCTCCAGATGGACAACGACCTTCAAAGAGAAACAAAATGGCTGAAGGTCAGAAAAGTCATGCAGATCTGAAAAGCTGCTTCAAATCTGACCCAGTTTCACCGGTTCTGGACCAGAACTTCAGCAAACTGTTAGAAGCTTCCAGGTTAAAGAAAGTTTTTTTTTAAAGTATGTTGTGGCATTTAGCAAATAGTGAAACATTTGTTTGCTTCATCCAAACATTTGGCATGAAATAAAAATCAAACAGTTTTTGCCATTTCGATTAAAAATGAATCGTTTCATTTTGATATTGTTGGCTCTTTGATTTGCACACCACTGGTCTAAATTATGTCTCCACTGAGGAATAATAATCCTGCCTCACTGGGATGAGACTGGTAGTCTGGATTAGGACTGAAACAGTCAAGCAGATTAATTGATCAAAAATTGACCAATTTGGTAATTAATTAAACATTAACAGAAAAATACAGACTCTAAAAACAAAGAGCCGAAAGAGCAACACACTACAGAAACTACAATAAATATGTTTGGGATTTTTTGCCTTTAAGGTAAGAAAAATGTTTTGTCAAATGTAAGTCTGTTCTTCCAAAGCTGCATTGTGTTCAACAGATAATCAATCATTTATTGGATGATTAGCTGTTATTCTATTTCAGGCAACAAAATGTTTGTTTTCTTATTTAAACGGAATTGAGTTGAAATTATTTTCATATTTTTACTGTATTTCTAATATTGTATTAAAAGGCTAAACTGATTAGAAAAAACTGAATATTTGTCAGATTAATAATTGATTACTAACAAATGTATTAGTTGCAGTTTGACAATGAGATAAAAACAGTTTTATCTGTTTCAGTCACTTCAGTTTTAGTAACTTCCTGGTTAAATATGAAATAATAAAGTAATTTTGTCTTTGAAGCTTTTTCAGAAGACAGTTGGCGAATATGGCCGCCCGTTTTCCTAACGCCGTATAAAACATAAAGACAAAGATTCTATCAGATTCTTCTGATAGAATATTTGATAATTTCACTGAACTGAGCAGAGAAAAGGCTTCAGCTGTTCAACGTCTCGTTGCTAAGCTAGGTTGGTGGAATCAACTAACTCACTCGCTCTTCGGTTGCCTAGCAACAAGCTGCTGGGAAACTTGCGCAGCAGCAGTTTGAAGTTTTCCATGGATCAGGTTAAGTCGACTCTCCAGTTTGGCCGTATTTCATATGTTTAAAACAAAAAAACTAATCAATAATTATCGAGTGATATGAAGCGTTTGTATGCGGACGTGTTTGTCGGCTATGTTGCCCGGCACAGAGCCCTCCTGTGTGGCGACGGTTTTTATTTCTGTCGATGAACTGGGAGAAGAGGCGCGTTGTCAGCCCACTGCTGAACGAAGCGATCGGGCCCGATCGGTCTGAGGGCTCATTGATATTTAAAATGAGGGAAAGTCTGGAAGATAAGAGATAAATGTGGTTGAGAGTTGGGTCTGTGGTTTTATAAACAGTCATAGCAGCAGAAAAGGAAAGCAAACCTTTCACTTCTGTGCTTTCAGATTTTACACTGTTCTTAAGAATGAAGGCAAATGGGGAAAAAAGTAAGTACACCCCGGCTGTTCTGATAGAAAGTATCATCTAGATGCTGTTCATTATATGCATTATATGAACTACTTTATAACTTATAAACCTTAAATCAGTGGAAAACAGTTTAAAGCAGCTGGGATTCTTCGTTCCAGTCACTTCTGATCTGTGTGCAAACGAGTCGAATCCCTCCTCACAGTTTTATGCAGATGTTTGTGTAATCTGGTCTCTGTTCCGCTCGGTGTTCACACCTGCATTCGAACCAAACCAGAGTCAGAGTTCAGCCGAGCCGAGACCGAGGTTTGGACCAGAGTTTGATTAGCATTCACACCTCACCAAACGGACTGGACTTTATGGAACCGGGCTGCAGTTTGAGTTCTTGTGAATGCACTGTTAGTCTGTCAGCACATAAATATCTGAGGTATAAATGACGGCGTAGACTTAGTTTGTTTTTTTTGTTTGTTTTTTTTAACACCTGTGGTGCAATTTGAACACATTTAGAACTTGGCACAAAATGTGTAAAGTTTTCTGATGTTGTATTGGTGACACACACACACACACGCACGCACGCACGCACGCACGCACGCACGCATGCACACACACGCACGCACACACACACACACACGCCGCTGTGTTATGTTGAATTTCCTGTGGATTTCATGTGATGCTCGCAGCACTTTGTCCCCTGTGACCTTTCTGTTGTAAAGGGTCAAATGTTTGTGATTGGTAGTGAAAGGAAGCGGCCGGGACTCACTTCCTCATTCTCCTTCTTCATTTCTGTTCTGGCGGATCGTAAAAATTGGCTTCATTTAACGAGTGATAAATCAGAGCATGTGTGTGTTTCATCGTGGCGCCGGTCAGTGGAAGGACCCGAGTAAACAGGCTGCGGGGTGGAAACGTCTGGTGGAAATGTGACATTTACCTGCTGTGTTTTTGTTGGTTTGCTGCTCGTCTTTCCCCTCTTGACCTCTTTGGTCTCCCTGCCACTGACTCTTCTTCACTTCAACACTTTTTCCGTTGTAGCTGCTGCTGCTTTCATGGCGTCGCCTCAGCAGTTCTGCCTCACTGAACTGGTTCCAGACCTGTCAATAAATCGATCGATCGATAATTGGAAATGAGCTCAATAATTTATCGTTTCTCCCTTCGTACCAAAACCTGGATGATAAAAGCCTCCAGTTTGGTGTTTTGGTCTCAAATAGCTTCTTTTGTTCTCTTTTATTTGTTGTTTCTGTTGTTTGGTTTATTTTGTGTATTTAAAATGTTGATGTGTATTATTGTTTATCCCAATGACTTCTGGGACATTTTATCATCAACCAAAACATGTTGCTGATGCTGCAGGCCTGACTGGTTTCCAAAATGCGGCTCGAGGGCCGTTTGTGGCCCCAGGAGTTGATTGTGTGGTCGCATTTTAGGAATGGTGTCTCTGTGGCAGATTATCAATATCAACTCATTATCTGTGTTGTTTTCAGTTTAATGCCAGTAAAGTCATCAACCTTTTACAGACTCAGTCACATCCAGTGATTTAAATCGGATAAATGCTGTTAAGGCTTTTATGTTGTTGGGATTAAAATAAAATAAATTTTGACCAACAAGTTAGGAAATTGAACAACTTTAAGACGATCCTTTGTAATTAAAGGAGGATGCAAAAATTAAAGAATTTACTATAAAAACATGTTGGAATTCTAGTTGAATACATAAATAAGTTGTGATTTTGGCTCAGGGTGCAGAAAGTTTAGACATCACTGCTTTTCGGCTTCCCAGAAGTTACCTGGCTTCTTTGAACGCGTCGTGCGGCTCGCTTTTATTCAGAATTATTGTGCAAGAACAAAGTTCTGCACAGACATACATGCAATCTGCTCTGTTATGGTGAGTGACTAACCTTTCCCAGAAACACAGATCAACATCAGATCGATGCTCAGGTTCAGCGTAACTTCCAGCATCTCCAAATTCACACAAACTCACCAAAAAACCATTTTCTGACAAGTTCAGCCCAACTCTGATCATATGAGATATGATGGACTGAAGTGATTTCACATCCGAATTGCTGATCCAGATCATTTCTTAACATTTTAGTTTCATTCTGCAGGTATTCACCACAAAAACACAAAATCTTACCAAGAATTTTTAGTCTAGTTGTTAGTATAAAAGTCTCAATGCATTTGAAATCAGATAAAACTAACTTACAAGTAACTTTTCAGGAAGAAAGAGGAGCTTTTTTGTTAAGTCAGTGATTCCTCAACATTGATAGAAAAATGCACTGGTTCCACTTTTAGGTCATTTCACTTACAAAAAGACATTTTTCCTGTTTAAGTGAAATAAGTAGAAATGTTTCATCAATATTAAAGCATTATCAACTTAATACAAGCTCACATGTCTTACTTGTAAGTTAGTTTTGTCTTTCTTCGAGCGCTCTATGGTGTTTGCTCTCGAAACTAGAAGAAAATACTTGATAAAATCTTTTGTTTTTGCAGCGTTTTCAGATCGAGTGTCTCTTTCTTACGCCAAAGAGTTTGGAAATATGCGATTTTTAAATTTTCTTATGAAGCTAAGTTTCATAATGAATCACTGTGTGTTTGATGTTTTCATTGAGGCTAAGGCCTCATAGACGAGCTAAGGCCAAAATTATTCATACCCAAGCAGTAAAATACACAACCAGATCATATCTGCTGTTCAAATTTCTGGTGATTCTTGAGATTTAAAAATTATTGATCAGGTTAAAAGACTTCAGTTATTTGATTGTTGTGAGGCTGAAGCAAATCTTCTCCTGAACCTTTATGGTTCAGATTATTTATTTAGAGTTGCTATGGATACCAGTCAGTGTTGCAGCAAATCTCAGGAAGCCTCTGACTGAAGAATGTTGCTGTCATGACATGCTAACAGCTGAGAAGCCAAAGACAATATTCCACAAAAAACATGTTGTGGATGACAAGAATGATTCAATTTGATTCCGAATCAATTTTTTTATTTAAAACTATTATCATTAATGATTTTCAGGCGTTTTTAGCCTTTTGTATTTGCAGTTATTTAATACAAAAATGTGCGTAATTCCTCACCGTGGTGGATGAAGGATCCCTAAACCAGATTGAGGAAATTGAAGGAAAACAGCCAATTGCTAACCCAGCACATTTTTGATTAAAACCACAAACTTCTGACCAACCAGACAGCGGCGTAGCTTAGCTCTACCGTAGCTTAGCTCTACCGTAGCTTAGCTCTACCGTAGCTTAGCTCTACCGTAGCTTAGCTCTACCGTAGCTTAGCTCTACCGCAGCTTAGCTCTACCGTAGCTTAGCTCTACCGTAGCTTAGCTCTACCGTAGCTTAGCTCTACCGTAGCTTAGCTCTACCAGAGCTTAGCTCTACCAGAGCTTTGCCGTAGCTTCACCGTTGCTCCGCTCTCTTCATTTGGTAAAAACCAAAATAAGTCCAAATGTTTTCCTTCAACTGGTTGAATCTCTCTCTTTCATTGTCTGCTAATCCACATAATTTGCTTTTGCCGCTCCTCTTTAAATCTCTGTCTGGTTTTCATGTTTAGAAAGATGTTGGAGTAGGGGATGTGCTCCAACATCTTTCTACGTTAAAGTAGAAAGATCTTGTTCCAGCTTTTCGGCTCCTCTTATTCACCTTTTTAACTTAAAAATATATTTGATCTAAAGTGTCACCAAATCTACCACAGTGTTGTGCTTAAATAATTACTTTTATTATAATCCATGCAGCTCTTTGTGGTATTGATTGCAATGGTGATAAGTATATGATAAGTATATTTTTCATCTCTGTTTTTTATTTTATTCACCCGATAATTATGAATCATTCATGTAATAAATGCAGTAAATCATGAATTAAAACAAGCAGAAAAGTTTTTAACTGTTTTATTTTGTTGGTCTGCTGTTGTGACAAAATTAGTGCCATTTTATTTCTTTTACTACATGTACAGATAAGACATTGTTTTATTTTTAGTTAGAGAAAAATAGATTGTATATAATCTGTATGTTTCTCATCTCATTTCAGAAACATTTTGTGTCAATTTAAGTTTGATGGGAAACGAATCAAAACCAAAGACTAACCAAAATGTTCCACCAAATATTTTTGTGTTATTGAAAAAATGTACCTATATAAACCCCAGATTTGATGATAATCAAATTTAGATGTATACATCAGATATTTGTAGTTTGATCATATCTCCATATTGTAAACATGAAATTAAATCACAGCGGAGACGCGTCTTTTACTTGGAGTTCAGTCAGTGAAACGGCGTAGAAGCTGAGCTAAGGTTAAATTATGTAAATGTTTGTCTGATGCAGTTTATTGTGAGCCCCCCACTGCAACCAAACCACAACAACTTTCCATGTTAATGTCAGAGTAACGCTGAAATCAGACCAACAGCTAAACAACTGCTGCTTCCATTGCATCAAAACGCTGCAGATTTTCCGACTAATCAAGCTCATCACGCGGAGCTGGCCGCTGCTCCAGTCGAGTCCCTGAAATGTTCCACGTTTTAAATAACATCATACAATTCATTTAACTCAGTCTGATGAAATTTTTTTGCCACGATGTAAAGGTTACGGTTCAAGTGGCAAAATGAATCAGTTGATTCAGGTTGAATTACTTCTTTTGACGATTATGTTTATGGTCTTTTCAACACTTTTACAGCGACTGTTACTTTGGAGAAAAGTGAGCTTTAAATGCCATGATTGCTGTTTTGAAAACTCCCTCTCTGAGTTTCCGTTTCACTCTGTGCAACCTGTCCTGCCCCGACTGGCTGGCTGCGTACGCAGATGACTGTTTTCTATTTAAGGAGTTACAATGTGAATTGGTGTTTCCTTTGCTTGTCGTGGGAAGGCTGCTCTGCCATGTGTGAAATATGTAGTTATTTCTGCTTTATGTACCCACTTTAAGTGGAAATTCATCGCTAATTGACGCTATTTTGCCCTTTTTCTTGTGATATTTGTTGCTCTGGTTTAGGTTGACTTCCTACTGTCGACCTAAAACCTAAAGCAGTGGTGGGCATTCAAGGTCCATGAGGGCTGGTGTCTTGCAACTCTTTGATGTCTCCCTGGTTCAACACGCTTCAATCTAATAGCGCAGTGAAGTTCTCCAGAGTCCTGCTATTATTTGAAGTAGGGACACATCTAAAACCCTCAAGGCCTGGAGTTTCCTATCTCTGATCTAAAGGGATCAGCAGGCAGCAGATTCCGATGGCAGCAGATTCCGATGGCAGCAGATTCCGATGGTAGCAGATTCAGATGGTAATAGATTCCGATGGCAGCAGATTCTGATGGCTGCAGATTCCGATGGTGCTTCATTATTTAAACAAAAATTCTAATTAAGTTTTTATTTATTTACTTGTTTTTAAAGGGACAGTACAACTAAACATTTCGTCAACATACACAGAGCGTTAGCCATAATATATTATATTAATGTAAGATATACTCTGACATTATAAAGTACATGTGTCAAACTCGAGGCCCTCAGGCCAAATCTGGCCCACTTTAGTTATTTCTGTGGCCCCATTATTTCAAGATAACAGTCGTGTACTTGCATATTATTTTACCAATCAGATAAAATTAGTCATTTATATAATGCCAAGGGACATAAATGTGAAAGAATGTGCAGAAAATATATCCTAAATCAGCAATCTTTATGATCCAAACAGCCGTTTGTACCTTCGGTCCAGATGAATAAAGTCAAGCTGCTAATGCTGTACAACCTGCAGAAAAAAATACAGTATGTGAAACTACTAGAGGAACCTCCAGTTTGCTTCTAATTTTAGGTTTTAAAATGAAGAAAAACATAAAATCTTCACAAAAAAGAGGATGTAGATATTTGTGGAACGTTATGCAAAACCAGCGTAGACTGTAGTTTTCAACCTAATGACGAGAAAAATGTTGAGGATACTTTTGCTGTCATTCTTTTGAAAAAGTGAAATAAAAAACCTGCATGTGTTTCCATTTCTCCATTTACACACATCAGTTGGTTCAGTTATAAGTCTGCAGGCCTGTTGGAAATGTATTTCGTATCTCCTCAAAGACCTCTGGGAAAATGTCTGACTTTAGTTTTAATATCTTAAATTTATGTTTTTAATCAGGGAAAACTCAGTTTTTCTCATAAATTTCTGACTTTTTCACATCAAAAGTTGTTTGGTGTTCGTTTACTCCTGATGATTTCTTTTCCTTTTGTCTACAACGTTCAGGTTTTTCTTATTAACATGCAAAAATCTATTGATGGGTGTTGAATTTTTTTGTGGCCCAAAAAAACAAAAAACACAGAAAATGATTTCATTTCTATTTCTTTTTCTAAGCAGTTTGTACCTTCAGTCCAGATGAATAAAGTCAAGCTATTTCTTTTCTTAACGCTGCCACAGTCCTATAAAGAGAAGTAACACCACCCTGTGTCACACCTTTAAAGGTCATAGCATGCATGTGTGTTTGACGCTTGAGTGCTTGCTGTGTGTGTGTGTGTGTGTGTGTGTGTGTGTGTGTGTGTGTGTGTGTGTGTGTGTGTGTGTGTGTGTGTGTGTGTGTGTGTGTGTGTGTGTGTGCGTGCGTTATGCCACAGAGTCGTGTCGTGGGCTGTTTTTTGCACTCCACAGATCTGGACTGCAAACATGCACATTAACCTCTGCAGTTGCAGAGCTCCACTGTCATAAAACTCATGTTACAGTGAATAATATTCATGTTTGGATTCTTTTCAGGCCCGCAACAAGCAGAATGGAGAGCTGGCAGCTATTAAAGTCATCAAGATGGAGCCAGGTAAGAATCTTTTTCTGACCCTAATCACCTCTGCTTTTTAATATGATCTAAAAATTTGTTTCTTTTTAACAATTTTAAGTGTAATTAATGTTTCTCATTTGCCTGTTGGAAGGGAAGATACTGCGTCTTTAAGAAAATTTGAATTGTGTTGCAGCTTAACCTGCCTAAAAACCTCAAACTCGTTGTAAACTCAGTGCAATTTCTAGTTTCTATTCTCAGTTTAGTTGAAATAGAAACGCTTTAGCATCTTCAAACCTTTTTTTTTTAATCTCTTAGGCATTTAAGCCAAATTGCATCATCAAAATGGCCAAAAAGAAGCAGAGCAGTTGCATCACTTTTCTGCCGAATGCGTCTGATACGGTGCTCAGAGTGGAAAAGCTCAACATTACTGCCGACGTTATTCAGTTCAACTGAGATTCTTGCAAATTGTCAAAAAATATCCAGAATTAAACTTTAAATCTGGATCAAAATTTAATTCATTGGTATTTTTACAACCCTTTTTACGCTTACACAGTCAAATATTAACAGCAATAATTCCGATTATTGAGTTTAAGAAAAAAAGCCATAAGGTTAATTTTTCAAATTATTATGCAAAGTATTGTTGCATATTTGTGTGAAAATATCAGCTGATTTTAACCAATGCTGTCCTTTACTTTTCTTATTTTCTGTCAATATTTTTCATGTTTACTTTTTTCTCCTTGTAAACCAACGGATTAGAAATATTAATAGCATTCTAATAAAGTATCTCACTGGTGTTTTACCATGTTAACATGGCAAAATCACAATAAACAAACTGTTTATTGTGATTAATCAATTACTGAAATAACTGTCAACTAATTTAGTAATCGATTAATTGATAACTGGAGCATACAGACTAAAAAAGCCACAATCTAAAAGAACAATGTAACCGAAACAGTACAAAATATCTAAAATATATTCCTGAAGTTGCAGTTTTAGCTTCACCTGGTTCAAATTCTGTGAAAACAATCTCTTATTAATCTCCCTGATTATTAATCTGTTAATACAAAAAATAATCTGCCCTTCACTGTGTAGAAGTCCAACAGGAAGAGTTGAGGTTTTCACTTGTCAGAGGTGTTTTTTAGTTTCAGATAGTTTCTTTGCTATAAATAATCACTAAATAAATGTTTGTTGTTGAATTTTAGGCAACAAATTGTTTTTCTTCTTATACAAAAAGGGAATTAAATTATTCATTTGCATTTTTAATGTTTTTTTTTCCAATATTGTATGAAAAGACTAAAGAGGTTAAATGAAAAATGGGCAGAATTTGACAATAGTTTTATCCAATGAATCGATTAATCATCAGACTAATTGATTAATCATCAGAACTGTTTTTGTGTTGTAACAAATAGTTTATATTCATCATATTTTAACTCTAGTATTATGGTTGAATGTTATAAATGTGTGGAAAATGATTTTTAAAAATCAGTTGTTTTACTTTTTTTATTTATTTATTTTTATTTATTTATTTATTTTGGTGGCAGAAAGTTGTGTCACCCGTATTCAAAAACTGAAAACCGTCTCCAGTTCTTGGTCAAGTGGATAAAAATCTGCTTCATAAATAAGTATTTATGAAGCAGATTCGTGTTGTAACACTAGTTTGTTTACTCTATAAACTAGACAACAACAGTTGGTAATATTTAGTGTTTTTGCAGTGTATAATGGAAAGAGGGTGCACTAACTTTCCCCCCAGGTTTGTATGTTGTAATCAGTAAACAGGAGGAACTGTGGTTGGAAAAAAAACCTTCCACCCGCGTAAAACATGAGAAAAACATCCGAGCCCTAAACAGAACGTGACTCATCGTAAACAAGTTGTAGCCCATCGGAATGACTCGCCTGTTGCCAAGTGGACAAACGAGAAAAAAAAAGCCTGGGTACGTTTTATTTTGAAATAAAAGCGGCTGTGTCTGTCTGTCTCCACAGAAGACGATTTCTCCATCATCCAGCAGGAAATTGTCATCGTTAAGAGCTGCAAGCATCCCAACATCGTGGCGTATTACGGCAGCTACATACGGTTGGACGTCTCCGTTTCTCCGTTTGCTTATTTATTTCGAACGCAGTCGCTAACTTTCTGCCTTCCTGCAGAGCCAACAAACTCTGGATCTGCATGGAGTTCTGTGGCGGCGGTTCCCTCCAGGACATCTACCACGGTCAGACATTTTCTCTGTTTGCTCCCTTCTTTGTTAAAATGTTCATTTAAAATCCTCCAGTAAATCCTCCAAAAACATTTTTTTCTAAATAAATAAAGAACAGATTTTTATTTTAAAGAATTTTAGTATTGCTAGTTACACTGGGAAGCATTGACCACATTATGCATGGAGGCACATCTTTGCTTTAATGCTGAGGTTTTAATTGACTCCAGTGTTCAATTAAAACAAAAATCTTTCATCAAAATTAGATTCTGTGTTAATAGTTTGTTTTTTATTGATTTGGAAACGGGTGCAGTGGATCCCCACCTGGTCAAAACCACAAACAGTAAAATACAGAAAAACCTTTTTGCTGTTTTCACTAATTGTAGCATTTTTCTTGCTCTTGCTTTCTGTGTCTGCAGCGTTTTTAGTTTGCATTTGTTTTGTTTACTTGTCTTTTCTTTGATTTCAGTATTCTTCGTGTATTTTATTTTGAAGGCCATAATGGCTGCGTTTGGTGGTAATGATTAAACATGAATGTTGTCCTGCAGTGACCGGCTCTCTGTCCGAGCCACAGATCGCCTACATCTGCAGGGAGATGCTGCAGGTAACTGCTCGGTTTTCCAGGTTTCTTTGCATATTTTCAAGGACCTTCAAAGTAAAAGTCCCCTGTGTTTGTGTGAGCAGGGCCTGGACTATCTGCACGCACAGAAGAAAATCCACAGAGACATCAAGGTCAGAAACCGAGACAAAACCTGATTCTGTTCGCGTGAACATGCAGACTCCTGCACTGCAAAAACACCAAAACTAACAAAGTATTTTTGGTTTAATTTAGTGCAAATATCTTAGATCACTTGAACTGGATGTATTTTAATCAATAATCAGTAATTATTGACTCAAAATTAGCTCCTGTATTTTACTGAATTGTTACTTGTCAGTTAGTTTTTCTCATATTTCAAGTGTTATAAGATATTTGGACTATTTGTACAAGTCTAAATGATTCCTAAACTAGACCAAAATCTTTAGTCAGATTTTGTGTTTTTGCAGTGCAGAACTTTCTACTGAATAATCAAACGCCACATTTTTCTGGAAAACACTTTTTCTGCTTTTGCAGAACTAGATTGATGACAGTTTCTGTTTTGATGTCCAGAAATAACATTCCTGGTAAACCGTCAGGTCTCTGAGCTCCGGCTAATCAGTCTCCAGCTGTCAGTCGTGTGTTTTCGCTCTGCGTCCTGCGCAGCTTCGCTGACGGATCGCCGGGCAGATAGACGGAGAAGCTGCGAAGTATAAAAAGGTTTCTGTGGTGCAGCTGCTCTCATGTTGCGTTTCTTTTCCTTGCAGGGTGCCAACATCCTCCTGAATGATCAGGGCGAGGTCAAACTGGGTAGGTGGAAGTTTGCAGCGTCTGCAATGTCGCGGTGTGGTTAGCATGAGTCACTCACCACCAAGGTGGCAGATCTCATCACAACACCTTTGCAGCCTCGTAAAACTGTGGCATTACTTCAAAAACACAAACATTTACAACCTGTACTGCTTATTTTCACACCGCTTGAGCGAACGCTCCAGACATCAGCAGCAACAGATGCTAAATAAGTAGCATGTTTTAGATTTTAAAAGTCTTTTTTCTCATTTCTGTTTAACTGCAGCCGACTTCGGGATCTCGGCTCAGATCACAGCCACTCTGGCTCGGAGGATGTCCTTCATCGGGACGCCGTACTGGTGAGACGCGCCGCCGCCGTTTCTCCGCAGCTCAGATCACTATGAATGCAGCGTGTTGCTAACTGTAGTCACAGGTTATTACTAAACAACACAATGATTATGCAAATCAAATGAAGACGCCCACCTGGAGTTTAAGTAAATCTTAAACTGAATTTTTTGTCTAGTTTATATTGCAAAAATCTTGAAAAAAGACAAAATTAACCTATAAGCAGACGCAGATAATTGCTAGTTACATTTGCGAGTGACTTTTTGTAAAAAATTTACATTTACACTGCAATATTAAGGAATAATTGACTTGAAACAAGCTGCTATTTGCTGAAAAGATAAATTAGTTTTATTTTAATTCAACTGTATTAAGATATTTTTACAAGAATCCAAAAAACCTACTTGGAGATTTTTGTGTTTTTCAAAACTTTTCGCCGAACTTTTCTCCCTCCTGTCCTCAGGATGGCGCCAGAGGTAGCAGCTGTGGAGATTAAAGGCGGCTACAACGAGCTGTGTGACGTCTGGTCAGTGGGAATCACCGCCATCGAGCTGGCAGAGCTGCAGCCGCCCCTGTTCGACGTTCACCCCCTGCGGTGAATAAACGCTCACACTCACAGCAGCAGAGAGCAAACAGCGAATGATTCACAGCAGGAGGCCGGACGAGTTTCCTGCGATGGCGCCCTCTGCTGGGCTTTGGCGTGCGCTGGCACGTCTGGGAAATATGCATACTCTTCCATTTCTATGGTTTTTAAGTTTATTATGTATTTTTCTCTCGTTTCTAGTGAAAATATGTAAACTAACTTTTCAGCTGATATCCAGGAGCTTATTTTAAATAAATAATCATTATTGTCGAAAAAGTACAAATTGCACAAGGATATTACTTAGTAATCTACGGACTTTGTGCCGTTTTTAAAAATCTAGTTTCTAGTGTAAATACTTTGTACATTTGAAAAAAAAAAAACTGACTTATAAATAAAACTCCAACAAGACATAAGAGTTTATTTTAAATCTAATTCCTTAATATTGATGAAAACGTTTTAGTTCTATTGGCAAATTATTTCACTTTTAACAAGTGAAAAATGTTTTAAGTGAAATAATCAGCCAGTGGAATTAGCTTTGTTTCTTTAAAAATCGATATTAAAAATGATTTACTACTTATCTGTTGGGTAATGCCAAAAAGCATTATAAGAATGATAAAAATAAACATGTTTACAGTCAATGGAAGAGCAGAATTATTACAAGAAAACTATAAAAAGAAGCATAAATATATCCAGCTGCCATCAGTCACACCACAGTTTATTTAAAGATGACATTTCCGTTGTTTCTTCTTTGTGCACAGACATTTAATCGTGGTAAAAATGTTGGCTCTTGTGCACCAACTGCTCCACTGCGCCTCATTAACATCATTTGACCTTTTTTTTTATCTGCCAGAAGCAAAATGAGCTGCAGATGATTTTCTGAAGACACAAAGTTCCTTCTGGTTCGTGTCTCACGGATCTGTTTTTGTCCCTCCTGCAGCGTTCTGTTCCTCATGTCCAAGAGCGGATACCAGCCCCCGAAACTGAAGGACAAATCCAAATGGTGAACTTATTATTTATGTCATTAAACCTTTATTAAAACAGATAAAAAACAAAAGCAGCAGAATAATGGGCACAAACACAAAATCTTATCTGGCATTTTTCTCTAGTTAGGGTTAGGGTTAGCGCAGGGCATTCTGGGTAAAGCTAACCAACAGAAACATGTTAGCCTTGTGCTAGCAGGAGAAATGGCTCCTCCAACCACTAAGATCTGGCGCTACTCCATTTTTGTTTGCTTTGGGAAGTTGTGTGAGGTTATCCTGTTCAGTCACAGCGCCCCCACAGGTGAGGAGGGGAACAGGTTTCTCAAAGGGTTTGGTTGGTTTGAGGAAGAGCAGCTGGAGGTGGAACCAATGTTACAATTTGGTCCCAAATAGAACCGAGTCTGCTGGACTATTAGTGTTGTTCATTTTTATTTCGAACATCAGCCGTAGCGGATGGATTTGATCTGTTTGTGGATTTTAAGGATCGGTTGGTCCCTGAGCTCACGACTCGCTTCCTGCCCGCAGGTCGTCCAACTTCTACAACTTTGTGAAAGCCATGTTGGTGAGGAATCCCAAGAAGAGACCCAGCGCCGCCAAGATGCTCTCAGTGAGTTCAGATTCATCCATTCATTCATTCATCCATTCATCAGATTTATCTGACTGCATCACATTCACCTACACTGCAAAACTGAGCTAAGACAAAACCGACTTACAAATATCTTGTCAGCAAGAATTAGGAGTTCATTTAGAGCCAATAATTCTTTAATGTTGATTAAAAACTACTAAATATCTTAGTACACTAAGAATAAGACAAAACTAACTTATAAGTAACTTTTCAGAAATACATGAGTTTGTTGTAAGTGAATAATTCCTTAATACTGATGAAAAAGTACAAAGTCAACTGGCAGATTAATTTATAACCAGACATTTTCTTCATGTTTAAAGTGAAATAATCTTCCAGTGGAACTAGAACTTGGTTGCTAGGTAACAGGCTGAGCTAGGCTGGGGTTGCTAGGTAACGGCACATTGCCTGTTGATTGTGAAATAAGTGGAATAATCTCCCAGAGGAACGAGAACTTATTTATTAATATCAGTAAACTATTGACTTAAAACAAATTTTGCTGAAAATTTTACTTATTGTTTTCTTATTTCAAATGTGATAAAATATTTCTACAAAAAAATAGATTTATTTTTGTCTAACGTTCTTGCAGGCCAAGAAGAAAAAAATGAACAAATGTTTGTTTATTTTGCTTGGGGATGTTATAAGTTTAGTTTAGATCCTAAACTTCATAAGGATTTTGCTGAATTGAAAGACAGAAATCTAGTTTTTTAATTCTTTTGGGTTATAAAAAAGTATTTGCGTCACTTTGTTTGAAAATGTGTAATAAATTAAATAAAAGCTGAAAAGGACAAATATTGTTTTTTAACTTTTTACAATGTAAGAAAATTCTGTAAGTAATAATTTTAATTACCCTGATTAATAATAAGAAAGTTTCCATCAGCATCTCCAGGCCAGATTTAATTCTTGAATCGCAGTTTCTGGCCACATGAAATCACCCCAGGGGCCACAATTGGCCCCCACGCCACACTTTGAACACCCCTGATTTACTGCTAACCTGCAGCTTTGTTTCCTCAGAGCCTCTGATGTTTATTTGTTCTGTTTTTTGCGCAGCATTCGTTTCTGACCCAGCAGTGTCTGAACCAGGAACTGACTCTGGATCTGCTGGACAAGTTCAAGAATCCTGAGAAACACAAGAGCTGCGTGTCGACGGAGGACGACGACATGGAGGTCTGGATCAGACGCTGGGGTCAAACACACCGCCCTCTGATTACCTGATTAGCTCCTTCCTCTGAAACTTTTCTGCTTTTTTGTTTCATTTCTTTGTGATTTAAGGTGGCGCCTCCTGCGTCGTTAAGACGAATCCAGTCTATCAACAAACACAACCGGGCCGAGAGGACCAACTCCGACATCAGCTGTAAGAAAGCCGCTCTGCTGTTGCTTTGTTAGTGTCACTGGAAACCCATCTGGACACATTTCTACCATCTTTGTCTGATCAGTCGAGCAGCTTTACACTAAGAGGCCGATGAAGACCGGATCACCAAACGTAACGGTGCGATTCCAGTTTCTTTATGTTTCTCCTTTTCTGCTCTTGTTCTGACTGTTCTTAAAGGGCCGGTTGCGCCAGAATATATCGATCAAAAACTGCTAAAGTGTTAGTAAATATCTGTCTCTGTAATCAATGTGTCTAAAAATCATGGGAAGTTTTTTTGTTTAGTTTCTAAAGCAAGTATCTTAAATAAGACAAGACTATATATATATATAGGAGCTTGTTTTAGGTAAATAATTCCTGAATGTGGATAGAAATGTACGAGTTCAATGAAGTTTAATCAAACATTTTGGCTTTACAACTTGCATCTTCTGCATCTTCTGCATCTGGACAACAAAATGGCTGCCAGAAATCAAAACGTTGACGTCGGTTCGCCAGAGAGCCGTGACTTTGTTCTGAAGCAAAAACTGAGATGTAAAAATAAAAATAAAAAAAACTGAAACAGAATATTAACACATTTAAATGACACAACAAAATCTACTTAAGGGATAAAAATGTTACTTTTGATTAAAAGTAACAATCTGGTGATTTCCCTTCATCAGATGGTCCAGAAACATTTGATATGTTTTATCTGTTTTGTTTTCACAGTTAACGCCGTCATCAGGATCCACAGGCAGCATCAACAGCCCGCCGAGGTAACCAGTTAATCCCATTAAATCCCAGATTACAGCAATTCATCTGCAGTAAACTGATTCACCTTTCACCTCTCAGGGATCAGGACTCGGACTCGGACGACTACGACGACGTGGACATGTGAGGAAACAAGAAAATGAGAAACTACGTTTGTCTTTGGGTCTTTAATTGTGTTTTTGGCTGTAAAATCATTATTAATATTTTCTGTTTCTCGTCGTCCCTTCAGCCCGACGATGCAGCCCTCGAGGTGAGACGCACAAACTTTCCTTCATGTCTGTTTTATTGCTGCATGATGACAGAAAACCTTTGCAGCAGAATATTTATTTAATTACCAGAATAAAGTCAAATTTTTATGATAATAAAGACTCAATATGACCAAAAGAAAAGCCATCATTTTATGACAACGTGATAAAAGGTTAAGATTTTCCTTCTATGTAACTTACAAGATGCTCAACGTTCCTCATTTTTATATCAATAAGTTCTCATAAAATCGTTTCATATTATTACAACTTTATTGTCTAATTTTGTCTTTTTTTCTGATAATAACTTTATTCTACTATTTTCTTCACTTGTCACATAACGATGAGTTTGGGCCTCTGCCTGTTTCCTCCTTCGCTCTGTGACCTTTAACCTTTGGGTCAACATGGTTTCTGTTCAGAGTGAGACTCCGTCCAGCTGCCTGATTTTACACGAACATGAAAAATAAAAGTTTATGTCAGCCGACAGTCACTGCGCTCCGGCGGTGTTTTATTTCACGCCGATGTTGCGATGCATTCGCGATAAATCGTAACGCCTCCGGCTTGTTTCCAAGGCAACTGATGACGCAGCTTTCTCTCTCCGACAGCCTCATCATGCCAGAAGATGAAACTCCTCCTCCGCTTCCTCCCAAGGTGAAAACCGACCCAAAACGCAGAAAGAGAAATAAAACGTCACATTTTTCACTTTCATCGCTGAAGATTCGTTTAAATTCATGAATTTAACAAAATGGTGTCAAATATTTGTGCTGCAAAACATTCTTGCTTGTGCCGCTGTCACTTTAAAGATGTTCATAAAAGTTTCTAGAGGTCACGAAAGGTCAACCAGCGTCTCGACCTTCAAATCAGACAGAATTGGCGTCAATCAACTCGACGGTTTGTGCAGCACAAAAAAACCCCGTTTGTGCTACTTTTGCTTCGGAGACGTTTATAAAGGTTTGAAGGTCAAAAGGTCAACCAGTCGCTCACATCAAACAACATTGCTGCCAAAAGTGAAGCAAAAAATGTTCATGTGTGCTGCTTTTGTTTTCAAGATGTTGGCGACGACCTTTCATGACCTCTGGGAGCTTTTTATCTTTTAAATGACAAAACAGTTTTACTGCAGAAAACTGGGAGGGAAAACTTCGCTCAGCTGGTAAAGATGTGCTTGGAGAAACTAAGTGCACCCTCTGTGTTTTGATCAAATGCAAGAAAAATCAGCTGTGACTCGAAGCGATGATGTTTGGGCCTCAAATATTCAGCGTTGCTGAAACCAGTAAAAATCATCGATGGTTTTGCCTCCAGGATCGGTTCTTCTTCACGGGGCTTTACGTTGTTTCTGTCGATCCGTTTTCCTCCAGCCCAAAGCCCGGACCAGTTCGGAGGAGAGCATGGCGTCGGAGGACGACCGGTCGAAGAAACTGGGCTCCCTGTGTCCCCCGACCCCGCTCATACGGACCTCCAGCGGGACGCACGTCCGACCCACACCGCACCCGCGGGCGTCACGACACTCAGGTGAGCCGAGCCAATCAGAGAGGAGCAGACGTCCAACAGGTGGATGGAGGAAAAGAAAAAGAGAAGAAGAAAATAAAATAAAGAAAAGGAGGAAAAAAGGAAACAAGGGAAGGAAGGAGAGAAACGAAGGAAGTAAAGAAAGGTGGTAGAGGAAAGAAGGAAATGGAAAAACTAAGAAAGGAGAGAAGGAAGGAAATAAAGAAGGGAACAAGGAAAGAAAAGAAGAAAAAAGTAAAACAGGAAGGTGAGAAAGAAGGAAGAGAAGAAGGTAAAAATAGGAAAGAGAAAAAAGGAGGAACTCAAGAAATGAAGGAAGGAAAGAAATATTGGTTTTATTTATCCGGCCGATAACGATATGCTTAAAAATATCGTCGATATCGATCTCAGCGTCGATACGTAAATTCATCTCCGGTTCAGATTTATTAAAATGTTTGTTTTTGTGTTTTGTGATCCAGACCCTCCATCGTTACCGACCCAGATCCAAAACATCCCAGCAGACCCGATTCCTCCAGAACTCCCTCCTAAAGATTTCCGGAGACGGAAACCGAAGGTGGGAGAGAAGAAGAAGATTTTCAGGAAAATCAAATCTGCTTTTAGATCTGCAAACTTTAAAGTCTAAAGAGCTAAAAAAAAAAAACTATAAAAGTTAAATCACCGCATGAAAAAAGACAAAATAAGATTAAACATCTTATTAATGAGTTTTAGGTTCATTAAAACAATAAAATGTTTATAAAATCATGAGGTACGGTGTCTGTTTATCTTTAGATTCATAAATTTATTCCTGCCTTAAATTTGACTGAAATCTGCAGATACTTTGGAGCAAAAACAGGGAAAAAATCGGCTTTAAACTCCGAACTCTGATTTGAATCTGCAATTAAAGTCAGATTTTGTTTTCTGCAGATTTTATATAAATATTGTTTTCAAGTTAAATTTGAAAACACAGGAAGTAAAATAGCATTTTCTTTCACAAGTACAAAATCTGCATTTTGTTATTACATCTGTTTTTAAAATCATTTGTTGTTTTTAGCCAACGTTATGAAGATCCAACTAGCCTCAGTTTGCAGATTGCTAATCTAGATTATGAAGTGTTAGATTTGATGGTCTCTCCTGCTTCCCGTCAGATTTGTAAGTTTTTCTGCGTCTTTGTTCCTCAGGATCTCCCAGAATGCCCCAGCCCCGTATTGAAGAAACATCCTGTGAGTTCCTCCTCCAAATAAACTTAATAAACTCGTTTTAATTTGTTTTAATCTGAGTCGCCTTCTCTCTTTCTGCCTTCAGGTCTATTTTAAAAAGATTTTTCACGGCTGCCCTCTGAAAATAAACTGCTCCACAACCTGGGAAAACCCAACGTCCAAAGGTTCCTGCCTGACCCGAACCGCCGGCGGCAGGACAGAATAAGATGCTTTATAAGAGAGAAAAATTATTATAAATTTGTTCTAATTCTGAGTTTGAAGCTTTTTATTGACAGAGAAATAAATATAGCATTAAGAATCTGATTGTAGAATAGGAAATTCATTGATTTATTTTAAAAGAATTCATAAATAATGAATGGTTATTAAATAAGTACTAATACAATATTTTTTAGATTGAAAACAGTTATGAAATCAAAGATGGACTCTCCAAAGTAGTCAGATGTTCAACGTTATTTAATTTTAATAAGTCCTTGCTGAATGCAGACGCAGCTATTTATTTTATTCTAATGGGTTTTAGAAATGCATGAAAATGAGGTGACCTGTTTCCCTTCCTCCTCTTCCTCCTCTTCGTCCTCTTCCTCCTCTTCGTCCTCTTCCTCCTCTTCGTCCTGCAGAGCAGCACCTGATCCTGGGGGCCGAGGAGGGGATCTACACCCTGAACCTCCAGGGCTCCGAGGCGACCATGGAGCTGGTACGCTCTGCCGGAAACTGAACATATCAGCTGAGAGGACGAATGTTTTAACACGCCGTTTGTTTCCTCTCTTCCAGTTGTATCCTGGGAAATGCTCCTGGGTTTACACCATTAATAACGTCCTCATGTCTGTGTCAGGTAAATCCTCACAGCTGTTCAGTTCGGATCAGTTTGATTTATTCAGGCTGCAGGAATTCACAACACGCGTCGACTCCTGACATTTCACACACAAAAACATCATTTAAATTCAGTCAAACAAACTGACTCATGTTTTCTACAACAGGTAACAAAGTTATTTCTAATAACAACAACGCTTCAAATTTATCTAGTGCTTTTTAAGACGCTCAAAGATACTTTACAAGACAAAAAATCAAATAAAATAATCCTAATTTTGAGTTTGATGCTTTTTAGCGACATTAGGCTTCTGAGGAATGGAAATGAAAAATACAGTTTTAAGAAGTTTATTCATCAAATTGGTTTAATTTTCTTCTGTTTGTGGAGTTTAAAGTGTATTTAAGCACATTAAATTACATTTGGTGTTTGAACTACTACTTAAATAAGTAATGAGAGTTCAAGCTTTACCTTTGCTAGACGACATATTGACTGATATCTTTTGTTTGATTAGTAAAATTATATTCTTTTTTTCTGTAATACATTTAATTCATTTTTACAGTGATAAAACATAATAGACATCACTAGGAATATTTCTAAATTTTTTTGTTTATTTAAAGGCTCAAAAGATTTAACTTAATTTCTTCATTTCCACCAACTTATTCATAAAATAAAATAAAATAAAATATAAATTATAAATTAGTTCAAACAAAATGGCGGGAAACCCCAAATAAAAACAAACTTTCATTTATTGTTGATATTTAATCGCTCATTCTGTTGGAAGCGCTTTGCCTCCACCTGGTGGTCAAAGTGAGAACTGCAGGCGGTTCATGGAACAACATTTTAGTAAATGAAATTAACTCTTTGCTCAAATACAATTGATGACATATTAAAATAGACAACATGTAACCCAAATTACCAGTTATTTATAGTAATAATACATCAAATTTATGTTGAAACTCAAAGATGCTTTAAAAGAGAGAAAAAATTAGTAATTCTAAATTTACATAAATAATAACATTGTTTGTAGAATTTAGATTTCAGCTGAACTTTGTGGATTTAATTAAAGGACAATTCCTCTAAAACTGATTGTTTTCCAGGTAAATCGTCGCAGCTTCACTCACACTCACTAAAAGAATTATATGAACAGGCCAGGAAAGACCAGCGGATGGTTCCCTTACCGACTCACAGGCTGTTGTCAAGGTAACGGAGGGCTTTGTTTCATCCGCCGTTTTATTTCGCAGTAAAAAGATGGACGAATTCGCCTCACTGAAACTGTGTTTTGCTTAGAAAATGTCCGGTGACGAGCAAAATACCGGATACCAAGGGCTGCAAGACCTGCGCAGTCGGTGAGCAGGAAAACCCGAGTCACTGCACGAGATTTTTCATTTTAATTTACAAGCATTTTTGACTTTTTGATGTGTTTCAGATTAAAACTCGGAGCGTCTGTGCTGTTTTTGTTTTCCCAGGGGGAAACCTGTTCCTCTGCTGCGCTCTGGACTCCAGCGTGGTTCTGCTGCAGTGGTACGAGCCGATGCACAAGTTCATGCTAATCAAGGTACGCGCATTTAAACGCCGCAGTGCATTTAAACGCCGCAGCGCATTTAAACGCCGCAGCTCAGATAAACCACAGGAACTCAGAGGAGATGCTCTAACGAGGATTAGAAAACTTTCAGAAAAGTTTTCTAACAATTATTAAACGGCAACGAACAATTTTTAATCTGTTACTCTAACGATTAATCTGTTTCTCTAATGATTAATTGATTATTCTAACGATTAATCGGTTACTCTAATGATTAATCTGTTTCTCTAATGATTAATTGATTATTCTAACGATTAATTGATTTAAGAAATTGGGTAAAACATGTTTGTGTGTGAATAATGGATGTTTCCCGGAGGGGAGGTCTGGTTCAGTGACCGCTGTCTCCGTGCCTCGCAGCATTTCGACTTCCCGCTGCCCTGCCCGCTGCAGGTGTTTGAGATGGTGGTGCCGCCGCAGCAGGAGTACCCCATGGTGTGCATCGGCGTGTCGCGCGGCTGCAGCCCCAGCGCTCCGGTCAGCGTGGAGTACATCAACCTGAACTCCAACACGTCCTGGTTCTTCAAATCCGGCTCAGGTGAGCAGCCGCTCCCCTCAGGACGTTTCCCAGCAGCCATTGCGTCGAGTCGCTGACGGCGTTTCTGTCCCCACAGAGAAGCCTTGTCCCGACGTCGTCCAGGTCAACCAGCTGGACGGAAACTCGCTGCTGGTGCTCATGGAGAGTAAGTCCCACGGTTACCATGGTAACACTGACATGGCAAAACTATAACATGTTGAAGTTATGTTGTAGCTTTTTAACTCTGGTTTTTAACTCTTTTAACTCTGGTTTTTCCTGCAGGGTCGGTTCAAGTCGTCAACCTGGACGGAGAGCTGAAGACGAACCGACATCCTCCTCAGGAAACCGTTTTCTCTCATGACGTTGAATCTATAGGTGAGAAAAACCATCAATCAGCTGATAGACACTGATCACCACTGAACAGTTAACTATCGTTCTCACTGCATGGGTCTAATACGTCCTGTTGGAGCCATGCAGCTGTTCTAAACTCCGTCATTATGAATACAAAGCATATTAAAGGTACATTTTTGTCCCCAGTGTATTTTGACGACACCCTGTTGGCTGTTTGGCGTCACGGCTGGCAGAGGAGAACGAAAAGTTTCACTGAGGTTCTGGACGAAATGACGGATCCCAGGAAGATCTACAGGATAGTGAAGTCAGACAGGTGAGCCGCTCACCTGCTGCTGCGCTGTCACATTGTGAGGGACGGCGGCCATGTTGGTTCCTGTTTATGTCAATGATAGGCTAGTTTTCTTTTTTTTTAATTTGCAGAAACTTCTACACTTTGGGGACAGAGTCACAAAATTTAGATTTCTCTATAAAGTCCTTGAAAGTTCCTGATATTCAAACTGCTCCGTTTTGTATTAAAGTGCAATTCTGATGTTTGACTAAAAGCCTAAATTTGGGTAAAATTACTTGGTTGAAACCAAATATTTTTATGCACTAATAAATAGACAGTTTTTCTCGCCGTCTAGTTAAATCAGAAAGTTAAATCAGAATAAACTTTTTTCTTATTTTAGGACAGAATCACAAAATTTTGTTTTATTTTCTAAATAATTTAGAAAATTTAGCAAAGAACTTTTCTTTTTGTTTGTTTTTGTGACAATTTAGTATTTTGTCTTTCTGTGCTCTTGAAATGAAGGTCGTCTTCCATTTCATATCTTTTGCAACATTATTGAAATTGCCAATCCTAAACAGATACATTGTGTTATATTTGTTTACCCAGAATACTTTCACAAGACTGTTGATAATAAATTATCATATGATAGTGAGTTGAAACTGTGTTTTTATTTTTGCATCATTTTGGAAAGTGTTTTTGCAGAATGAAGCATGTTAGCTAGTTTAACAATTTAAACAATGTAAATGTGTTTTGTCCAGCAGGATGGTGGTTCTGGAGACGCGTCAGGTCGAGGATCAGCTCGGACTCTCCAACCTTTACCTCCTGGAAGTCGCCGAGAACTACATCCTGCTGCCCTGACGCTCCGCCGCGACCACTTCCTGTTTCCCAGAAACCAGCTGGAAATGAAAAACAGACAAAAAAACAGCAGGCAGAACATTTGTTGAACATTTGCTGCGACTGTATCGTATCTGGAGGCAGAGGAGGAAGTGACGACACGCAGAGACGGTCGGTCTGCAGCTCTTCTCCCTCGGTCAGAGGAGCCTGCTCTCTATTTATGCTCTTTTCCGCTCTGGAGACGCCAGAGAACTGAGAAAACCCTGAAAATGAGTGAAGAAGGTCCCGCTGCAGCCTCCTTCCTGCACAGTTATTGACCGCAGCCTGCAGGGACTGACAAAATGGCTTCCGTACATTTCCACAAACAAGCTGCTGAGCTGCGTTGTGTGACCTGAGCTTGTGTGTCAGTGTTGCATCGTGTGTGTGTGTTACTGCCGTTACACTCTAATAAAGGTAAATAACACAACAACAGGCTGGATGAGTGTCATTTTAAGGGATGGGAGAGGAGCCGTATGGAGCTACATTGGGGCCAAAATGTTAGTTAAAAAAAAAAAAATTTAAAACCGTGAATCTGAAAAGTAGTTTTGAACTTTTTTCAGTTTAAATTTTTTGAGTTACAAATAAAAACTGTTCATTTTCTTTTTTTTTTTCCGGTTTCAAATTTTATAGCTCAAATTTAGTAGGAATTGATAATATTATCAAATTATTCTTACTCTAAAATTTTGATTATTTTATAGCAAATTTTCAAGTTTTAAAACTCAAAAATTGCCATTTTTTTTCTAGGAAACCTAAAACCTACGATATGAATCTAAAATTCTGCCATTGTTTTTACTTCTCAAAGTTTTTTTCTCAGTTTTTTCAGAGCAAGAAAAATTTTTTCAAAATTTAACTGTTGGATCTCACAAATTTCAACTTTTTTGTAGAAATTTTTGGAGATTAATCTCAAAATTTCCAAGTTTATTCCAGAAAATTTTTAAAACTTTTTAACAAAAAAAATTCTGAGTTTTAGAAAACTTTTAAGACTAATAAAGAAAAAATTAGCACATTTTTGACTTTTCAATCTCAAAATTTCCGTTTTTTTTCTCAAATTATTCATGTCATTTTTTTCTGTCAAATTAAACTTTACATGTTTTCACATGTTCCTGTTTTCACATGTTCCTGTTTTCACATGTTTTACTGGATCATTAGATGTTTTGGCTGATGTTTGCCCTCACGCGCTCTGGCTTTTGTTGTTTCATTGTTTTTCATGTGTTTTAATTGGACCGCCGGTTTCCCAGCTGCTCCGGTTCGGTGCCGCTGGGTGACCCAGCCCGGATGTCTCGTCTCTTCCCGCCCTCCCTCGGACCTCCGACGCAGCGCCAGGCCCGACCAGCAGCAGCAGCAGCAGCAGCAGCAGCTGACCCACCGCGCCTCACGCACTCCACGCACACTGGAAGCCGGCGGGAGGATGCTGCCGCTCGCACCGCGCAGAGCAGCTTCCTCCGCGGGGTTCGGCTGCAGGCGGCGGCGGCGGCGCGGCTGTAGGATGCACCGGACCGGACCTGGCGTGCTGGAGCGGGCCCGGCTGAGCTCGGCTGCTGCTCTCTTCCATCCCCATCTGTCCTGATTCGGTTCTTCTGCTTTTCCTCCCGTCGCGGTGTTTTTGTTTCCAGGTCAGAACCAGCGTTTCCTGTGCGGCGCTTTGCACTAAACATGGCCGGAGATGGCGGCGCTCTGAAGGATATCAATGAGATTAAATCCCAGTTCCGGACCAGAGAGGGCTTCTACAAGCTGCTCACCCTCTCCGACTCGCAGCAGCGGGGCGGCCTGCCGCGGGGCCCGGCCGCCGGAGCCACGCTGGGGCCCGGCGCAGGACCCGGACCGATCCCCGGCGCAGGGGTCGGGCTGCTGCAGGGGCCCGGGGCCGCCGCAGCCTCGTCCTCCTCCAATGCGGCGGCCAACTCCTCCCCGGCGGGCTTCCTGCCGCCTGTCCGGGTCTCCATGGTGAAGCTGCAGCCCGAAGACCCGAGCGAGGAGTCGGAGCGGGTCTGCTTCAACATCGGCAGGGAGCTGTATTTCTACACCTACACCAACATCAAGAAGGTGAGCCTCCGCTTTAGCCCAGCCTGCTAACCTGCTGGGCGCCGAGCCTCTGCTGGATGAGGGGCCAAAATGGATGCAGAGTCCGAGGGCCCCGGTGATGCTGCAGGAGCATCCAGCTGAAACACTCACTCACTGCTGCGGTTAAAATGAACCATAAGAACCAAACAGAACATAGAAAATTCAGTTTCTTAAAGGAAACACTCAACCTCCTAAAGGAGGTGGATATTTACATCCATTTAGCTTTGTATTTTGGAAAACTGTAATAGAAACACTTTTAGCGCGACACAAGTCACGTGATCACCATCCAGATCTTACTACTGGCGGAAACGACAAAGAAGACGACAGGAAGTAGGAGGACAATGGTTTGTTTTGTTTTTTTGGACCACGTGCCGCTGAGCTCTCACCAACTGCGCGTCCATTAATGTAAAATTGAGCAAATTTACATGAAGAAAATTAATTTGCTCAATTGAAACATTTAAAAACAAAATTGTTTTGTTGGAATCAAAGCCTTTAATGCTGTAGGATCAGGTGGTTTTTGAATAGACTTATTTTGCAAAAGTGCAGCAGAAATAATTTTTTCCACATCAGATGAGTCATGGGATCAACAGCCAGATGTTACTACTGGCGAAAACAACAAAGAAGATGACAGGAAGTGGTAGGAGATAAATCCGTAGTTCGACCATGGCGCTCATAACGTATCAGCCAATCAGAGGATGATTATTTAGGTGTGGAAGCAACAAGCCCCGCCCACATGGGAGCGGCTGCCATCATCATCCTGACACTTTCTGTCTTTTCTTCATCATTTCTGCCAGTGGTAACATCTGGCTGTTAAAATAAGTATTATAGACTAAAAGTTATCGCAATAAATGATAATATCGTTATTTTTAAGAACATGTTCTGACTGATCAATAAACTTAACATTTTTAATTCAACACTGGAGCTGGAAAACATTTAAAATATCTAAAATAAATGAACAAAACAACAAATGAAATTAATTCTGAAGTCTCAGCAAAATTAGGTTTATTGAGTCCAAAGCAGAAAACTGAAGATTTTTATCATCCAGTTTTTGGTAGGAAGAGGAAAACGATTAGTCATGAAAATTGAAATTACTAAACTCGTTTGTATTAATCATGTGATTCATTGATTATTAATTACTGCACCAGGTCATCCTACAGCAAAAACCTTTGCTTTTCCTTCTTGCTATGAAGCTCATTGTTTTCCTCGGTTCTGTGCTCAGTGGCTTTGCAGCCGTTGTGGACCAGGAGTTTCTCCTCAGTGACCTTTCTGCCCTGCAGGCCGTCGACCTCAGCAAACCCATCGACAAGAGGATCTACAAGGGGACCCAGCCGACGTGCCACGACTTCAACCAGTACTCGGCCACGGCGGAGAGCGTGGCGCTCATCGTGGGCTTCTCCGCCGGCCAGGTCCAGTACCTCGACCCCATCAAGAAGGAAACCAGTAAACTCTTCAACGAGGAGGTACGACTTCTGACATTGATCCAGTTTGAGGGGAAGTTTAGCTCCATTGGCTGATTATTTCTCTCATGATATTTTCCCATGTCTTCAGTGCAATAAAACGGTTTCGTTTACTGGATGTCACTTCATGACGACATTTATGGAAACTCCTTCCTGTTCATCACAGTGTCACATCTTACATGCACAGCATGACAGTCACATTCTGTAATCATGTGTCTTTCTAACTGTTATAACAAACCAGCTTTGTGGGATTTCCTTCCCGTCCTCCAGAGGCTGATCGACAAATCCAAGGTGACGTGTCTAAAATGGCTGCCCAAGTCGGAGAACCTGTTCCTGGCCTCCCACGCCAGCGGCCACCTCTACCTGTACAACGTGGATCATCCGTGTGGAACCACGGCTCCGCAGTACTCGCTGCTGCGGCAGGGCGAGGGCTTCGCCGTCTACGCCTGCAAGAGCAAGACGCCGCGCAACCCCCTGCTGCGGTGGGCGGTGGGCGAGGGCGGCCTGAACGAGTTCGCCTTCTCGCCGGACGGCGTCCACGTGGCGTGCGTGGGTCAGGACGGCTGCCTGCGCGTCTTCCACTTCGACTCGATGGAGCTGCAGGGTGTGATGAAGAGCTACTTCGGCGGGCTGCTCTGCGTTTCCTGGAGCCCCGACGGGAAGTACCTGGCCACCGGCGGCGAGGACGACCTGGTGACCGTCTGGTCGTTCGCCGAGAGCCGGGTGGTGGCGCGCGGCCACGGCCACAAGTCGTGGGTCAACGTGGTGGCGTTCGACCCCTTCACCACTTCGCTGGAGGACGACGAGCCGATGGAGCTCAGCGGCAGCGAGGAGGACCTCCACCAGGGGGCGCAGAACAACTCCACGCACTTCGGCCGGGTGCGGACGAGCAGCACGCTGTCGCGGCTCTCGCGCCACAGCTCGAAAGGCGGCGGCTCGCCGTCCGTCACGTACCGCTTCGGCTCGGTGGGTCAGGACACGCAGTTCTGTCTGTGGGACCTGACGGACGACGTGCTGTACCCCCGCCTGCCCCTGTCCCGCGCCTTCACCAACACCTTCGGCCCTTCGCTGCCCAACTCTGGCAGCAGCGGGGTCAACAGCAGCTCTGGCGGCGGCGGCGGCATCGGAGGCGTGGAGGGGCACCATCACCCGCCGGGCGCCAACACCGGCAGCGCCAACCCGCCTGCGCTCCCCCTGCTGCTGCCCCGCTCCCTGTCCCGCTCCAACTCCCTGCCCCACCCGGCGGTGGCGAATGCCTCCAAGGGTCCGGGCGCCTCCGAGGGCGGCGGAGGTGGGAGCGCAGGAGGCGGCAGCGGCGGCGGGGGCAACAGCGCCCCCTTCAGCATCGGCCGCTTCGCCACGTTGTCCCTGCAGGAGCGCAAGTCGGACAAGTCCGGGAGCGGCGGCGTGGAGAAGGAGCACAAGCGCTACCACAGCCTGGGCAACATCAGCAAGAGCAACGACAAGATCAACGTCGCGCCCCGCAGCAACCGGCTGGACGGCGCCAAGGTGCTGGGCACGACGCTCTGCCCCCGCATGCACGAAGTCCCGCTGCTGGAGCCGCTGGTCTGCAAGAAGATCGCACACGAGAGGCTGACCGTCCTGGTGTTCATGGACGACTGCATCATCACGGCCTGCCAGGAGGGCCTGATCTGCACCTGGGCGCGGCCCGGGAAGGCGGTACGTCTCCACCGGGTCCACAGCCAAACCTGCCACCAAACATGCCTCCAGTTTAAGGTTCCTGCTGAGGTGTGAGGTCAAAGTTCAGAGGGCAACAGCTGAAAATGTTCCCTTGAGGAACAGAACAGAGCGTTAGATACAAACAACTGGAGTAAATTTCCATCAAAATCATTTTTATGCTAAAAATGTTCTAGAAAAAACCTTGGAAGTTTCTGAGCTTCAAAAGTTTGAAAGTTGCTGGAAAAATCTGAAATTTTGAGATTGAATTAGAAATATTAGGAAAAAAACAAGTAAAAAACTTTCAACGTTTGAAACTCAAAATAATTTTTTTAGTTTTTTTAAAAGAAAATTTTCAAAGAGATAATTCCTTATTTTTTTCTGAAATATTTCTGAGATTAATTTCAGTTTTTCAGTTTTTTTCTAGCAAATTTTTGACTTTTCCAACTCTTTCTTCTTTTTTTGTAAAAATTTTTAATAAGTTAAAGAAAATTCAGATTTTTTACTAGAAATGTTTTGACTTTTCCATCTCAAGATGTTTCAAAGTGTTTTCTATAAAATGTCTCCCTCCATGTCAGGAACCTGCTGCAGTTTCACCAGGAATTAAAGAATAAAAGGTTCAGGTTCGTTGATCTCAGATCTGCAGCTGATTCTGTTTCCTCTCTTGTTCAGAACCTGGCAGCGCAGAACGGGAACTCTCCGAGTGGAACGGTGGTATAGCTGGAGGACAAGCTTTGCACTCGTCCCTCCGCTTCAGTTCTCTGTTCGACGCCTCCTTCCTCTCCTTGAACCTCCTTTTGGGGCCAACGACCAGAACCAGAACCTCGGCGCCTCTGGTCGCTGAAACTCTGAGGTGGAAATTGACTCGGACCCTCCTGGACTTTCTCTGGAGGAAAATCTCATATTTATTTCCATTTTATGCAAAACTTACAAGTCGGTATTAGAGAACCGGGGTTATGCAGGACAGTTTGGAGCCGTTAGTATCTTACCTGCAGCAGATTTCAGGTGAAACGCTGAGAACAGGAACCATGAAGGAATTTTGACTGAAATCCTTTAAAATGCCCAAATTAATGTTTTAAATGTGATTAAAACTTTAACTTTTCACTTTAAGTTCAATCTGTAGAAGCTGTTTGCAGAGAGCATCTTCCAGATGAGATTTCCCCTGATTGTCCAAACACAGATCACCCTGACTGCTTCCTGCTGCGGGTTAGATACTGACTGCTAACTCAGACGCCAGAAAAAGAAAGTACACCCTCTTTATTTAAATCCAACCTCAGGGGAGAAACACATCGGGTGCAACACTGTCGTTACTTAATACACAAAGACGAATCCTAAATATACAATCTGAGTGATGAAAAAGTAAGTACACCCTTTATTTACCGGAGTTTCAGCTGCAGATTAAAAATAACAATTGAACGAATTCTGCTATTGCAATTTAGGATCCAAAATGTTTATTTTTTTATTTGCATTTTTATGTTTTTCTGACATTGTATAAAATAATCTTTGGTGGTTCATAAAAAATCTGCAGAATGTGCCAAATTTTTAATCTAATTAATGGTCAAAATAATTTTTATTGATAATAATTGTTAGTTTCAGCTGAAGTTAAATGGAATAATGCTGAATATGAGGCATGGTGGAGGAGGAGTGGTGCTCTGGGCTCCAGGTCTGCTGGAACAAATCTCAAAGTTTCTCTGCTGTGACTGGATGAAGTTAGGTCAAGGGGTGTACTTAGTTTTTCCACAGTTTTTCTGTGTCAGTCTGCTGTCAGTTTAAGTTTGGACGTTCTCCCGGTGAAACCGGGCGTTCTCTCTGGGAACTCCAGCTTCCTCTCCACAAGCAAAACAAACATCTGGAGAGTTCAAAATGGGTGTACTTTCTTTTTTCGTCATGTTTTCAATGAGAAACAGTTAAAGAGTGACTTTCGGATCATTTTTTTGTCTGGGTCTTTTATCTATGTGTGGTCGAGCGTTTCTCGGTTTGGTTGAGCTGGATCGACATGCTGCAGCGTTCAGGACGAATTCTCCGCCGTCTTTCCACTCCTCTTCCTCTGCAAAGCCTCGGCTTCATCGTGCAGCAGAGCCACGGTCGTTTATTTATTTATTTTTGCCACAGGACTGCATAGTAATTTATACTGTAAATATTAAAAGCTCTATAAACGCAAACGGGAGAGAATGACTCTGCGGCGACGGAGGAGAAAAAAACCAAGATTATTAATATATGAAGAAGCTTCTATTGTATATAAACTGTCTTCTGTTTAGGGAGCCTGGAAATGTCACTGTGTTTTTATTTGGTGTTTTTGTCAGAGCGGTCCGGGTTCATCCTGCACACACACACACACACACCCACACACACACACACACACACACACACACACACACCCCCACACACACACACACACACACACACACACACACACACACACACACACGAGCCCGTCACGGTGTAGCATCACTGTCACCTGAACTGCCTCTTGCAACATTTTGCACATCCAATAAATCCACAGTGAACAGCTGCGAGCGTCGGAAACAGAAACCCTTAAATCTGAATCACTTCTGTTTGAATTTAAGATGCAGTTCAGAAGCCTTAAAGGGAGCCGGCCAGAGTCATAAGCAAAATATGCCACAGCTTAGCAGCTCCACACTGAAAAAACACAAAATGTTTCCAACTATTTTTGGTTTAGTTTCTAGTGCAAAGACCTTAAATAAGACAAAACTTACAAGTAACTTTTAAGTAACCAATAGTGGTCAGTTATTGCTTAAAGTTGCAACTTCTATTTCAAAAATGTTTTCATTTTTACATTTTTGTTGAAACTTTCACCATCAGTTTATGAGACATAATTTGTGAAAAAAATCAAACTCCTCTGTTTTCTTCCAGTGCTTGCGAGAAACAACCAATCAGAGTCAGGAGGCGGGTCTTAGCGCTGTCAGTCAGGCTTGTGTGCGTCTCTGCTACCCTGAACAAGCAGATTGTGTTGTCAATGCTAATGCTAGTTAGTATAGCACTGATGACACCAGATAAATAGTTTTCCTTTAGTAGTAAATTGTTTCTCTGCCTTTAGCACATTTAGCAATGAGTACATGTGGTTGATTGACAGCGCTAAGACCCTCCTCCTGGCTCTGATTGGTTGTTTTTGGTGGTTTTCTTCAGACACCAGCAGCATCTCGGAGGAGGAGGTCGACCTTTTCACAAATTATCTGCCTGATAACAACCTGTTATAATATGGTGACAGTTTTAGAAAATATGTAAAAATATTACATTTTTGTAAAATTTACACACTGCAGCTTTAATATTGATGAAAATATTAAAGTTTATTGTTGAGCAGGCAAAATTAAAAACTGACTAAATAAATTACAGTAAGCTAATTTATGTTTTTAATTTAGTGCATTTTGCAAGTTTGTAAATTAGCTTTGTCTTATTTCTAGTGAAGGAAAATGTGCACTGTAAAAACTAGAACAAAATAGTTGGTAAGATTTTGTGTTATTGCAGTGTTTGACCACCAGGGGGCAATCAGGAACACTTGAATCGGTGCTCCTGGAATTTGGGAAAATAAAACAGGAATTTGCAGATATATTTATATTTTCAGACTTTTATTCCTTTGAATCCCTCTCCCTCCTCCTTTTACTCAATCCATCTCTCCTTTACGTTTTCCCTCATTTCATTTCTTCTCTCTTTTTTCTTCCTTTCTTCTTTCCTCCACCCTGTCCTTCATTCCTTGTTTCCTTTTGTCCTTCCTTCCTTTCCTTGGTGTCATTATGCAACAAATAAAGTCACAAAGTAGGAAGTGGATGAGAGTCAAAGATCTGTGTAGAATTTAAAAGAAGCCCAGATATCATCAACTTAGTCACTTTAAATATAATAAATCAAACTGTTTTCAGCACCAAAATGTAAAAGATCTATTTAAAAGTTCAAAGAAAATAAATCATCAGATTGAAAGTTGAATATTATTTTAAATTATGATTAAATGCACCAGATTTGGAGTTTCCGCTTGTATATAAAAGAACAAATGAACCTGTCCCCTTCTAAAGCTGATTTATGTGAAATGTTAGTTATTTACCAAACATGTTTAATTCCTCCGTATTACAGCTCCTGTTAAACAGCATAACAGACAGATTGATGTTCACACAAATCAGACACAGTCGTCTAGACAGTCATCTCTGACGATGCATCGGTAAATGGAAAAAAGTACATTTCTGCAAACATTTTGCAGAAAAAACAAGAAACTTTCTGACAAGAAACTTTCTGATCTCCGAAAATCAAAAATGTTCTAGAAAAAATCTCAGAAACTTTTGAAAAAC
This sequence comes from Poeciliopsis gracilis, assembly GCA_911649635.1. Taxonomy (NCBI): domain Eukaryota; kingdom Metazoa; phylum Chordata; class Actinopteri; order Cyprinodontiformes; family Poeciliidae; genus Poeciliopsis; species Poeciliopsis gracilis. Next base: position 1,867,463 of record CAJVRI010001518.1, read on the forward strand.
AACTTGAAAGTTTTTAAGTTTGAAAACTTGAACATTTGCTTGAAAAAAATCTTAGAAATTTCTGTGTTTGAAAAAAAACCCCAAAAACAAATAAAAAAAATTCTAGAAAAATGCAGAAATTTTTAGATCAACTTAACTAGAATTTTTCTGGGGAAAACTTGAAAATTTCAGAATTAGAAAATGTTTTTATTTCTAAAAAAAATCTGAGATGTAGCTAACATGATGAAAATATGATTTAAAAAAAATGAACACCCTTTTCTCTCTGTGACAGCCTAAATACACCAAATTATTGCTGTTTTTTGTTTGTTTTTTACTGTAACTTTACAAACGCCAGCCCACAGAACAGCCGCATTCCTGGTTTAATTTATGATCCTGGGTTAATTTATGATCCTGGGTTAATTTATGATCCTGGATTAATTTATGATCCTGGGTTAATTTATGATCCTGGGTTAATTTATGATCCTGGGTTAATTTGTGATCCTGGGTTAATTTATGATCCTGGGTTAATTTCTGCGTTTCTCATGTTTTTGTCAAAGCATGCCCTCCGAGCTCGGCTTAGACCTGGATCGTGGTTCTGGAGTGAGTTTCGAATCAACGCCGTTTCACATCATCGAAGGCAAACTGCATCTGTGGGTTTCTGCTAACTGTGCAGTTTTTCTTTTCCAACACTCTGATCACCAAACCTGTCAGAATAAACTGGATTATCTCGTCTCTCTGCGGTTTCATCTCTTCTTTGGTTCTGAATTAAAAAATACATTTCCCAAAAAGAAAATAAAACTCATAATGTTGTCAGTATAATATGAGACAGATAGTATATAATGTATTTATTTTGGAAAGTTTAAGATTTAACAAGTAAAACAATATGTGATTTCTGTACAGTTACCTGAAAAAGTGACCTTAGTTGGCCTGTAGAGGGCGGAAGAAGCTCCTTCTGCAACATAAAATACAACATAATGAACAATAAAAATAAACAACAAAAATGTAGCATTAAAAACATTCTGAGACATTATGAAATACAAGATGCAATTTGCAGAATGACTTTATGCATAAACTTCATAAACATCTGGAAATTGTCTTATAATTTTGAGGAATTTGCATCCAAAGGTACTAAAATTAGAAATAAAAACTTAGGATAATTTGTTTTATTTTGCAGAATTTCTGCCAAATACATTGTTTTATTGTAAGCGAAATGTCTCCAGGTTTCGGACTTGTATTTGTTGACCGTGTTTGATTTAAATGCTCAGTTCTCTGCTGGTGGAAATGTGGTTATGTAATACTCCGTGTCCTGTTCCCTCAACAGCCCCGCCCCTCTTCAAAGCCTATGAAAAGACACAAACAGGACGTAGAGTGACGTAGGGTGGGTGTGTAGGCGACACGGCAGCGTGGAAAGAGTCAAGCTGGAAATGAAGCACCGGCGGAAACAGAGAGACGGAAAATAAAAGCCGCCTTCGCTTGGTTGACCTACTTTCATGGTGCGTTCTAGTTCCACGGGGGGAGGAAGAATTTCTAACTTCAAGGCCAAAACAGACAATTTGAACGTCCCTAAAATTCAAATCACCGATCTAAAAAGGTGTATTTGGAGAAGCACTTCCATGAACCCGACAGCAGATTTCCAAAAAGGCTTCAGGGATGGACGGCTTCATTGTAGCATGGATCGTTAGCATCTCCTTCGCACCGCGATCCTCTTAGCTTTTCAACTCCAGTCGCTGAACATTGTTGGGAGTTTGAATTAACACAACGCAAACAAACACAATGTTTTGCTAACAACAGTTAGCCTGGACGCTGCCCAGAACAGCAACGCTGGGTGTGACGTCATTTTGAAAGTCTAAATTCCCAGCTAATGTAAACGCAACACAAGATAGAACGTTCGTTATTAACGTTGAAAAGCTGATTTATTTTGATTTAAATTTAAAATGTGCAACCCGTTTATGGATACAGTACATATAGTGATTTATTCGGTTATTAAAAAATAATTTTTTATTATTTTAATCAATCCAGAGTTAATGTTAATAATTGTGTGTTGTTTTAAATACTATTGTTCATAATTCTTTGGTTGAATTGTTTCATATTTGGACAATTATTCTCTGAAAAATGTCATATGGGTGGCTGGAAATTTTTGGAAGTCACAAACCAATATATCCATTTAAAACTATTTAAAATCTTTTAATGTATTTGTGCCAAAACATTTGAGTGAAACTTAATAATATTCTCATTTTCAGCAAACAAAGGTTGGTGTATGTTGGTTTGTATTAAAACGCAAATATTTAAGCTCTTAAACTTGCTATTTATAACCACGTATTAAAATTAAATACTTACAGTTGAAATATTTATTTTGACTGAGTAAAAATATCACCCTAAATTCTGGTAAACTTATGAGGTTTATTTTATATTATTTATTTTTAAATAAAACAATAACTGGGCAAGTTGTAATTCATTCCCTCCACTGATTCATATTAACTTCCATTGTTTTCGGCGCTGAGTTTGTCCTAGGCCTTTATTCTGAAAGGGAGAGCGGAAGTGGCCCGTGCTAGCCGGTGACGTCTTTATCCGCGCGCAGTGATATCGTTTATTCGCTGCTCTGCGCTCCAGTGAACGTCGTGAGGAAACAGAGAGACTTTGCTTTGGTGTTCTGATGAAACATGGAGAAGGAAGACGGGGTCGTGGCGGTTAAACGGTGAGAGCCATTTATTTATCACCATTTTTTAAACTGAAAACTGGGTTTACATGATTCAGATGTGGGAGAATTTACTCGAAATTTCCCGAAGCGAGTTCGGCTGCGAGAACAAACGGCCGCATCTCCGGTGTCGGAATTAAATGAGCTAAATCCGCTGCTGCGTGTTAAGCTAATTTTTCTGTTTTGCTCGCCAAAATGGTGAAAATGTGTCGTATGTGTGGCGTGGAGGGGCTCCGGAGGGCCCCATCTTCTGGTTTCTGCGCCATTGTTTACGCCACGGTCACAGATGGAGGCTTTCTGCGTGGATTCAGACTCGCTTTTAATTTCACGTTGTTGTTTTGGCCAGAAATGTCTGCTGAGAGTCGGTGTTTATGTGCTGCTTGTTTTTACCGTATTTCCTGTAAAAATGACCTGCAGCAGAAGGTCAGATAGTTCCTCTGTTCTGGTGACATTCAGGGTAAAAGTGTTTTATTTTTGTTTATGCAAAAGTCTAAATTATTTATATAAATGTAATTTGAATTAATTGTATTAAGAAAAAGCCTTTGAAATAATCTCTGCTCTTATTCCAGTGTTTGTATTTGTGTCCCTGTCCTGCTGCAGGACAGTAATAAAGCTCTTGCGGTAATCCTCCATTACTCAGTAAATATAGTTCATCCACATGGCCACAATCCAGATTATGTTCTCAGTCAGTTCCAGACTCCAGAGGACATAAACACACAGTGCCATTGACACAGATGATGACCACAGTTTGTCCTCTGATCTAGGACAGTTTGTTCTCTTAAACTCCGCCCTCTTGCCAAAGTTTTTTCTCTTCTTGTGATTTTTCTTGTCTGATCTTGACTGCAGAGGTCTTTGTTCCTGAAGTCTGGCTTCCTTCCTGTTGTTTTTTGCACATTTCTAAACACTTGTAGTCACTTTCAGTTGACAGGTGTGGAGCAGATCTGTGTTTCTTCTGTTTGTTTTGAACTCAGAATCCAGCCGCGTTGTTCATGTAGCGCCTGTTTTATTGTGGAAGGCTGAACTCACCTGGCCTCAGGTGAACGCTGCTAATTGCTGTGATCAATATCTATCCTAACTACTCCACGTAATCCAAGCCTGTAATTATAACAGGGTGGACAGTCTGTTTACAAAAGTGTAAACAAACGGTTCATTCTGCAGCTGTCGATACCTCTGGGTGATGTGGCGGCCATTTCATGATGAATGTCGTCGTTTCCCACCGTCGATGTGAACGCTGTTCCACAGCTTGGTTGTCTGTTTCACAGCCATAACGGTGGCTGATGCCCTCAGGGCAGCAGTTGTTGTTTCCCTAATGGTGAAAATCCTGGCACACTTCACAGAGTTCCTTGGAAATGATTCAGATAGTCGGTTGTCGCAATAACTAATTTTATCGGACGATAAATTAAATATGAAGTCTCTCTAAACAAAACTGTCCTTCACAAAAAGGACTTCAGTCATCCAGTAGAAAAGGAGAAACGTGATAAATCATGCAAATGGAAACGATTGAGTTTGTTTTGATTTATCGTGTGATTAATGAATTTATTGTTTTCAGGCCGAGCTGTTCATCCTCATCGCATGATTTACACCCTGATTCTGTCTGAATGGCACATTTCATTTATACAGTACTAGACACACTTTTAAAGATGCAAATAAATAATAATTCAGTTCCTTCAATAAGACAATAAACATTTTCTTGCCTAAAATGCAATAATAGCATTTGGTCTTTTGCAGCTAAAAACTCTTCTAACATAAACATGAAAAGTTAAACCCTTTAAAGTTAAACCCTTTAAAGTTAAACCCTTTCTGTATGAATGCTGATCTGTTTCTTTTTGTTGTTTTTTTTACAAAATTTGAACCTAGTGAAGCTCAAATTGCCACTTGAGTAATTCTGGATAGAAAGTATTTACAGACAAAAACTGTATTTTATCTTAACTGTAAAATGTACATATTTTTTGTACAGTTGTTGCTCAGTCATTTTTTGATTAAGCATTTACTGAATTGGCTAAATATTATTTGAATAATTGATTAATCATGATTAATTGTTTCAGCCTTAGACAGCAGCTTTCCATCTGCTCTTTCTGCCACTGATTCAAATTATTTACTGTAAATTATCCTTCATTCATCCTGTGGAATATTTTAGCATATTTTCTTTGCCGTTCTTGACCCCTTGCCTCGTGGCGACCCCTGAAAGCAGAAACGTTTTCCTCCTGCAGCTTCCTCCCTTACAGTGATCTGCAGAGCCGCTGTGTGGAGTTTCTCATTCCTCCGGAGTCGCGGTGAAGTTTCAGGACAGCTGTGGGAGAGGGCATGACTTGGCACGCTCAGCCGCCTGCTCGTGGCAGCGGCGGCTTTTGGACCTCAATCTGGATCTGGTCGCTGATGCAACATGATCAAACTGAAACGCCGTGTCTGTTTACGCTCCGTGTTTTTGTTCTTTAAACTGTACTTCCTGTTCTCGGTACACAGAGTTCTTCAGTTTGAGGACGTCACAGTTGGCTCAGACATACCAGCCAGCCAGGAAGAGATCGCCGTGTTTTATTAGCTGTAAACCAGTTAAGCTGTAAACGAGAACAACCCAAATGGTGTAAAAGGTGTTGCAATCAGCTTTTAGATCTGGGATTTTGTTTTTTTCCCTTTCACAAGTTTAACTGTGATGAACTGAAGCTGGAGGTTTTATATCGGCGTCGATCCTGAGTGAAATTCCAGCCTGTGGTTGCCTGCAGCAGCTTGGCGTCATGCAGCAGCTGCACAGTTTGAACAGTTTTAAATGGCGGCGCAACATGAAGTAATGAGAAACGCATTTCATTGCAAGTTGCTACCAGATTTACTTGGCAACAAACTGAAGATTCACCGTTTGAAATCGTTCCAACTGCGGCGCATCGAGAGCTTCGGTGTTAAATTCTGCAGCATTTAACAAGTTTTCCTCCAGGAAAGAAAAGCATCCCTCAGCATTATGCTCCCACCACCGTGCTTCACTGTGGTGATGTGCAATCTAATTTTTCTGGGCACGTTGTTCTGCTCCATATCAATAAGTAACTTCTTTTGTTGTTTGCATTTGACCTGAGCAGCTTTTTGGGGCTAATAGTTATTTTGGTAATTTATCATCCTGACGATTAATCGATTTATTTTGATGATTAATCAGATAATAAAACTGATTTTCGGCTGATTTTTTTTTTTTAAACAATTTATATTAACCACTGAAGCTTATTTTATAATATATTAGAAATGCATAAAACAATGCAATAAACAAATCAATTCCTTTTTAAATAAGGATTGTGGTTGAAGCTTCAGTCAAACTTCTCCTTATATAATTCTGATAAATATCGGTGATCTGGTCTCTGGTCTGCTGAGCGTTTAAATGCATTCAAACTGAACCAGAGTTCACTTTTTGGTTCAGTTAGCATTCACGCCTCCCCAAGCGAACCGGACTTTCTAGTGAAATGGACTGGAGTTGGATCCATGCGGACTGAACAGAACTGCTTTACTACCTGATGTCGGCATCATCATCATCATCATGATCAGAAGAAGTGACGGTAAACAGATTTAAAGGCGATGAGTCAGCGTGACGAGTTTGGGTGTTTTGTTCTGTGTTGAGCTGCAGTCATTTTGGTTTCAGTGCCTCTCTGCTCTGGTCCTGCCGGTTTCAGGTGAATCTGCGTCTGCAGCGTTCCTTCAGCCTCCTCCCAGCTTTTATCTCACTGTAATCTGCTGCAGGTATTTGACATTTGACCCCTGTCACGGTTTCAGCCGTGCATCTTGAGAGCCTGCAGGGTTTCTGAGTTCAGCATGCCTACCAGAGGGAGCAAAGAGTAAAGAGGCCCTCTGCGGCTTCCCTCCTCCCCCTGCAGAAACTTTCACAACAACCCACAACGTGGTTCACGTGAGCAGAGGCGGCGCCACGCGCCTCCTGCGTGGACGCTGAGGTGTCCATGCAGCCGGGAGCTGCTCTGTTGCTGCAGGGGCCGGGGGCAGAAAACCCAGCTATTCATCCAATAATCGATTAATCACGATCATTCATCCTGATTAATCGATTATTCAATTCATCAACTAATTTAGTTATTTATTCATTGTTAGCCAGAGAAGATTCAATAAAGGGAAAATTTGCTGAAAGAACAAATCCAGAGCAGAAATGAAGCCAAAACTGCTGAAAAAAAAATTATATACGTTTTGCATTTAAGTGAAAAAAAAAGATTCTTTCTCTGTAAACATGTTTTACTCAAGCAGAAGTTTTAGCTTCACTTTGTTCAAATTCCTTTAAAAATTTCCTGTTAAGCACTTTTAGCTGCACAATTATTGATCTGTCGATCTAAAAATAATCAGCTCACATGTTGGACATTGACTCAAGCGTTCACTATAAAATGCTGTTACTGCGTTTCAGGCAATAAAATGTTTTTATCGCATTTAAAAAATGTATTGAAAAATTTAGTTTACTTCCATCCTTTTAATGTATTTTTATGTTAAACTAAAAAAGACAAAAATCTGCTGAGTTTTCCAATATTTTTTTATAATTTATTCATTGTCAGAATAATCAATTAATTGATTAGTAAAGTAATTGTTGGTTGCAGCCAGAGCTGGAATCCCCCAGAGGAAGTGAAGAGGAAGTGATTTAGTCAGGATAAACATCTCTGAGGAACGAAAACAGGAGAAACGTTTAGTTTCCTTCTCAGATGAACGTCGCCGTCTCCTCCAGCACCGAGGCGCCATGTTTGGCTCTGATCTGAGGCGACGCGAAGCAGGATAAACATTTCATTTTCTCCCCACACATGGTGGGAAGGTCTGTGTGTGTTCTCCGGTCCGGTCCGGTCCGGTCCAAACCGAGGACTCGAACGCAGCAGAGTTCACTAGGTTTCCTGCAGAAGGAGGAGGAGGAGGAGGAGGAAGGGGCCGGCTCCAGGCTGCACTCCATGTCACAAGTTACAGATCCTGCTGGTATTTTTCCACTTGAGATTGTTTTGCTAGTCTTGTGAAGTGGGTGTGGGACGTCCATGTTTGGCTGGACTGGCTGCGTCTCTGATTTGACTCTGATAAGCTCAAGCTGCAACACGTTCAACATTTCCTCTTCTGTCAGGATCCAAATAGCTGCAGCTTGTTACTGTGTTTAACAGCAGGTGACAGGAATCAGTCGATCTGGACGGATTTTACCTCTTGAGAAACAGAAACCGTTCAGAGTAGAGAAGCACCGATCTAGTTTTTACCGGCCAACGACGATTTCTGGTTTTGTTTGAGGTCGTCTGCTGAGTCGGACGCTTTCTGATGTTTCCTTTCTAAAACCTATAAATGCATACAAACACATTTTTGTTTTAATTCAATCTAAGCTGTATTTCAGAAACTGCTTTCTGCTCCTAAATATAGCAGGAAAGTGGCTGAGTTGGCAGCAGTGGGTTGATTATTGATAACTGCATGACCTGATGGCCCGGTCTGTCAGCGAAACCTCTAACCGCAGGTCAGAAGAGGACAGCGGCTGATCTTTAGATATTTGCTGATGATGATAAGATCGGCTTTTACGTGTCGGCTGATCGTCGATCTCCCAGAATTAAGGAAAGTGGTGCAGATAAACAGGCGGTCGATAAATCGGTTGTGTCGTCGACTTCACCGCATTCTCTCAAATCAAGCATGCATGAGGCGACAGTGGAGAGCAAAAGCTCCTGTTTAGCAGGAAGAAACCTGCAGCAGAACCAGAACCGGGCTCGGTACCAACCACAATCTGCTTCATGCGCCTCCTGCTCCTCCTGCAGGAGCAGCTCGGAGCAGAGGAAGCTCCGCTCTCGCGATGCGGCGCGCTGCCGGCGCAGCCAGGAGACCGAGGTGTTCTACGAACTGGCCCGGACCCTGCCGCTGCCGCGCCGCGTCTGCACCCACCTGGACAAGGCCGGCATCATGAGGGTGACGCTCAGCTTCCTGCGGATGCAGCAGCTCCTGCGACCCGGTGAGACGGAAATCCTCTGGATGATAAAAGCTTGTTTATAGAAAACTTTGTGTTATACTTATATTTTTAATTATGTCGGTGATAATTTAATCCAGATTAAAAATGAAACTCCTACATCTGCATCACCGGGTAAAATTAGTATCATTCTGGATTTGCTGATCGGGGCCACAGAAACTCAATACACGAGCCTCAAATGGCCCCTGAGCCACTATTTGGGCACCCCTAACTTGACTAATATTATTGTTTATCTTTGCAACATTTAACATCACAAACATCATTTTGTTTTAACTCTCCGTGTTTGGATCCACTAAAAATGATTCAGGGTGTCTGCACGTCCTTAAAATGTCTTAAATTCAGTTTTTAAAAGTAAATTAGCCTTAAATATTTTAATTATAGGCATAAAATGTTGTCATTCAGCAGAAGAGAGTGTGAAGGAAGAGGAAGAGGAGGAGGATGAAGATCCGATGGACGCTTTCTTTCCCCAGGCGTTGGCGGGCTTCATCATGGTGATGACCGAGGAGGGAGACATGGTGTTCCTGACGGAGAACGTCAACAAGCACATCGGCATCACGCAGGTTCTGCCCTGTTCCTCCTCCGGTTCCGATCTGGGCCGGTTCCGTCCGGTCCGGGCCGGATCCGATCCGTCTGACCGGCTCGTTTCCTGTCTCACAGCTGGAGCTGCTCGGCCAGAGCGTCTACGACTTCATTCATCCCTGCGATCAGGAGGAGCTGCGAGACCTTCTGACTCCACGTCCAGGTCAGAACCGCAGGGCGGCGTTTTCATGGATCAGATCCATCAATATGAATAGTTCAGCTAAAATAATTCATGAATGAAAAGGAGCAGAAAGACGTATAATCTTATATCTGCCATAAGAAGACATTTTTCAAATACTCGAGAAGAAGCTCAACCAAACATGAGCCATGTTTTTATTTTTGTCATATTTTGAACTTTTGCTTCTGTGTCTTCAGGTCTGAGTAAGAAGCTGATGGCGGAGCAACCGAGCGAGAGAAACTTCTTCCTGCGGATGAAGAGCACCCTGACCAGCAGGGGGCGCACCGTCAACATCAAATCTGCCACCTGGAAGGTAAAGACAGAGAAATCTGGTCATTTACTGTTTGCTTCTTTTCTAAAGTCATTAATTTAATACTTAGTTACATAAAAAAATTCACAACCTAAATAGACTTTAAACAATTTAGTTTTCAGCCTAATTCTATTCTTTTTACATTTACAAGCCTTTTTTCAAACAGATGATAAAATAATTTAAATAAATCTTTCCTGTGCAACAAATTAATAAAATTTCTCTAAAGTTCAGAGAGGAGTAATAATAATATCTGTTCTCATTTGTGTAGCAGGAGGCCAGTTACCGTGACAACGCACGCTTATCTGGGTTTGTCGTGAGACCCTCAGAAACAAAGTCACGATTTCGTAACTGAAACGTATTATTACTTTTATTTGTGGTTACTTTACCGAGTACTTGGAAACCAAAAGTAATCTGATTACAGTCAGGCAGTACTTCTGATGCGGTCGTGATGCGTTCCCAGCATGCAGCTGAGCGTGGAGTCACTGCGCGGCGCTCAGGTTAAATCTGTCCCTCATGCGAGTCCAGGATGAAAGCGACACGAGATGTGAGTGTTTCCGTGGAGACGAGCCAAGGTTGCGTCAACGCCTCCGCCAGCGATCCCAGGAACTCGGAGCGCGCCGGACCTGTCGCTGACGGTCCAGACGCGCTCCAGCAGATGGTACCGTTCAGTACCACCGTGAACTCTGACATTTCATAGCGTTTTATATGAAAACAAAATGTCATGCAAAAAAAAAAAACCCTAGAAAAGTTTTGCTTTAATTATTGAGACGGATACAGTTATTGATATTTGATCGCTGCATCTCTGGTGGAGATTTAATATTTGGAAAATCAGGATTTTTTTTTTACCCCAAAAACATCAGCGTGATGTCGGGGCGCCATCTTGTTTTACAGCTTCTGTTTAGTTTGAATTCAGGTCAGCTCTACAGTGTAATAATACGGCCAGTCTGTTCTTTTTTCTTCTTAATTGCTAGTAAGGTTGAAATCATGTGAGAATAAAGTATTAACATTAGTGGATTATATCAACACAAAAAATAATAAAAAAAAAAAACCATCTGATCTTTTGTCTCATTAAAAAAACCTTTTTAAGACGTTCTTCTGGCAGCACCGCGTTTTTATTCTAGTATTATGACTTGATTATTTTTAAACACTTCTCGTAGCCTGGCTCACATTAAGGATATAAACAAAATCATTTGTAATTTCTTTTTCCTTAAAGAAAACAGGACAAAAATGGAATCTTGTATAAAAAAATGTTAGCTTTTATTTCTTTTCCTCCCTGCTTTCAGGACGGTAGCGACAGTTTTCCTCTCGCCTCTCCCTCAGGTTCTCCACTGCACTGGCCACATCCGCCCCTATGGCTCAGCGTCGCCCCCTGCTGCCAGAGTGATGACGCTGCTGTGCGAGCCGATCCCCCACCCGTCCAGCGTGGAGTTCCCTCTGGACAGCTGCACCTTCCTGACCCGCCACACCATGGACCTGCGCTTCACCCACTGCGAGGGCAGGTGGGTCGCTCGCCTCGCCCTGCGCCCGCACAGGCTCCGGGCTCGGGCTTCACTCTGCGGGTTTCTGTCGTCAGGGTAACGGAGCTGGTGGGGTACAAACCGGAGGACCTGATTGGACGCTCGGCCTACGAGTTTTATCACACGCTCGACTTGGATCGCATCAAGAAGAGCCTGCTGACCCGTGAGTTTCATAATTATTACTCCCAATATTCAGATCCAGTTTTTACCAATACAGATATTAACTCAAAAACACAAGAAGCAAATGATAATATAAAATCAAATACCTGCATTTAATCCACTCCTTTAGATCAAACATTATTAATCATATTATATGTTAATTGTATTAAATATATTTCCAGAAAAGAGTTTAACTTGTAATACCATTAATAAGCAGAAATATATAAATACAAATCTGGATGCAAACAAAGTTATAAAAAAATGACTTAAAATATTTTTTTAAAATGCATGAAAAACTTTGAGTTTTAAATAAAATGTAAAAGTATTAAAAATATAGTATTATTAATAAATGTACTATATTAAAGCTTTAATAATTGTCTTTATGGTTTTAGTTGTGATGTTTTTATTTGTTTGTTTTCATTTTGGATATTTCAAATGTTTTCCAGTTCCAGAGTTAAATGTTCTTTACAAATTTGTAATAATATTATAGTGATGACATAATAAAGCAAGAACACGTTTTCAAAGATCAATAAACTTTAAATTATAATAAACATTTAACACTGGAACTGGAGGACGTTTTAAAAATCCCAAAAAAACAAACAAACAAACAAATTAAATGAATAATAAACCAAATTATGCTTCATAAAACAGTTGAGACTGAAACACCAGACTGAAAACTTTCCTGTTTCTGGAAGAAAGAAAGAGAAACGATAAATTATGAAAACGTAACTTATTGATTTTTCATGCGATGAGTTGATTTATTGCTGAATACGGCAGGATTTCTCCCGGCAGCGTTGAACGTTTGAATGAGTGAAAGTGGATTAAAGTTCCTCTTCCTGTGGCTGCAGTTCTGGCCAAAGGTCAGGTCAACACTTCGCCCTTCCGCTTCCTGGCCAACAGCGGCGGCTTCGTTTGGGCCGAGACTCAAGCCACCGTCCTGTACAACAACAAGACGTCGCAGCCCGAAGCCGTCGTCTGCCTCAACTTCATCCTCAGGTGCTCCGACCGCCGCAGAGCGAGAGGAAGAGGAGGAGGAGGAGCGATGAAGCAGCGGCTCTGACCTTCCTCCTGGTTGTGTTCCTGCAGCGCGGTGGAGCAGCCGGACATGGTGTTCTCCGTGGAGCAGACCCGCCGCAGCCTCCTGCCTAAAACCGAGCCCGTCTCCCCGCAGCGCGCCGCCGAGGACAGCGGCATCTCCGACACCTGCGACTCGGACGGCGAGGAGGGCGGCGGCTCGGCGAAGCTCCTCCTGAAGCTGACGGAGAAACCGGAGGAGCTGCTGCACCTGGCGGACGGCGGAGACGGCAGCGGGCCGCCGCTGACGGCAGGTGAGCCGCTGCTCTGACCCGTTAGCCGGTCTGACCCGTTAGCCGGTCTGACCCGTTAGCCAGTCTGACCCGTTAGCCAGTCTGACCCGTTAGCCAGTCTGACCCGTTAGCCAGAATGACCCGTTAGCCAGTGTGACCCGTTAGCCAGTGTGACCCGTTAGCCAGAGTGACCCGTTAGCCAGTCTGACCCGTTAGCCAGTGTGACCCGTTAGCCAGAGTGACCCGTTAGCCAGAATGACCCGTTAGCCGCTCTGACCTGTTAGCCAGAGTGACCCGTTAGCCAGTCTGACCCGTTAGCCAGAATGACCGGTTCCACACTACAGCAGCTAACAATTATATTTATAATCAATTATCAAAAGTAATGATTTAGGGCCAAAGCTAATGATGATTTCAGTTCTGGATTATTATGACGGTTAATTGACCAAAATCAAAATTTACACATTCTGCAGATTTTTCATTTGACCATTTGATTATTTTATACAATATTAAAAATATTTAAAAATGCAAATGAACAAATAATTGAACACTTTTTTTAAAGTAGTAAATAAATCTTTTATTGCCTGAAATGCAAGTACAGCATTTCTAGTTTAATCATTTGTAGCACAAAATTCACTTGCAGCTAAAAATCTAGAAATAAATATTGAAATGTTTTTATTTCTTGTAGTTTTGGTTCATTTTCTGCTCTCAGTTTGTTGTTTTCCCACCGAATGACCCGTCACTGCGGTTAATCGATCAGTAAACTAGTTGGCGATTGCTTGAAAAGTCCTGTTAATAATTAATCCGATTAATGGCTCCAGCCCTGTTTCCAACCTCCACCTGGTTTTTCCCCGTCAGGTCGGGTGGAGCTGTCGTTCGCCAGTCCTCCCAGTCCAGACGTGGTTCCGGACCATCCTAAGGATCTGTGCAGCCCTCAGCTGCGGCAGCTGCTGTCGCCCATCTTCGACGGCCTGGATCCGTCCTCGTCTCCGGCCGCCTCCTCTGAGCCCGACCTGGTAAACAAACCTCCTCTTTTAAAGAGCAACTGGTTCTGGTTCTGGTTCTGGTCTAACTGCTGGTCTCCGGTCGGACCCAGAGCCCCTGTGAGGAGGAGGAGGTGATGGACACCAGCGAGGTGGAGCGCTTCTTCACCATCTGCCCAGAGGAAACGCAGCTCAAGGAGCAGGCTGTGGAGGTGGGAAGCAGGAAACGACGGCGCCGCATCAGAGCGGTTCCCGGTTTAGACGGGAAGGAAATTTAGACAATGATGCTAAAGATTAAATTTTAAAAACTTGGAAATATCTACGGTGGCCCTGAGGTTCAAACCACTTCAACACCTTCAGAAACGCCACAACATTAACAAAGCGACGGCGCTTCTGAACCGAGCCATAACTTCCTGTCGGCCCGTTGATGCGATGCGTTAGAGCGTCCGCCATATTGGGAGTGGCTCTTCTGCCAGCAGGATGATACATTTAAATGGACCGAACTTCATAAAGTCCAGTTCTAATGAACACAATCTCACACACGCTGTTATATAAAGGAATAAAAAACAAACAAACTGAGGACAACGGTTAAAGCAAATGATAAAAATGATCTATAATAAATGATAATTATAATAGAAATAGAACAGTGTATTAGAAAATGCATCCCGATATCTTCACCATATCTGAGCTCCAAAAGCCAAACATTCACTAGAAAAAACTAAAATCTTTAGATAAATCTCAAATATTCTACAAAAAAAAAAAAGATTTCTGAGTTTCAAAATTGAAATATTTTGACTTTTTAAACGTATTTTTTTCTAGAAACTTGAAACGTACTCCTCCTTTTCTAGATTGGCATAACGTGCCGATGTTGATCAGAATCCTGTTGCTGGATTGAGTCAGATTTTAATCCCGCTGTCGTCCATCTTGTTTCAGGACGTGGAGGGGAAGGAGCTGGAGATGTACGCGCCGTACATCTCCATGGACGACGACTTCCAGCTCACCTTCCTCAGCGATCTGCCGCAGGACGCCGACAAACCCGCGCCGCTGCTGTTCCAGGGCGCCGATGGGATTCCTGCCGTCACCGTCAGCAGGAAGCGGTGAGTCGCATCACTTCCTGTCGGGACGATCCTGGGTCAGGTCCTGACAGAAGTTTATTCCCTCCTTAATCAAGTTGAACCAAATTGGTGTGAAACATTTTTGCTGCAACAATTTGTGCTGCTATCACTTTAGAGATGTCAGTAATAGTTTACTGAGGTCATGAAAGGTCAACTTGCTCCATCCCCCACAACATAAAAAAAACAAAAAACAAATTTGGTGTCAATCAACTCTGTTTTTAAGTGACATAATTTGAGATTTTCTGTTGTCAAAAACTTGATTTTATTGCAGGTTTTAGAGAAAATTTAGAGTTTGTCCTGAAGAGGGCGCCAGAGGAAACATTTTCCTGCTCTCCACTGCATGAGGAAATTAAATAATGATTTTGTCTTAGTAAATAAATAAAAAACAAACTGAGGTTTTGGCTCTTGAACATGTTTTTGTTTTTTTATTGTTTTAATCGGTTTTGCCGCCTGGTTTCACCGGTTCGTCTGTTTCTCCTTCAGGACTCACGACTCGGACAAAGAGCCGCCGCCGCTGCTGACGATCCAGGACAAGAGACGCAAGCCGGACCCGTCCTCCATAGAGGAGGAGCTGCTGCTCAGCAACAGGCTGCTGGTGAGGCCTGCAGGATGCTAGCTGGCGTTAGCATTTAACTCTGAAAATTCGCTTTCAATCGGATCCACTTCAGGTTCAAACTAAACACTTTCAGATTCCTTTCTAGTTGTTTTTGAATGAAATGTCCTGATATTTTAGTTGGTAGAAAGTTCTAGGTGTCATTTAAAGCTAATGCTAACATGTTGCATGTAGCTAAAGAAAGCTAATCTGTTAATTTACTGCTTGGAAACCTCCCTGATCTTTTTCTCTGTTTCTGTTTTCAGGGTTCGCTGGAAGACGGCGATCAGTCGGACCTGATTCTGGACTCCAGATGCAGTCAGCTCCTCACAGACAGAGACCCGGTTCTGTCAGAACTGTGCGACACCGCAGGTAAAAACAAGCGCACCCCCAGCAACCCCACACAGTGCAGGCGCAGACTCTGATTGATTATTAGCATGAAACTATTGGAAAGGAGAGAACAAATGATCAGTTATGTGTTTTAGTTCTATTAGTTCTTTACTGTAGTAGTTCTTCGTCTTGTAGTTCTTTTCCTCAGTAGTTCTTTTTCTGCTTCAGGCTTTCCTGTCCATAGTAGAAAAAGAACTACTTCTACTTCTCGGAGTTTGTGATTCATTTCCTTTATAGTTCTTTTTCCTCTAGTAGTTCTTCACATTAACAGAAAAAAGTTTTTTCTTCTCTTCAGGTAAAAAATTTCTGTTTGAAAACAAACTGAATCTGAAAGAAGCTCAATATTAGATTCTTCAGAGATTTTAAAAGTTCATAGACGTTCAAAGCAATTTAAATTACAATTGGGGATTTTGAATCAAGTTTCTTCTGCAATAAAACATTTTAATGTTTTTTTCCCCTCATATTTAAAGCCGAATCGTCTTTGTGTCTCTGCAGCTCTGATGAGGGACATCTTCGTCCCTCGGCCGGCCGATCTGTCGCCGCCGCTCTCGCCCATGACCTGAGGCAGCTCCGGGGTCGGCGCAACCTCCGCCATCAGGGCGAGCGACACGGAGAGGGAGGGAGGGAGAGAGAGAGAGAGGGAGAGAGAGAGAGAGAGGTTGGCGCCGAGTCCGACTGCAGCAGCAACACAGCAACTTAAGCGCACACATCTAAACAAAACCACAAACCTTTACGCACAAGATGGTCGCCTCGCACGCGCGTCGCCGCCCGCTGAGGGCTGAGCGACACAACCGACCGGGACGCTTTCCTCCGCTGTGAACCGAGACGGCGCCGGTTTCCTAGGAAACGGCAGGCGGCGCCGGCTTTCTCCATCTGGAGCGCTCGGAAAAACAGATTTCTTAGTGCAGCTAAAACTCAGATGTATCACGTTTTTAATCGTTTCTGTTGTTTTAAAGATGAACAGCTTGCAAAAAACAGAAAATGTTTTGCTTGTGAAGCACTTCTACAATAATCTGCCGTTTTTATTTTCATAATTACACCAAAAACCTTTTGAAAAGCGAATATCAGTGGCAATTTTTACAACTTTTTCTACTTTTTGTTTTTAACGATGCATTAACTGTAGTTTGAGTTTATTCACCGTGTTAAAGTCGAGCCGCCGGTGGAACCACTCCGGTGGAACCACTCCGGTGGAACCACTCCGGTGGAACCACTCCGGTGGAACCACTCCGGTGGAACCACTCCGGTGGAACCACTCCGGTGGAACCACTCTTGCGGCGCTCGTTCCGATCGTCCCGGCGTCCCAGGCGGGCGGGGTTCATCCGACACTCCCTGCAAGCCAATGCGAAGCGATCAATTAAAGAAAACGTTTTAATAATCGACTCCCAGACCTCCCAGTAACTGACCCGGCTGGAAAACTGGAACAGATTTTCTCCAGTTTTGAAATGGAAATCATGTATTTTACTAACTGCTTTAATAAAGCCATTACTAGCTGAATAAAAGTAGAGTTAGCATGTCTATGCTTGTGATTAAACACTAGTGTTTTACTTCTATTTTCTTCCTTTAAGTTTGAATCTTGTAACAAATTATACCTCAAAACAGTTTTGATGAATTAAGTCGATGTGAAACGTTCAACGTGTCGCTTTCAGGAGACAAACAAACAGACTTTGAATAAAACTGCCAGGTTGTTTCTCACAGAGCTCTGTGCCTTTTCACCATGCAGTAAAACCTTCAGCCAGACTGTTACCTTCACACTGATTCTGCTCTAGAGCTGCTTCTCTGCACAGGGGCCAATCCATGCATACATACAGAAATAAATACTGTTTTCTGGAATCTTTTACTGTTATCCTGTATGTACTCTTGAAGTAAATAAAACTGTTTAAAACTAAAACTGCTGAGAGTTTGACTGATCGATCAGATGTTGTATCTGATCGATACGACATCGAAAGGCACCAGAAACATCTGATATAAACGGAAACGTCAGGATAATCTTGTGTTTCTGTGTTGCTCCTGCGCGCCGCAGCGTTCAGACTTTAACTTCATCGCCGGTTGTTGATTCTGGTCACAGTGACCCTGAACCCGTCGTCTGTTTGGTCGAACTTCCTCCAGACTCGGTTAGTTGGTCATAAATTAACCTGAATCATTTCAGCGTTACTCTGTGGTTTTCTGCTGCTGGTCACACGCAGCGTCACATGAGCCGCAGCTAATCTGATCGACTCATGACAATAAATCAGCAGGTTAATGATTTATTGAAATAAATCATTTCCAATAAATCGTCTTGTTTCGTTGTGATGGATTCATGGAAACTGCAGCATTTCAGGCCTTAAAAGGGAGAAAATATTAAAATACTTCATTATTTATACATGTATTTATTTAGAGAAACACTTGAAACCAGGAGTTAAATAAACACTTTTATTTTTTTGTTGCCTGAAGTTAAATCAAACTTCTCATGTTTTATGTCAGGCACAAATAGACAAATTATGTCGAAACTTTTAAATGTTTTAAAACTGGCTTCTAATTCACACGTTTACATACATCAGATAATTTACCTTTAAACTGAAGGACTGGAGCCAAACCTTTTGGGATTTTTACCCATAATCCTCCTGACATTCATGATGAAATGATTGATAAGTTGATCAGTTACTTGAACTGACTTTCTACCAAAAACATTTTTTACTTTTGAATAATTTCTTGGATACTTTTTACTTGTACATAAATAAAAATATGTTGAAGTGCTTCTCTTACCCTCCACTATTTACTGTATGTAAACTTCTGATACTGAAGATGCTGATGAATTAATCTGAGATTCTCTCATCATTACCAGTGAATTATTTCCACTGTAGATAGAAAAAAAAATTACATAAAAAAAAGACAATTTTGAGATTAATCTCATAAATTTTCTAGAAAGGACTTGGTAATTTCAGTATTTGAAATTTTGCTATAATAAATCTCTGAAATTTCCAAATTCTATCTGAGATAAATCTCAAAATTTCAAGTTAAAAATTTTCCATTTTGGAAAATTTTCAACTTTTGAAACTGAAATGTCAAGATTTTCCTTGAAAATTTAATTAATTTAATTTCTGAGTTTTTTTCTTCTTGCAAATTGTTAACTTTACTCGAAATTTCAAAAGTGAAAAAATATTTCACTTTCGAAGCTCAGAAATTTCCACATTTTTTCTAAAATAAGTCAGAAAATTTTTATCCTTTTTTAACAAATATTTGACTTTTCAAACTCGAATTGTTCAGAAAAAACTGGAAATTTCTGAGATTAATGTAAAAGTGGATGATTCTTTACTTTTTCTTGCAAAATGCAGATTTTGAACTTTTGTAACAGAAATGTTAAAGTTTTGGTCCTAATGAGCCGCCGTACATTACTGAATTCAGACCGGATGTTCCAGTGGACTCGGTTCGATTGGGGGCTAAAATCGCGATAAAACCAGATAAAACCGGTTCTGGTGGAACCGCCGGGCCCAGACGGACCTGGTGACGTCACCTCCTGCTCGCTCATCCAGAAACATTTTGTGACCGAACATTTCTGGACATTTCAGCTCCGTTTCTTCATCCATTTCTGCCCTAACAGGACGTGACGTCAACGCGTGCAGACGCGCCCGCAGCCGTTGCAAAACAAACGCTGGTGTAACTTTGAAACTCCTCTGTTACGTAAACAATGACTGGAAGAGTGGGTCAGGATCATTCATCGAACCGAGGCGGACCGAACCGGACCGCCTCCATTCCCCAGTCATCGATCCACTTCCGCTTTTTGTGGCCGGAATTCAAACCAAAACAGGAAGTGGGAATCTGAACCCTGGTTAGGTCCAGTTCGCTGTTCAGGCTCGATCATTCAGTTTATGTTTCTGCTCTTTTCTACCTAAAACGTTCAGGATCATTAAGGTGTTTCTGGTGGGTCCGGTTCTGATCCATGACCTCTGACTCATCTGTAGATCTGGGCCAAGAGTTGGAAAGTAGATAGTTACATTTACTTTATTTTTTGGAGGGGAATAAAAACAAAATAACTTTCAGGATTAGTTTTATAGTGTTATGAATTATTGCTACACTTCAGTGAAATGTTCAGACAGGGAATAAATTCACAGCATGAAGAATAAACATGTTTCAACCAAAAACAAATGGCCACTTTATGTTGAAGTGAGACCTCTTGTTTTTACACCAGCTTTGTTATTCTGTTATCATTTGGAGGTCAGGTGAACAAATATGGAAGCACTTTGTCCATATGGTCAGACTGAAATTCATGTAAAAGTTCATTTCAGTGAGTAACATTTTCATCAAAGATATTTATATTTTCTTGTCTGTTTATGGTATTTAACCATCAGATTGAAGCTCATTCCTGTTCCATCCATTCAGCTTTGAGGCGTTTAAGTACATTTAAACAAATCTTGGAAATGTGGGCTGTTGACGTCAGCAGCTTTTAGCAACGTGATGCTACGTCAGGCATTAATAGCTTTGCTGATATGCTAACTCCTTTTAGCGAAACTTGAAACAATTTTTCATCCCATCAGATCCTCTGTGAAACAGAGATTAACTTCCGGTGGGTTCGTCTTTAGCGGATTCCGTTTGTGCGTCAGATTTACGGGACTACCAGAAACGCTCGAACACAAAGGTTCCGCTTGGTGTTAAAATGTTAAAGTCCCACATTTACTTATAACGTATTGGTATTTTAATGACTATAGCATTTAATGATCAGTCATCCTGATAATATTTTTTACTAGACGGTTAATTTTTTTTAGTTTTACTTCAATAATAATATATTAAAGTGATGCTACTTCACAGTATATTTTAGTTCCTCGCCTCTGACTGGGACATCATGTGTTGCTTATTGAGAAAAACAGACCGATTTCTGTCATAATTTAACATTTTACAGCCCTCTGCCTCAGGGATGTTTTCACCTTAAAAAATCATTTTGAAATTGATCTTTGGATTTACTGAGATTATCTTTAAACATTAGGATTAGATCAATCTGAACAATTTACACATACAGTAAAAAACCAAACCTATTGCCCCACTGAATGCCGTTCTGCTGAAACACTTGCTTTGGTAACTTGAAATTTCAACATCTTGCCAACTTAAAACGTTTACGTTTCTGGACATGTGAAACCAAACTTTTCTCGTGAAAAAAGTCCGGCTGTGAGTAACTGTTGGCTCCGTGCAACACCTGATGCTGAGCTCCGGTTCCTCTGCCTGTTGGATGTGGTCAGCCTCTGAAACCGTCGCATTTCCTGCAATAAATGGCTTTTTAAATGTCTCAAACAAGAACTGAAATGGTGCAACTGCCATAAGAAACCAGCGAAGCAAAACAGCATGGGAGTTTCAACAAACCTTCAGCAGGAGAAAGATCCGGCAAAATACAACCATATTTATATTTGAGCTTTCAAATTTAACTTCATCACTTTTCCTGGTGATCAAACTTCACAGCAGAAACTAATTACAAATCAGACCAGCATGAACACCTCAACCCTTTATTTATTATATTAGAATCTGTGCAATAACACAATGTACAAATAATCATCTGCAAGTACTAAAATACTTTTAACAGCTACACAAAATCAAACATTAAATACATTCAAGGTCTGTGAAGGCAAAAAATAAAAACAGGAAAGTGTCTGAAGCTTTCAGGTCATTTAAAGATTTTTCCTTTTTTAGCAGGTTAAGAAATAAAAAGCAAAACAAAAAACATCCGTTAGTCTGATTTAAAGAAAATTAAGCTTACGTAGTAGATTTAAACGATATATTAAAAATATAGGCATTTACATTCAGCTCTCCACTGATTACATTTGATTCTGTAAATATATTTATTTTCTGTACAATTCATAAAACGTTTAAATTACTTGAATAAATCTGTGCACGGCGCTGGTTTAAGATCTGCACCTGAAGACGTGCAAAAGTCTCAGACAGGAATGGCGCAGAGTGGATCGCCATGGAAACGGGAACCGTTCCTGTAACACAGCCCCATCACTGAGGGGAGGGAAAAACAACGACGTCTCCAGAACTGAAAACACGGCAAAACATTTACATAAATTAATGTTTTAACAGCTTAGAAAGCGGCCGGCAGGCGAACGACATCCAGCCTGAGCCTTACATTCATCACTCACTCCATACGTCAACGTTTCGTTTAGGAAACTCTCCTCCTCGGCCAGATCCGGCGACGCACTGGAGCGCCGCCAAACACCGGGGCTTTTCCAAGTCAGCGTTTTCTGAACACGTGTAAATATATGATCCATAACAGAAGCATGTTATCGACTCATCCACCTCCAAGTACACGAGTCCCGGGTTCTGTGCGCCGACGGCCGGCCGAGCGGGTTTGGTCAGCTTTGTGTAAAAATCATTTCTGTTCTGATGCCGCGCAGCTGCAGCCAATCAGGAAAAGTGCAGGTGGTGGAGGAATCAGCTGCTCCTCCTTCATCTTCGTCAGATGAAACACTGAAGATCACCAGCTGACACCGTCGCGTCTCCTCAGCCTTCAGGTGTCCTTATCGTCCGACAGGCGGCGGATGTTCCCGTCGTTCAGCCGGTCTCTGGACCGGGACGACTGGACCTCTTCGTAGGGCGGCGGGGGGTTCTCCGGGCTTTGGACGGACAGCAGGGGCTGGTGGCTGCCGTCCGGCTGGCCGGGTTCCTCCTGGGCCAGCAGGAGCTGGGTCGGTCCCGGGGCGGAGCAGGGAGGGAGGCGCTGCCCCCAGCTGCCGTACACCGCCTCTTCGTAGGACGGCAGAGAGACGGAAAGGCCGTCCACCATCAGGTCCAGCTGGTCCGAGGAGCGACGGCTGCCGGGAGACGGGAAGAGGAACCTCACATTACCGAACGGTCAGGAAATCAGCTTCTAATCAGGATCTGAGGTTAACTAGTCGTCTGATAGGGATCCATGGATCAGCAGAAAAATCAGAACTAATCAATAAATCGTGACCAAGTTCAGACGGTTTGTTCTGCAGATCCAGTTTAGTTCCACATATTGTGGAAATGAAAATGTGAGATTCGGGTCGGTTTGCCTGATGTGATCGAAGCTCAGCTGGTTTTATTCACACAGAACCAACTGCTGGACCACAAAGCCACATTCCGGTCCAGTCATCATTCAATTCCACCCAGTTTGGATTTTAAAACGGTTCCTGTCGATCAGACCCTGGATGAAACCGATTGGTTCTGCTCTGCTTACCCGTGCGATCGGCAGGGATAGAGGCGCGACTTGACGATCAGGCAGGCGGTGGTGGTGAGCAGGAAGATGGACACGCCCACCGCGGTGGTGGCCATGCTGGGCATGTCGCCGTCGGACTTCATGTTGGCCCCGTCTGGAGGAGAGACGAAAAAACGTTACCAAAAAAAAAATAAATCAATCAATGACGCCGATCACAGCTGGAAGAAACTGAATAGTTCAGCTGAGAAAGAAAAAAGGAGTAAATCAATTATTCCCTCTGGTTCTGATGCTTTTTTTGGACAGTAATGTGTAACCGTGGCAACAAGACGTTGCTTTTATAACCAGAAGCACCTGATTAGCATCTCAGAAGCTGGAATAATGTCTGAACTCTGACCCCAAACCCCCGCAGAGTTGAAAAGGACGAATCCTGGATGCAGAGAGAGAGAAAGTTCAACCCGTGTTTCCCAAAAGACGAGCAGCAAAAGCAAAGGAGGACGATTAGCAGAGTTTGCTAACAAGCGATTGTGTCATCCAGGACATGTTGCTGCTAAAGCTTCACAACTTACTGCGAAGATAAAAACATTTGGGATAAATAAAGTATTTCTGAATTTAATTCTTCTGAACAAAACTTGAAAAATAAAAACTAGTAAAACAGGAGATGATATAAAAACACAGATTGGGTTTTTAAAGGTTCAATGTGCGTCTTGCTGAGTCCGCTCCACTGTTTTTGGTGTTTTGTTGCCAGGTTACACCAGCTTTGGGAAACGGGGTTCCACAAGGCCGAGTGCTTGGATCCCTTTACCTCATAATAAAACTGGAGTCCATTTGGTTCAAATAATCCACTAATTTCTCAGATTATTAGTGATTATCATCCAATGCAGAGACAGGAATTTCATTCCATCTGTGTAAAAAGTGAACTTAACCCATTTATTATTTAACATCATTTTTTCTCTGCAGGTTTCCATCAGCCTGACAGCATGAAGGAAATGTATCTCAGTTCATTTAAAGTGGCTTTGCCCGCTTCCTCTTTGTGCGCTCTGACTTCCTGTCGCTTCGCGTTCGACTGAATGGCGACAGAGGAAGCTGGCACAGTTTGAGGACGGCGAAGCTGTTAGTTCCTCTGCAGCGAGTCAGAAAGTCTCGGAGCGGATCTGGTAAATGGGTCAAAAGATAACGGTGACGAAGTTGCTGCGTGTTGCAGCAAACCGTGGCATTAAACCGGGTTTGATGAGATCTGGGCTGAATCCGGACCAGATGGACGGAAAAAATACCAAAATACTGAAATTATTCTCCTGATTTTTACACACAAAGAAAATAAAGTTTTTTTTAGTTTATTTTAGGACGGATAGAGAATGAGAGCAAATAAAGGAAGTGAAGTTGTGCAACCCCCCAATTTTAAATGTTGGAAAAACAGCAAACCCTCATAAAATGACTAACTGCTGTTTAGAGAATCTGGGACAGAAGCTCCAGTGAGTCAGTAGATCATAAATGGAGAAACGCCGCCGTCGGTCAGCGCTACGGGAAATGTTTACCCAACAACCTCTGCCCCCGAACGCCGGATGCAAAACAGAGTCCTGTTCATTTCTCCGTAAAACATGCATCACGTCAGAGGAACCGAGGCTCCTCTGCGTTCTGTGTGAATCGCAGAGGAGCCTTCGTTCAGCTGAGCCGCTTCTTCCCCTTTTACTCAGAGCCGCAGTAAAGCATTCATCAGCAAAACCTCATTTGTTCCGCTTTTAAAGTTCACAGAGAAGAAGCCCTTTAATTCATTCACAAGCAGGAATTACGAAAACAAGATCCACAAGATTCTTTCACAACTTTTCAACTGGAGGTTTTGACTGGAAGCTGCAGAAACCAGTAAGAAACCAAAGTTTCTCATTTTTTAATCAGGTTAAATCCAACAGGTTTAATCGACACCATTATTTTAAATTATGTGGTTAAAACAACATTCGCTTTGAAATGATGTCATTGTTCTCCAATCGCCAAACAGCCTCAGATTCGTCACGATTCTGACTCTCTGAATGAATTCGTACCTTTCATGGGGATGCAGGGGGGGATGGGCGGGACCCACTTCCCCCGGTGACACCTGGAGGTGGGCTTCTTGTTGCCCAGGTGGTATCCGTTCTCGCAGAAGAGCCGGATGACGGTCCTAAAAGGAAACCCGCGGCATGGAGACGGGTCGCAGCGGAAACCTCCATGTTCCGGTACCAGAGGGTGAGAGCAGTTCAGCCGGCCTGCAGAGGTCAGAAACAGGACCGCAGACGGGTCAGCGGGTTCTGGAGGGTTCTGGACCAATTTTCTTTATTTTTATGACCAACACCGTCACCATAAAGTCATTATAAACCTTCAGTTTTCCCATTTTTTAAGTCAGAATCATTGAATATCTGCAAACAAACATGGCAAAGCAAAAGAGAGAAATTTTTTTACACCTTTGCAGAGAGAAAAAAGTAAATTTGGTTTGATATATTCCCAAATTTATTGATTTATCTGTGCATAGCTAATGATTATCTTCAGTATTTAGTCAAGAAATTCCTAAGTTTCAACTGATAAATCAAAATAAAGAAAATCCGAACTGATCGATCGGTCAAAAGCCGACGTTAAAGGGTCGGGACTTCCAGCGTCACGTTATCGGCCCCAGGCGAGTCAGGAAAACATTTTAGAGCGACGGTTTCCATCACGCCTGCAGAATCTGAGCCCCAGAAATGGAGGTGAGGATGAAATGGACCGGGTTCAGAGATAAAAACACATTAAGATAAGAAAAACCAGACGGCAGGTTTCAAACCTCCAAAACACAAACAGGTTTCACATTCTGTCACGATCAGAAAGAGTCTGCAGGATGAGTCAGAGTCAAGCAATAAAAAGGTCAAAGGTGAAGCACGTACCTGCCGTGAGGAGCGGGGAGGAGACCAAGAGGAGTCCACAGACGAGAGAAGATGGGTCCGATCGGCCATGAGAACTGGACTGGCGCCGACATGAAACTTCCTGAGAGAGAAAAATCCCCGACTTATTTTAACATTTTCACACCGAGTCATTCAGAGAATCAACACGGATATTTTTAAATCCAAGACCAAAGAGGACATGCTGCTCTCTGGTGACTCGTTTCTGGGAAAAACTCGAGCTGCAGTTTGAAAACATAAACCAGAGCAGGAGCTTTTCACAAGAACAGACCAACAAACACAAACAGGACGGCATGTTGCCGCTTTTCCTCCACTTCCGTTCATTAGAACCGTTTCTGGTCCCAAACGGTCCAGACATTCATTTAGTGATTTCATTTACTAAAAACAACTAAATCTAACCCGTAAAATAAAAAAAAAAAACAGGTTTTATGCATTAATTCACTAATAAAATGCTCACAACGTCCTGCTAAAACAGTAAAAGCCACCAATTACTCCTTAATGCTAGAGCTGCATTAGCGCTAGCTAACGCAGAAGCTAACGCAGAAGCTAGCACAGAAGCTAACGTCTACAGTTTTCATCGACATTAAATCTTTAAAGAACCTGAGTTACAACAAAGTTTAATTTCCCTTTAGAATCAATAAAGTATTTTTTAATTTGAATTTAATTTGAATCTTTGCTCCTGGGGTTTCAGCCAATCAGCGCCAAGGAAAACAAGATGCTAACCAATAGAGCATCAGCAGCATTATGCCTGGTTATTCCGGCTTCCCAAGCTGTGCTTCCTGTAAACGCGCAGAGCAAACAATAAATCGTGCCGCTTAAACAGGAACCTGGGACGTGCCGAGTCACTGGTTGCCATGGTGATTCCCAGGGGGCGGGGCTAAGCCCTCCATCCATGCAACCAAACGAGTCGGAGCTTTAAGGGTCAATAAGGGTCAAACCACAAACCCCAGCATGACCCACTTTAGCCATGAGAGGCAGAAGGTTCTGCTGGTCTGAAGGTCCAGGATGTTTGTAGCGTTTCATCTGCAGCAGGTTAAAAACGGCATCAGCGTTTTTATACGCGGCTTGCTGCCTGATTTAGCAGAAACGCTGTAAACGCAGGTAAAAATATCACAATGACACGAATGCAAAAAAAAAAAATGTTTGTTTCTCCAAGTATAAGATATTTAAGCAGTTTTATTAAAAATGCACAACATATTTTTCTTTTGTACAGTTTTGACTTAATTACGGCCCTGAATGCGTCATTTCAGCAAAGAGCCTGTTTTACTCCCATTAACAATTAATTGATGATCATTTCAATAAATAAAATAAAAAACAGAAAAACAGATTTCACCTCCTGAAATGTTTCTGCAGCACAGAGAAAATCAACCCTGATAAATTTCCCCTTTTATTTCAGTTAAATAGATGCAAAATGATTCCAAACAACTACTTTAAGCTTCTGCAGTAAAACTTTGACATTTTCTCCTCTTCAACGTGAAACCAGCCTGGCTGCAACCTTTCAGCCGACTCACAGTGAAACTCCTCACCTGAGAGTGTTTACGGTTTCGACAGAGCCCATATTGACCGACACTCATCTGGAAACACGCAGGGCTCCTGAGGCGCCGCTTTCTGCCCCTCTCTCCTTCCTTCCCAGACAAACAGGCCCTGCGAAGCGCCAGACCTCCGCCGCCATCAAACCAAATGCCACAGTGTGTGAAAATGTGGGTGTGTGGGAGTGTTTTCGCCGCCTTCGGTGTGTGTGTTGGGAGCTTTCATGTCAACAGGGATGCCAGTCATCCCGAGAGCAGCGGCGGGGAGGGCCCGGCTCCACCGCGGCACCAACACGCCGACACCTCCGTCTGATGCCACCGCGACCTGCGTGGGCGCGCCGCGTCTTAGTCAGCGCTGATATTAGGCCTGCTGCTGCTGCTGCTGCTGCTGCTGCTGCTGCAGCTGCTGCCGCAGCCAGGCCGGCTGCAGGATTTAAGCCACTGATCAAACATTCAAAATAAGAAAATTAGCATCAAATTTGTTTCAGCTGCAGGAGAAAATAATTTCCCTCGTGTCAAATTCAGAATAAAGAACAAAATGTGCGTTGAGTCATAAATTCCCTGCGATTCGCAGCCATGAACGAGACGCTGCAGCTTCTCATGCAAGCTGTGCTGCAGCAGCCGCTGCTGCATCAGCTGCTGCAGCAGCCGCTTCTGCGACGATTCATGCGATCAATTATTCTGACGATTAATCGATTGCTCTATCAATTGATTGGATGAAAAAAAGGTTATTTCTGCAGGTTCATTTAACAACTAAAGTTGATTTTTTTACAAAATTATATGAAAATATGCAAATGAGCTCATTTTGAAACCATTTTATTGCCTAAAATGCATTTATTTAGTGAACGATGATCATGTGAATCTGTAAACCAGAATCTGGTCCTGAAGTTGCGCAACGTTTCACTGATTTCTCGCGCGTTCAAAGTTTTCAGATTCTGATGTTTCCTGCTCTGCTGCCAACATTTCCCAGCAGCAGGTTATGGAAACATGCAACACACGTCTTCAGGCTGGATGAGGAGCATCGTTCGCCTTTTCTAGGAAAAGAAACTTCCGGGACACAGGAAGTGATGCGCTTTGTTTCCAGCCACAACATTCGACTCGACAGGCACAAACAGGAAGACGAGGCGAAGCGTGAGCGACGCTGCTGCAGACAGAGGAGGAGATGGGAGGGGAAAACCCTGAGCAGGAAGGAGCTGCAGGAAGGAGGTCGCAGGTCGGAGGTCGCAGGTCGGAGGTCGCAGGTCGGAGGGCAGAGCCGCACAGGCTCACATCAAACAAACCGCCTTTATATTAAACCTGCAGTTTGTAACAGCTGTAAATATATATATATTTTATGCACCTCCTCCATGAGCTGCTGTTGCCTGAAGAAATGCACCAAAAACATTCAGAGCCAGGAGGGGCTTAGCGCTGTCAATCATCCTGACGTACTCTCTTAAAAATGTGCTAATGGTGGAGAAATGACTTTTATTTTAAGGAAAACAATTTATTCTGCCGTCGACAGTGGCTACGCTAAGCATCGATGAGATGCTACGCTAAGTATTGATGACATGCTACGCTAAGTATTGATGACATGCTACGCTAACTGCAGCGTAGCAGAGAGCAAGAGGAATCTGGAGGTTGAGCAGCACCATACAGATTGTGATTGACAGCACTATAACCCGCCTCGCAGCTCTGATTGGTTGGTTGGCAGATTACCATGAAAGTGATCAGCTGAATTACTAACATGTAACAGTTTAGATCCGTCGCTGCCATGATGTTCATGTGTGATTTTAACTTCACTTCTGATTAAATAGAAACACTGCAGCTGCTTAGTTATTGGTTTTTAGAAGTCTGCAGAAAATAGAGATTTGTGTGTATTTATAATGAAAACGCTGCAGCGGGAGGCTGGATGAGTTCACAGCGTGTCCAGGTGAAAGAGATGGAGCTCCACGTTCAGCTCCACGTTCAGCTCCACGTTCAGCTCCACGTTCAGCTCCACGTTCAGCTCCACGTTCAGCCCCACGTTCAGCCCCACGTTCAGCTCCACGTTCAGCCCTCTGCCATGCAGGACGCTTTGTTTTTACGCTCATATGTGCAGTCAGCTGTGAGCGAAGCCATTCAGAATGCTTCTGCTCACAGAGACAATGCTGACAGTGCATGACGGGCGGCCTTTCACCACATCTCTGCTCTCTGACACAGATCGGACCAGAGCAGAGCAGAGCAGAGCAGAGCAGAGCGACTACATCAAAATAACCTCAAAACACAAGCAGGTGAAGCTCAGAACTGCTTTGTTCTGGGTGGAAACCGAATCCACACCTTTTTTCCTCCTGAACTATGACCCCTCGGTCATTCAGGGAGTCACCAGAAAACGGCACATTTATCCAAAAAACGCTTCTGCAACATCAGAGTTTCACTTCTGCTCCTAAAGTTTCGTTTTAATCATTAAGAATTTGGCATCAGGCTTTCAGCTTCCAATAGAGCCTGTTTCTGTTGTACAAATGTATTTTCTATTTCAATAATGCGAGCAGGGCCGGACGCAGCAGGATCAGGGCCCCTGGGCTGAAGCCAGTTTGGTGCCCAAAACATGCACCAAACTGTAAGTTTAAAGTCATTTTATCCATAAATTACTTCACTTTTGTTGTTGTTTTTAAAGCACTAGAGGATGGCAACATTTCACACATTCATTTAAAGTTTACTTCTCTGCAACAATTCATTAAAATGTGCACGTCATTTGGATGGAAACGTAGCTATTGTTATGCAGAAACGTTACATGTACATAAAACTAGTTTTTCTGAATTTATCCTTTAAAACTTCTAGAAATGTATTTCTCCAAAACACCAAGAAAAATATTGAATCCCATCATAAGTTGCCAATATTGTGCTGATAAACAAAACATCCTTTAGCATGCTAACAGGACTGACCTGTTCAAATGTCTGCCTAGCTTAAAAATCAGTTATAATCAGCATTTATAAAATATGGACATGTGAAATATTGGCATTAACATATATATCATATATATTAATCGTTTATGTCCAATGAGTAAAACATCCAATGTTTCTTCCATCATGTTAATGATCTTTTTTGTTGTCGTTTCAGTGTCGAAAGGATAGAAAAATATACAGAATGTCCTGAAATATTTACAGGTTCTGGGGCCAAAGTTTGAGCTGGGTGCATGTTGGGCACCAAACCGCGTCCTGCTGAGCGGCCCCGGCCCCGGCGGGCCGCGCACCGCGCCTGCCCGTCGGTTTAGTCCGTTAGTTTGGTTTCCAGACCCTTTTTTACTATCATCAATAAAACATCCTCCTGATCAACAGCAGGGAAAGGCTCTGACTCGACCCTTTAACCAGTTTGCCCAGTTTGAGCAGGGAACTGGAAACAGTAAAAGCTCCGTTTGGTTTCAGCGCATAAATGAACTGAAACGGTTCAGGCAGGAGAGCAGAAGCTCCGCTCATTTACTGAAAAGGTGTTTAATGTCTCAACGCGGTGAAACGCCTCACCTGTTGGGCGGCAGCAGGACTCCCGGGTTCGGTTCGGCAGGACTCCCGGTTCGGTTCGGCGGACTCCCGCTTCGGTTCGGCGGACTCCCGGTTCGGTTGCAGGCTCTGAACGGGGACGAGGCGCTCGGAGCTGCGCGGTCAGCTGACGGTCTCCGCTCCTGCTCAGCAACAAGTGAGACCTTTTCTGCTTGGACTCGTTTATCAGCGGCGCTTCGCTGCGACACCGCGGCCTCTCATTGGCTGCCGGCGACGAAGCCCCGCCCACCGGCGCGGAAGCGCTTCGCCACGAACAGACCGAACATGACAGAGAAGGGCAACTTAAAAATAAGTATCTAAGTTGAGCGCAGCTTCCTGCTGCTGACATTTAGCTAAACTTTTAGCCAAACTAACTTTTAGCCAAACTAACTTTTAACTCCCAGAGCCGAACTGAGACGATGATCAAAGAACCTGAAAGGTATTTGGTCAAAACTGCAAAATAAACTAAACAGAATCTTGGAATCCAGTGAGCTAAAGCTGAAAATTAGCTTTCACATTCATGAACTGATTCTTTACTGAACTGATCCATGGATGAACTGGTTCCTGACTGAACTGATCCATAAATTTGCTCTACAAACTACTTGGTTTGATTTTGAGTTTTTGCAGTGTACCGGCCTCTCATCAGGTCGGTTCCTCCTTTAGCTTCTCTGTGTCAGATTCTCACATTAAATCCCAATAAATTCATTAAAAACCAGGTGGGCATTAAGATCAGGTGGGTTCATCCAGAAACGGACCGGAACCAGAACTTTTTACATTCTGCTTCAGCTGCAGCAAAAGGTTTGATGTGGATCTTCTGGTTACCAGAACCACAAACGCCCAGGTGTCCTGCGGTAAAGAACAGCACAACTTCTCAGTAAAGGGGGGGAAATCTGTGCTCCTGCTGCAGCAGCTGTTGCAGCAGCTGCAGCAGCAGGTGGATGATGCTGCTGCAGCAGGCGGAAGCGCTAAAAATACCAACCTGTGCTGACTCTGTTGCCCGTCAGTTCGGTGTGGAAACCGGTTGTTTTTCTGGGTTTCCACCGAAAGTTGCGTCACAAACCGACAGGTTCGACTGCGACCTCAGAACAGGAGAGAACGTCTCCAATCCTCAGGGGAAATGAAGCAACCCCGACTTTAACTCAGTGTTTTAATAAACCTTTAAGCACGAAAGAGAAAAATAACATTTCAGAAAACCCATTTCAAAAGTTTTACAAATGAACTCTGATCAGGGCTGCAGCCGATTCCTCTAGTCATCAGATAAACTGTCGATTAATCGATTAAAATTTGGCACATTCTGAAAAATGCTCATTTAACCACGAAGTTAAGCTAATCTTATGCAATAATAGAAACGCACTAAAAGATGCAAATGAAAACTGAATTCTGCTTTAAATAAAAACATTTTATTGCTGAAAATGCAACAAAGAAATTCTAAAGCAAATCTGTAATTTTGTATTTTCTGCAGAATGTGAACGAGATGAAGCTGCAGAAGTTCTGGATAAAACATTTACAGACATAAACGGTTTTCTTTCTTAAATATAAAATTCTGGCTTAAAAACTGAACTGAATGTTTTTTATGCAAATGGCCGGGTTTTTAAAATGATTGATTACTAAATTAGCTGATCATTGTCTCAATAAACGATTAATCGTTTCAGCCTTAATCGTGTTTCATGAAATTTTGCTTTTCCTCCAGACTCCCTGATTCTGTCATCACTTCCTCTTCGGGCTCCAGGGGGCCCAAACTGCGGCCCGGGGCCCATTTGTGACCCTTAGCAGGGATTCTGCGACCGCGATTCAAGTTTCGGCCTCCAACACAGACATTCTGGACGCTGTCAAAAAAACCCATCTTCAAATGGAAAATGTTGGTGCAGCACAAAGTTTCTACTATAATCAGCACAAATCTGATTTTTGTTCCTCTTATGTGGCAAAGTTGGTCTGCAAACATTCAGCAGCACTGAGACGTAAAGTCAGATCCATTCACTAAAATCTGAAGACGACGTCGTCATAAAATACCCGACTGCTGGTTGCTCCACGAAAACATTCAGGCTTGAATTTAAATGCTGATCAGGTAAAAATAAAAACATTCATTTTGACCAAACTGTGGCCGCTGATTGATCAAAAACCCATCGAACTGATCAACAGGCAGCGTCTCGCGCCGAAGATTTCATCTGAGAAACCTGCACGACTGAAGAGACGCCGTGAAGGAAGCGACTCGTTGGCGGCGACGTCACTGCAACCACACGTGGAAAACCACATTTTCAGAAAATTTCTCCCCAAAACAAAGATAATTTTTCCTAAACGAGCTGCTCTGTGTCTAAAAACTGATTCATGACGTTAGAGAAACCACCAGCTGAGACCAAAGACTCCTTCAAAGTTTCTGCAGTTTTTATAAATAATTTAGAATAAACCACAACGACCGGCTGTTTCCAACATCAACTATTAAAAGAGAACTTTACTAGACTTAAGACTCAACATGAAGCTACGAAAAGCGTTTTGTGATGCATTTCTGTCTGCAGAGAAGCTGCAGAGAAACGCAGTTCTCGTCTGCATTCAGGTTCCTTGTTTGAAGGGACAAGGAAGCTGAATTAGGAATCGAAACGACGGCCACACCCGAGCCAGAGGAATCCATCTGCACGTCGTAAACAAGAATCATCTCAAAGGAATGTCGACTTCAACGTCTGCAGACTCTCCACTTCCAGCCTGGAGGAAAATATATGCATATTTTACAGTTTTCTTTCTGTCTTTTAGCACCTTCACTGTTGATAGATTTACTGACTTTCATGTGTAAATGTGAATATTTACTGAAGAAAACTTTAATTTAATGACTAAACCTTCATTTACTTCTCGAAGGGCCTAGTTAAAACACAGCTGGTAGGAGCGTCTCGTGCCTTGTAAGCATTTTTATTTAAAATGGTTCCGTTTTATTGTCCCAGTGGATTTTTAGGATAATTTATTTCCCTTTCTGGTAAAGGAGACAATGAAGACTTTAAACTTAAAGCCAGTTCTGCTTTTTTTCCCGGTTCACATGAGGCAGATCAATCAAAAACCTGCATTAGCTTCAGAGTGGGGCCTCCTGTTTGTAGTCCCACAGACAGTGCTGCAAAATATGCAAAGAAACTTTCAGAATGTTCTTATTTTTGATCACTGTTCAATAATTATTCCATCTGTTTAGCATAAATGCTGCTTCAGACCTTCTGATTTTAGTAGGCCGGGGTTTTTGTCAAATGTTTCCATTTCGCGCTGCTGTGCTACACTAAGCTGGCTACGCTATGCTAGTTTTAGGAGCTAGGCGACTTCATGAATCACAAAACTGAGCATCACAAATAAGATTTTCCAGTTTGTTACAGTTGTATGTTTTCAAGTTTGATGTTTACTTTGCGATTATTAAGTTGTGGCAGATTAGCTAGCGCAGCTATTAGCAAAGCTAACACAGCTATTAGCAAAGCTAACACAGCTATTAGCAAAGCTAACACAGCTATTAGCTAAGCTAACACAGCGGTATCTGCTTACATGAGCTAAACACCGGCTCTACCGATGATCTGCCAGAGTTGGAGTTTATGTTGAATTTTTTATTTTAACTGCATAGAAACACCAAATTACATGTCATGTTTGTCAAAGTCAAGCTAGCATAACTGACCTACTTCCACGCTATTTGTTTTAAATTAAAACTTTTCCTGGCCTTGACATTGAATTGTCCTAATCTTGACAGTTTTTCTTTTATACATCAGACGCACAGTTAAGATTTTGCAAGTTATAATGTTTACTGTTATTGGTTTTAAGTGCTTGTGAAATCACGCCGCAGCAACAAACACAGGAATCAGTTAATCAATACAGCAGATTGAGTGTTCGTGGTGCGAAGCTGGTCCT
Source organism: Poeciliopsis gracilis (assembly GCA_911649635.1). Classification (NCBI taxonomy): domain Eukaryota; kingdom Metazoa; phylum Chordata; class Actinopteri; order Cyprinodontiformes; family Poeciliidae; genus Poeciliopsis; species Poeciliopsis gracilis. The sequence goes on from CAJVRI010001518.1 coordinate 1,902,121, forward strand.
CCGGATGTGGAAAACCAAACAGTTTATTTTATTTACAGTCCAGGCACCAAATCAGACAGAAAACCCTGCAGACCTCTGAGGACGTCTGACCTCCGGCTGCTGGCTGAGGAAAACCCCAGAGTGGCATTTAACGGAGAGAAAGTCTCATTCAGAAACAAAACGGGTCAATTTCATCTGTCGTTTGCTGTAAAAACAGTTTGTTAGTAGCAGGAGACATAAAAATAAAAAAAACATCACAAGAGATCAAGAAGTTTGAGTGTTTTAGTTCATTTTCTACAGTGAAAAAATTAAATATATAAAAAAAAAAAAAAATCAAACAAAGTAAAGCCTATTGTTCTAAAAAAATGCTACAGTTATTAAAACATAAAGAAGGAAGGAGTTAAATTTGACCTGGTGTTATGGGACTGTGTGCTGATTGGTTAATGCTCCGTAGCGTCTCTCCTAAAGGGTTTAGTGTTGCAGGAACGGCTGCAGCTCCTGTGCAGCTCCTGTGCAGCTCCTGTGCAGCTCCTGTGCAGCTCATCGCCAGTGCTCAATACGTTTCACTCTGTACACGAAAAAAACTCAAAACCTCACCAAGGCTTTCTGGGGAGTTTCTAGCGCAAATATCTTGTTACTCTTGAAATAAGAGAAAACAACTTTTAGGCAACTTTGGAGCAAAATACGGGAGATTGTGCTTCACTTAACGCTCCCTTTATAGCTGGCTAATAAATAGTTCATAAATATGTTATTCATTCATCTATAAACACTTAATAAATCATCAATAACTGGAGACGTTAAGCCAAAAATACATTTGCAAATGCTTATTGTTCTTACAAAATATTCAGTACAACAAGTCTAGATAATAATTAATGCATAATTAACAGTTATTAATGATTTATAAAGTGCCTAAAGATGAATTAATGACATAGCTATGAATTCCTGGCCTTATTGTAAAGTGGGATCAGAGTTTATTTAACTAAATAATTCCTTCATATTCATGAAAAAGTACCAATTCCACTGGGAGATTATTTACTTACTTTGTCTTATTTCCAATGTATTTGAAATATTTGCGCTTCAAACTATGCAAAGATATTTGGTAAGATTTTGTGCTTTTGCATCGTAATAAACAAAATACAACAATCACAAAAACAGAGACGGTAAATGATCAAGGCTTTCTCTACGTTCACCGTTTTTACACAGGAATATTAGGAAATAAGTGGAAGAAACAAAAGTCCTCTGCTACCATGACTCCAGTGTTTACATGTTCACTTAGTGTTTACAACAGGAAGCTAGGATAATTATGGCTACAGAATACAGTCCGAGTCCCAAGGTCGCCGCTGTCGGCGGTAAGTTCAGGGGTCCAGAGGTCGGGATCAGAGTCTGTAGTGGAAACGTTTGCAGATTGTCGGTAAGTGAGATTTAAAAGGTTACTCCGACCGTCACCGACTCCTTCGAACCCGGCTGTACGCCACACAAAACAAAACAAAAAGAAAAAGAGCCATTTGCTGCGTCCAGAAACACACGGTATCGCACTCATTCACCCACGCATTCGTCGTTATTGCCTCTGATTCGGGGAGCGCGCTCCCCACAGTTCAGTGACTCCCACCGGATGAGGAGAATCCTCCCGCACAGCCTGGGCTCCCAGTGCGGGAGGATTCTGATCCGCCAGAGTCGCCTTCACAGCCCCGGAGGTGTGGAGCGCCGCGCTTCATCTCATCCTGTTCTGCCGCATCAGGGGGACGATGCAGGACGGCGGGCCGGCCTTGGACAGGAACTGGTGCTTCAGGAGCTCGCTGGCCGTCGCCCTCTGGGCCGGCTCGCGCACCAGCATCCGGTCCAGGAAGCCTTTGAGGAGCGGCGACACCTGCAGAGAACAGACTTTATTTTATAGGACGATAATTATGTCTTTATGTGTATTTATAGAATAGACGGCCGAATAACCGATTAATCGCCAGAATAACCGATTAATCGCCGAATAACCGATTAATCGTCTGAATAACCGATTAATCGTCTGAATAACCGATTAATCGCCAGAATAAGTGCAAGATTAATTGATAACTGAAATAATTGCTACTTGCAGCTGTATTTGAAATGTTCTGCTCTGCTGTATTTCCCAGTCAGCCGTTTTCATGTCGTTTCACAGCTCAGTAGAAATTAATAGAAATGAGGAAATGAAGACGTCGATACGAACCTGAACCACATAGATAATAAACCTTCGAAACTGACCGAAGGTGTCAGTTTCATTTTCACTAAATGTATCTGGCACATTTCACAGTAAAAATATAATTATAGACATCGTGACTCTGATAACTCCAAACTTTGTCTTAAAGAAACATTTGGACTGATCGCTGCAACGAAACAGGTTTTATGTTCCAAAGACTTCTGCTTCATTCTGATTTATTCTGTCATTTTGAAAGCATCAGTGAGAGTGAATAAAAGTTCAGATTACTCAACTCTTTTCCCATCTTGTGTCTCAACTCTTACAACATTTTAAAGAAACATTTTGGCCTGAAGGACGACGTGGGGAAACAACCACGTTTCACATTCCTCACAAAAAAACAAAGATTTCACATCCTGGTTCTCATCGGTCTGTTTCAGCTGTTTCACCTTGTGCAGGTTCTTCAGTTTGGGCGGCTGGTTGTCTCGAATCATCTTCATGGCTTTGAGCGGCGGCTCGTTGAAGTACGGCGGCTCGCCGTCCACCATCTCTATCACCATGATGCCCAGAGACCAGATGTCGACCTGCAAGCGCCCAGCAGGAAAACAACAAAACAGACAATAGGTCACCGAAAGAGAAGAAGTAAAAACAGCAAACGTTTGTTTTCACCTGCATGTTTCCTGTACATTAACTTTGTGAAAACATCATAATTTCTCAGTGATTTTCACCTCTGGTCCGTACGGCAGCCTGGAGATGAGCTCCGGTGCCATCCAGTATGGCGTTCCAACCAGAGACTTCCTCCGCTGGACTTCCTTCGAAACCTGAGCGCAGAACCCAAAGTCTGACAGCTTCACCTGGAGACGGAAATACAAACGCAGTGATGCTCTGAATCCATATGTGAGCGCCAAGCGGACCAGAGACCGCTCTAACAGCAGGAAGTGGGCTACAACACAGGGCATTCTGGGTAAATGCAACCAAACAAACGCAGAGGCCAAACGGTTAAAATGTCAATTTCTGGTGAGACACAAAGTCATTAAGCAAAAAACGCAAAAATAAAAGAAACATTTTCCAAATCGTTTGGATTATAAGCCGTTTTCTGCTTTGTTGTCCAAATTCTTCAGCATTCTCGACGAGAGGTCAGAGGTCACTGACCCCTGGTTCAGCATGAGCAGGAGAAACGAAGGCCTGTCATCTTTAACCAAAGACAAAAAAGGAAGTGGCACTGTCTCTTCTTCAGAGGTTTTTGTGTTGTTTTCTTCAGTCGTTCCTGGTGCAGCGCCCCCCACAGTTCAGGAGAGGAACAGCTTTTCCAAAATGTTGGCCGCAGTGCAGAGTGACAGAAACACAGCAGCCGATAGTGTAACAAATACACTGCAAAACCAAATCTTTTGGTCCAGGTTTCAGTGAAAATATCATAGCATGTTTGAAATAAGGCAAAACTAACTTACATAAACTTTTCTGTAAGATACAAGAGTTTGTATTTGGTCAATAATTCGTTAATATTCCCATAAATAAAACACTGTCAGTGGAACTGGAGCTGTAAATTAGTTGCATGTTATTCCAAGATATTTGCACTATAAACTAGACTTAAATACCTGCTAAGGTTTTGTTTTCTGCAGTTTGTTTCAACCCAAATCAAACTGAGCCTGCTGTTGCTTTCGGGTGTGAAAGCAACCTACAGGTTAGAAAACTAATTTTAGGTGTTTTAATCCAAAGCAAAGTGGTTCTTTTGTTTGAGCTGTTTAAATATCTGAGACGTAACTTTGCAGCCTCCTGCAGTGGACAGATGTGAACCCACCTTTCTCTTTCTCAGAAGGTTTATGCCTGGCTGAGTAACGTTGAGAAGCTGATTGTGACGCCGACCACAGCGCTCAAACCCACAGAGGGAAATGAAACAGGCAGGTTCAGAGAAGTGGCTGTCATTTACACAAACACATTCATACAGCAAATATGCAACATGATCTCAGCGGATGCCACACAGCATCTGGTATGATTATATTTAAATGAACAGCGCAGTAAGTTAAGGCCAGATAATGATAAGAGAATTAAAAACAGCAAGCCGGTTCATGAGGAAGGTGAGACACACGCCCATCCTTCTGCCGAGAAACGCTTCAGGGCCGGTTGGGTCCGCTTCCCCTGCAAGGTCAAACCACAAAGGCCCTCACACCCAAACACCAAAACTCTGCAGCCTGCTCTGAGAGCTGCAAACCAAAACCATGGATTCCTGCAAGCAAATCATCTCTATTCGGTTAAAGAAAAAAAAAAAGAAAAGGTGAAATTTGCATCCAAACATTTTGCACATGTCCAAAAATAAAGGCTGAAAGTGTGAAAATACAGAGAACCGATCTGGAGCCGCACAGCTGCAGAGTTCAACACGAGTGCAGTTAAGCCTGTCGTGATAAATTATTGCGATAAACGATAATATTGTTGTTTGAGACCAAAACACCAAACTGAAACTTTTATCATCCAGTTAGAAAAGAAGGAAAAGAACCAATAAATCATGCAAATGGAAATGATTTCAATTTATCATGCAATTAACTGATTATTGCTTATTGCGACAGATGTAAGTGTAAAGTTAAGATGCTAAATCAGATTATTTCTATAATCGATTAATCACGATTAATCGTTCCAGGCCTAAGGTTTGGTTTACCTTCATGAATCTGTAAAGCCATTTTCTAGTAAAATATCCCACAACAACTGGGGCGCTCTTTCATTTCATCAGCGTTTTTATTGACCTCAGTCTGTTAATTATTAGAAGATGACACACGTTTCGTCGTCTCAGGCGTGGGAAACATTTTCTACGACACAAACAAACCTCTAATCCTCCAGAAGTTAAAACAGAGGCAAAGCCTGGCTTATCAGTGAGCTCTGAACTATTAGCAGCAGATGATGAAACAGATTGTGGGTAACTGTGCGTTTGTTTCATCTTCTGGCTTGAAACCAAAGAGACACAACGACGCCTGCTGCAGCAGCTGGACTCCAGAGCTCTGGGTGAAACAAACGAAGGCACCAAACCACATACAAAAGTCAGCTTCCACTGTGGTTCACACATTAGCTCATCTAAAGTCAAAATGTGTGACTTTGTAGATTGTTGATCGTCATGAGCAAAAGAGGGTCAGGCTCGACTCGAAACTAGCAAGTTAGCACACTTTCCTCTGCTTTGGTGCAACTGAAAAGGAAGAGCGAGACGCAGCGGTTTGTGGATAAACAAAGCCAGTTTGTCCATGTTCAGACTGCAGCTAATGGCCGTTTTATAAATGGATTATTCTGACGATTAACTGCATTAAAAATGGCCAAATTCTGCAGATCTTCCTTTTACCTTAGCGAGCGCTTGATCATTTGCAGCAAACAACGCATCTGAAGATGTGAAAAGCTCAGCCCTCTCTAGGCTGAACATCAATCCAGTGACCAGGTGATTATTTCTCCATAAAAATGTATCGAGTAGCAAAAGATGCTCAGGTTTAACAATTTCTAAAAAAAACTGACTTATATAATAACAACTGTCTATTTGTTTTTCCTCTTCCTGTCAAATGTTTTGACTGATGCGATGAATAGTCTGGAAAATACGGGACTTCTTTCAGTCTTTTGGTTTCTTTCATCTCAACGTAAACATCCGTGTTGACGCGTTGCATGTTAATGTTTACATCTGGAGATTTTGCACATGAACATTCAGACCGTTCCAGTTTCATACTTAATGCTTGGTGTTTATTTTGCAATTATTAATAAGTAAAACTGTGGTAAATTAGCTGCTACTGCTGCTATTAGCTAACACATTGCTCTACTGATGATCTGCCACAGTTGGTGTGTTTGCTGCATTTTTTTTTAACTCAACCGAAACAATAATTCTGCAGCACATCTACATGTTAAGGATGTCAAAGTCAAGCTAGCATAGCTAGCTCTTCTTCGCTATTTTTGTCTTAAAACTTTTTTCTGGCCTTTTTATCTAGTGTTGTAACAATTAGCATCAAAGCATTGCGTCCTTCTTGTTTTATAGATGATGCTTACCGTTAAGACTTAGCTTATTCTTGCGTTGATAACTTCACAGCTAAAAACAATGCTAGCAGTTTTTGCCCTCCAGTGGATAAATGGGAGGTGGGATCTTGCATGCATGACATCACGCTGCAATGCGTCTATTTCAGTCACATAATTGTTGCCACAGTGTTCAACACATTTAAAAAAAGTAACATATAGTCTGGAAATTACGATAAATAAATGGCTGGTATCAGTAAAAAGAGATGTTTCTGATGCAACCTTAGAGATATGATCAAAAACAATTAAATAGTTTATTTGGTTTTATAAAATATACAAAAACTAGTTTATTACAGTTATGTATAAACTTTAATTTAAATATTATGATGCATACAGATGGCAAGGCTCAGGTTTTAGCCAATAAAAGACAGACGGCCATAACAATCTGCAAGTGCAGAATCTGACACACAGAGTGACTGTATTGCTCTTTTTCTGTTTATTACTCACCTGAGCTAACATTGCATCGTGTAATAAACTGCTCTGCTCACTGTGACACCAAGCAAACTGAGGCACTTCTCACTTTGGAGTTGCTATGCAACCAGGCTGGTTTCATTTTCTGCAGAAAGCAGAAACCTGCTTGTCACCACGCAGGAAGTGATCTGGTATCTGCTGCAGCTCAGCAACAATACCAAAATACTAGAAAATAGAAATTAGGCCACTTTTAACTCCGGACTGTTTTAATTTACATCTCAACCAAAGTTCCCTTTTTTTTTAAAGAAGTGGGAAACTTATTGCTCTTAACTGCAATAAAAACTAGAATTTAAAAAGTAAAAAAAGCTGATGATTGTTTCTAATATGAATAAATAACTAATTATGTGTAAAAGGCCTTACAGCTGCAGTATGCCACTTTTATAAAAATATATTTTGCATATTTGTAAAATATGTTATGTTTTTTTGGAGTTTGTAAAAATAAATAAATAAATTAAAAAATTAAAAAAAACAAAAAAACAAAACTGAGCTGCTCTCCCAGTGCTAACTGGAAACAACCAATCAGAGCCAGGAGGCGGGTCTTTGCACCATCAATTATCCTCCGTGCGGCACAACTATAGCGCGTTTTGAATGCATATGTAAATACCAAGCAGACGCTCTAAAAGTAGGAAGTGGACTGCAGGGCATTCTGGGTAAATACAACCAAAACAAACCTGCTAGCTTAGCGCTAGCTGGAGAAATGGCTGCTGGTTCTTTATCAAAGACTAAAGAGAAATTCTCCAGCTGCTGAAATCTGACACTTCTCCATGTTTGTTTACATTTCATGAGGACTAAAGTTGCGCTCAGTGTCTGTCAAGGTTTTTGTTTCGTGTACTTCTGTGATTCTTGTTGCAGCGCCCCCACAGGTGAGGAGGGGAACAGGCAGCTCAAAGGATTTGGTAGGTTTGACTCAGAGAAGAGAGACAGAGAATCACAACCAACGTTGCAACTTTGGTTTTCTCAAGGTGGGAAAACACAGATTAAAACTTCTGCTTGAAAAACTTCAAGTTAACCTCACTGTTGAGTAAGGTGGCAAATGCGTGATGCTGTGGGCCCAGTGAAACGTATCAAAGCTCTTCAAAATGCCTCAGTTTATTTTGGAGCTGCTGGGCCGTCGTGTTTTTGGCGTGCGGCGGCGACCTACCCGGCCATCATGAGTCAGCAGAATGGAGTCGCTCTTGATGTCTCGGTGGATCACGCCTTGAGTGTGCAGCACTGACAGCGCCTTCAGCACCGACAGACACACGGTGGCGATCTGCTCCTCGTTCATCCTGCAGAGTCAAACAGAAACCAAAGTCATCTAGGATTCACTTTTTCTGGATTTTAGAGTTTCACTGAATTTTATGGGCGACTAATTTGAATTTGGCACCAAGAAAAGCAGCAGAGACATTAAAAAGCTGCAACTGTGGAAAAATACCAGATCACAGCACAGATTCTCCATCACTTTGTGCAACGCTGCCCCCTGCTGGGCAGAAATGTTGCTGCTGATATCAGATCAGTTTAATGAAAACGTTTATTTTTAGTATTTTATGAACACTTTAAGAACTTATTTTCTCCTTTGTGGGAAATAAAAACTGTTTCTATTCCATTCTATTTTTTAGTTGTTTCAAAGAAATTTCTTCATCAGAAGGTGGAAAGTTTCTGATTACAGGGCGGATAATTAAATAATCAAAAAACGATATACATTTTAATTCAATATCTGCTTTTTGCTGCTAAATTATTGAATAAATACATATGAACTCAACAACAAAGATTTTTATGGCTTATAGTTGCTTGTGCATGAGATTTAGGGGTGTACCAGAAACGTGCAAATACCAGGGTTCCACTTCGGGACTTTTGTATCCAAATCAATAACAAAAAGCGATAAATGGTGTTAAAGTTATTAATTGATATTTGTGCGTAAAACTCTTCAGCCGTCACCTGGTGTGCGTCACGATGTCGGTGAGCGCTCCTCCCTCCAGGAACTCCATCACCACCCAGAGTTCGTCGCCCACCAGGTAGCTGTTGTACATCTCCACCACGTTGTCATGGTGATAGTCCCGCATGATCACCACCTGCCGTCACCGGGAAAAACAAAACCAGGAATAGTCACCACATAGCCGAGACTCAGGAGTTCGTTCCTCCTTGATGGTCCAATGAAACAGAGTTTTTTGTTCTGTTGATCATAGAAGTCATTTCTTGCACTGCAGTTCACTCCAGCGACTGTCTGTATCTGGTGCATCTTTTCCTTCCACTCAACTTTCTAGCAATAAGCTTAAACTTTTTCACAATATTATCATTTTCTAAGACAGAATTTTGTGTTATAGTTTATATAGATGTATGGATGATGTTCTGCATAGTTTCTAATTTCTACAGACCTTGCAGCCTGTATTTTTGTATGCTTTGTTTTTGTTTTATCTAATCAACAACAAAGTTTCCATCAACCGTTTCTTTATCTGCATTTTGATTCGAAATAACTTTCTCAATTTTGCACAAAGGTTTCTAGGCTTGCTTAAGGTGGTTTTGGGCTTTCCCTGATGCAGCTAAATAAATTCTGATGCAGCTAAATAAATTCTGATGCAGCTAAATAAATTCTGATGCAGCTAAATAAATTCTGATGCAGTTCTGACGTAGCGAACGTACCAGGGGCAAAGTTCAAACCTTCAGCTGAGATTCGATAATTCGGTTGTGTGGTTCCTGATAGTTTACAACCTCTAGATCTTGGTTCTTACACCAATGCAACATCTGCCAACATCTGCCTGGTTGATTTGCTCTAAAGCCTAATTCGCATTTTCCATTTATTTCAATGTTTGCAACATTTTAAAAGTTCACTCAAAATTTAGACGACGATGGGACGGAAACATGGCTTATTTTATATCTAAATTAAAGAAATAATCTAATCATACAGAGAAACATTAGTGCAAAAACACCTCAGGACACCTGAAATAAGACAAAAGTAACTTTTCAGCAAGATATAGGAGCTCATCAATAGTTAATAATTCCTTAATATTGATTCAATCAATGAAGTTTATTTGTATAACATTTCCACCAACAAGGCAGGTCAAAGTGCTTTGCATCATAAAAACACAAAAATACAAAGTCATCAACAATTGAAACGTTAAAAGTGTAAAAAGTTCTGACATTTTAAAAATAACTAGTTTGACTATAGAGTGGAAAAAATCTCCTCAGTGAAATAATCTCCCAGCAGAACTAGAACTTTTCATCAATATGAAGGAATTATTGACTTAAATTAAGCTCCTTTATCTTGCAGAAAAGTTACTTTAAAGTTAATTTAGTCATTTTTCAAGTGTATGAATATATTCAAACTAGAAACTAGACAAAAACTCTTTGTCAGATTTGGTGTTTTTTCAGTCTGGATTCATCTTTTTAAACTGTTGACTTGTTTTGGTTTTGCTACAGACTTTGTTGGAATGTTCACAGCTTTTCTGAAAGCTCTCCATTCCAGCCTCCAGGAGGGGTCAGAGGTCAAAGCGGCCGGACGTTAAAGCAGTACCTCGTTGAAGAGAAGCTCCCTGCGCTGCTGCTTCCTCAGGTCCATCTTCTTCACGGCCACCAGCTTCCCCGTCGTCTTCACCGTGGCGATGCACACGATTCCCGTGGATCCCTCGCCGATCTTGATGTAGTGGTCCAGGTAGGTCCGCGGGTCGCCGGGGTCAACCACCAGCTGCAGCGCCGCTCTGAACTGCTCATGGGAAACCCTCTGGGGCTCGCGCTGCGGGGAGCGGCCCTGCGGCGCCGCGCCCGGCCCAGGGGCCGCCGCGGGCACGGGGGGCCGCGGGGCCGGCACGTTGGGGTGGGGGGTGTGCGGCAGCTGGGAGGAGTCCGGGGTCAGGCTGGGGTGGGATGCGTGGTGGGAATGAGGGAGGCCGACTGGGGGCTTGGAGGAGCCGCGGGCGGCGCTGCTGGACGGCCCGTTCTGGGGGGAAGACTCAGGGTGTCGCACCACCTGGACAGGAAAGACGAGAAACGTTTTGTGAATCACAACTTTACAAAATGAAAAGGTGACAAACACCAAGTTTGACAGATCATCAGTAGGGCAGGTGTTTAAATCAGCTAATCAGTCACCGCGGAGTTAGCTTAGCTATTAGCAGCGGCGGCTAATCTACCACAGTGATCACTTATCAATAATCGCAAAATCAACATCGATCCAAAAACACGGCGAGAAACAAAACTGGTGTTAGTCGTTCCTCAAAGGCTTTTTCTGCCTTATTTTCCCTTTGCACTGAATTAATAACATCTCCATGTTTTGTTTTAGCGGTTCTACCGTGAGAACAAAACACCAACGGATAAATTATAATCAAATACACAGATCAATAAGTCCTGGAGCCATTCGGAATAATAAATATTGTTTATATTGAAACAGTTCAAACAAATCGTGTTGAAATTACCTTTCTGTTCGGATTAAACACAAAATACAAAGAATGTCACAATAAAAATGATCACAGTTTTGTTGCATTTAGAAAATAGAAATAATTTTAGTGATTCCAACCAAAACGATTTAAAACAAGAAAAGTTTAGTCTGATTTTAACTTTAAACAGCCAGAAAAAAATTTCTTTTTATGAGATGCATGAAAATATCTGGTTTCAATTGTAAATAAGATTCTCCAAATGATCAAACATTCGCTTGAGCTTTAAAACCAAACTGTGACGTTTGAATATGAAGAACTTTAAAGGACTTTATACAGAAATCTAAAACTTTCCAAACCTTGATAACATCTAATTGAAATTCAAGCATTTTCCAGGTTTTTTTTAAAATTCCGGATCCAGATAAATTCCGGATCCAGATAAATTCCGGATCCAGATAAATTCCGGATCCAGATAAATTCCGGATCCAGAGGGGGAAGCGGTTCACTGAACTAACCAGCAGCCGCTCCGATAATCCCGGTCGTCTCCTACCTGTCCCGTCGGACTGCGTCCTCCGTCGCTGTCCGTCCTCGGATACGTGTTGAACGGCCGCGTGTTCTGCTGGGCCGTCTTCATCACGCCGTCGGTCACCGGCAGGTTGGGCGTCCGGATGTTGGGTCCCGACAGCGGCCTCTTGTCCCTGGGAGACGTGGGGCTGCCGTCACGCGGCGCATAGCTGGACTTGGGCCGCGGCTCGCCGGCTTGGTCCCGGCGGATCACCTGGTCCTGGAAAACGGAGCGGTTGATTAAAAACACGACAACAGGCTGATTCTCAGCTACAGTTAATTGTATAAAAAGGAATAAAAATCTGCAGGTTCAAAAGCTGAGACGCACTGATCAGAATCTAACCGGCTGCAGCGGTTGGAGAGAATCCAGAAGCTGTACTACAGTAAGAATAGAACAACTTCAACATGTTTTTATGCAAGTGCAAGTAAAATGCAGCAAGAAATTACTAAAGTAAACATGCATTTGGTAAAAACTCTGCTCAAGTGAGATTTAAAAATCAGTTGGACCAAAATATAAAGTTAAGGACAAAAATTACAATAATTCATAGAAGTAACAAAAAATAAAATTAGGCAAAATATATTTTACAAAATAATGTTTTTTGTGACCAGGCAGTCGACCCGTTTTCCTCAGTTTCTGTCTTATTTATGTTAGACTGGCTGTTCTGCACCGTCTGGACAAATTAAATGAGTTTTTCTGTGTTTGCTGAGCTTCTGAAGCTACTGGTGTATTTCAGTGAGCTGAACTGGTGCAGAGTTATCAAATAAATTTGTCATTTATTATATTAATGTCAGAGTTAAAAACAGTTTTAAGTCAGATCATCAGATCTTCTCCAACAGACTGGTTGGTGTCGGACCTCAAATATCGGTATCCAGAGTTAAATCATTGGATCGGTGCGTCGCTAGTTGGTAACGTTTAGCGAGACTGAGTGAGTCCTTTGGGTCTTGGTTGGTACCTGGTCCCGGTCCCGGTCCCGGGGGTCTCTGCGAGGCTGCTGTCCCGAGCCGGACCGCTCCCTGTAGGCCCTGCTGGGCTCCTGGCCCCTCGGCTGCTGCTGGGGCCGGCCCTCGTCCCTGGGCTGGACGCCCCGCGGCCCGAGCTGCGGCTCCCCTCCGCCCGGGTGCTCCTGCCTCTGTCGGTCCCTGAGAGCCGCACACATGCAGTTAGCAGCACCAATTAATCAGGTATTTTCCAATCAATTAATCTAATGATTGGTTTGGTGAGTTTCCATAGTGCAGAGTGATGTCAGCTCGCTCAGGGCAGCCATTTTGATTCATAAGTCAACTCTAGTATCCAAAAACTGTCCTGCAGCACAAGCAAAACGACTTCAACATGTTTTCACTCAAGTAAAAAGCAGCAAGAATAAAAGAGATTTTGGTGCAAAATCCACTGAAGTACTGAGTGACGGATGAAATTATCAATCACTTAACGTTTAAAAATGGACCAAAATATAAAATTAAGAGCAAATTTTGGTATTTTAAGAACCAAAATTACAATAATTTACATGAAAACAAATTAATAAAATCAGGCAAAATAATTTTGGAAGTTTTTTACAGTTTCTTTCAGTAAAAACGTGAGAAACTTTAACAGAACCTGCAGGTTTGTGTCCCTACCTGTCTGGGTGTGTGTGGTGCCGGAGTCGGGGGTCGCCGTTCTCCTGCTCTCCGCCTGCAGAGCTGGACTCCCTGCGGGGCTGAGTGGGGGGGCTGCCGCGCCGCAGGGAGTTCGATCGGGTCACGGACATGGTGTCGAACTCGTCCAGCAGCCACGTTAAAGAGCCGTCTGCTCCCAGCTTCGTGCCTCGTACGATCGTCTGGCGTTTGCAGGACAGAAAAATGCATCTTTTTAATCTAAAAAGGATCCAGTCATTTTTTAAAACCAGAGAGCTGCTATCCTGCATACTTAGGTTCTCTTTAAATTTAAATAAATGCTTGGGAAATAGGTTCTTCACTGAGTTTTTCCATGGAAACATTTAGGAACATTTCAAGCATTTTCAAGGTGTCGTTTAAAAACACCACACTTTGGAGTTAAATCAATAAAACTAAAAAATGAAAAAGAAAAGACAGTTTCAATTCACCATTATATGATGTCATTTATTATATTATTGCATTATATTGTGACTGTATTCTGCATTCTATAGCAGGGGCAACGTGAACAATAACATAATGAAAGTTAAGTAAATGTTGAGCAGACTGGTCAACAGTCAAAAACATTGGTTTTATTTAACTTCAGAAAAACATTTATCTGTCTTTATTATCTGTAAATATCTAGTTTCAGCTGTAAGTAACGATTTCAAATCTAGGATTTTACTCATGTTAGTTTGCACTTTATTACAAAACTGCAGTTTGAATATCAAGTATTTTCCAAACCTTTCAAGCAGCTGGATGAAGTCTGTCTTTAAAAGTGATTAAACTACAGCAAGATTCACATTCATTAAATGAAATTAATACAATTACAGTTAAAAGTGAACCTTTATGCAGATGATATCGTTCTTTATTTGACTGATGCTACTTTTGGCTCCAGGGACCTTCATATGACAGTAAATTGACAGGAAAGAGGGCAACGAGAGAAGGGGGCAGACATGGGGCAGAGATGGGGCAGAGATGGGGCAGATATGGGGGGGGCAGAGATGGGGCAGACATGGGGCAGAGATGGGGCAGACATGGGGCAGATGGGGCAGTCATGGGGCAGTCATGGGGCGGACATGGGGCAGTTATGGGGCAGACAAGCAAACAACCCCTGCACCACTTCAGCACCTCAGGATTCGGTTACTTCAGGCGGTTCCTGTGTGTGGTTCCAGTTCAGTCCATGAGACTTGAATGTAGCTTTTGCATGTTTTTCAACATCTGATTTGAATAAATGTTTGAGTAATGTTAATATTTGCTCTGAAAAAGTGACTAAAATGCCAAAGATTCAAATTTAAATACTGGAATTAATACAATTACAGTTACAAGTTCCCCTTTATGCAGATGACAACAGTTTTTAATTGACTGGTGTTACTTTAAGCATGTTGAGGACCTAAACCGGTTTAGGGTTTGAAATTTACTAAAGTTCTTTCATTTTGTTGAAGATGATTTGCACTCGTCCAAAAACATTTCTCCATTTTAAACAGAAGTCGTCTTTGGGCGAAACATGAAAAATCTTCGAGACACAAGAGAAGTAGCCCAGTTGCTTTCTGTTTAACCTCTTACATCCGTCATTTCCTGTATGCCTGGGACTTGATGCCAACGCCTCAGCGTAAAGTTATGAATATAACTGAGAGTAGCTCCTCTTACCTTTCGCGGCTCTACGGTAGTGATGACCGTCGCGTCGATGAAAGGCTTTGGCCTCTTGGCCGTGTCTTCGATGAGGGACTGCCATTGGCGCGGCAACCCGACGAACTTCTGCTCCTGCTCGTCAAAGTCCGTGTGAACGCGATGCTCAAAGTTGGACGGAGCAGATATCTGGATTCGAGACTTCTTCTTTTTGGCAAACATGGTGGCAACGGCTGCAAGCTAGCATCAGATCTGCAGCGAGGAAGAAGAGAAGAAGGCAATGTGACCCGCAAATACACACAAAAGAAAAACTTTAGTGCACCAGCACAATGAAACTGCTATCCACACATTTTATTGCATTAATATCTCATATGCTTGCACATTTCAGCCCAAGGACTAATAGGCAGGATGGTGGCATTTATCCAGCTCTGACCTTTAGCTAAAGGTCATCGTCAGGCTCAAACAAAACTTGAACCCAATATTGATGACAAGACATCAGCTCCAAGCATTTTGTGGAGGGGAGAAGAGTTTGAGGAGCCGGAGACTCATCTTTAAAAGGTCACTTCCTGAACATCAACAGCAGCTTTTATGACCAGAGGAGAAAATTAACAGAGTTCAGATGTGAGCCGTGCCAGCATCACAAGAGCCAGAGAGATGAAAGCAACAAGGAACAAAACAAAATTAGTTTTGTTTCCAGAGACTTTATAATTCATTTTGTTTGTTGTTTCTGTTTTAAATCTACAGTTAATCTTGGAGAATGTGTTCTTGCATTATTATTACCATTATATTACTTGAAAATGGTCTCAAAACAACAATTATCATTTGATTACTGCTGCGACAGCCAGAAGCAGAAGTTTTCACAGACCTGGGTGGAGAGAAGGAGAAAATCAACTGAAGAGGAAAGATCATGTCAACAGTTCAGCAGCATTTTGATTAATTAAATAAAATACAATAATTATAATAGAGTGAAATCAAAATGTCATTAAATGACAACAAAAGAAGCTCAAACTCAGTTCCAGCATGAAAATCAAGCTGTTGATAGAATAATTAGGTTTTTAACATGTGCGTTTGCTCGCTGGTGAAATCGGGTCACCAGCTTATTAATCGTTGCTGACCTCATATTTTTTATTTTTTGCCTGCTGAGCAGCAGTAATCTCCTGCCACTGAGAAACATCTACAAGGACAAGAGCACTGCAAAAACGCAAAATCTCACCAAGGACTGTTGATCCAGTTTCTAGTGCAAATATCTTAACTTACAAGTAACTTTCTAGAAAGCTGTAAGAGCTGATTTAACCCAATAAAGCCTTAATATTGATTCTGAAAAGCACTTATTCTACTGGCAGATTATTTTATTTAAAATAAGACATTTTCTCATGTAAGCAAAATATTCTGCAAATGCAACAGGAGTTTTTTCAAGAGTTTTAAAGTATTATTGACTTAGAACAAACTCCTATTTCTTGCTGAAAAGTTATTTGTCTTATTTCAAACATACTAAGATATTTGCTCTATCTGGACAAAAATACTTGGTGAGATTTTGTGTTTTTACAGTATGTGGCATCAGACGTGCCCTGAAAACCAGAGGCTGTTGTGGTTTGACTCCATAAAAACCTGCAGGTTGAAGAGAAAACACTCCCAGTAACAAAACAGAACCTGCTGGTTAGCAAGACCGCTGAGGGGGATTTTTCATTCTCATCCAGCAAAGTTTTCTGTTATTTCCTACAAATAAACGGCGCCACACCTTCAAGCGCTGCTTAAATAATAAAAGCAGAGTAAAAAAAAAAGATGCAGGGATTGTGGGACAGCGTGACGGAGAGCTGGGTGGGAGCGCCGACTCGGCGATCAGGGTGGATCATAAGCCAGAGGCCGTGAGTCACGCTGCTGGCCCAGGCAGTCTGCAGAGTTACTACAGACCTTCACAGCAGGGAAGTTTGATGTGAAGAGAGACCCACCCAGAAACAGAAACAAAAAAAAATAAAAAAAATCGGTCGCTACCAATGTAGCAACATCCCAGCATTTAAAACAGCAGAAATATTTACCAGAGACGTTTATGTATGGAGGCCGAATCAGGGTCAGTCAATGTAAACGGAATGTTTTGTGGGATTTAAAAAATAAAAATGGGTTATATTTACCCAACGTTGACGGTGTTAAAGCGTCTCCATTGCTGACATTTAGGGCTCAAACGATTAATCGGATTGAAATAATCGTCAATTAATGGTAATAATTAATCATTCACTGAAATATCTGCAGTAAAAGCACCAGATAATTATGAAATACTTCTTAAAGTAAAGCGCTGCTTCATCCATAACATCAGGGAAAGTTTCTGACTCATGAATCATTCTGATGTTTTCATATTTACAGGCTGGGAGTAAAAGAACATTTTGGCTCTGAAACTCCGAGTTTTATCCTTCATCTGGTTCCAAATCCCTGTGGGCGAAAAACAAGATTTTACTGCAGCCCTGAGGAGCCAAGAAATCATAAGACGTGATGCAAGGCGAGAAAAATGACAAGCAGGAAGCAGATCAACGAAGCGCAGCGGTTCAACGAAGGAGCTTTTAATGGAAACCATTCGGGACTGTCGAATGTTTAGAACCCAAAACAAGAAAATAAAACATTTAGATTGACATTCATCAACATTTTCTAACAATGCAACACCTGAAAGCGTTTTAACTGAAAACTGTGGTGGAGATGCAAATACTGAAAGTCATTTTCTGATCATCAGGCTCCATCTTATCCCTGCATCGCTTTGGGGTTGGAATCCAAACATCTTGTCACTACATGAAACAATAAAAAGTATTTCTTTTATTTTCATAAGCTACTAAATTCTGTCTTTATAAAGCAACGGAACAGGAAGTGCTTTTATTCTGACATTTCCGGCAGGCGGTGTCCCTAGCGTAGCAGCTAGCTTAGCAGTGAGAGAATGTCGGAGGTGATTTGTGTTTATTTTCCTCTGAAGTGACTCAAAGTTATTTGAAGCAGCATTCAGTGTCGGGTTTTGATATGGCCCATATGGGCGGTTGCCCAGGGCGGCATTATGAAGGAGGGCGTGCAGCTGATGGAGAGTTGAAGCCCCTTCACAGTAAAACATGGACAGCAGCTACAGTTTAAAGCTCACATTCTTTCAGTTGAAATTTTCAAGAACTTTTTTTTAATAAGTTTAAAAATTTTTCACTTTTGTAAATTTTCTGAGTTAAAACTACAAGATTTTTTCTAGAATTTTTCTGACATTAATCTCAAAATTTTTGTGCCATTTTTGGGGAAACTTTTGGTTTTGTATCTACAACGGCCTTAATGCGCCGCCATACTTTTCTCTAAAAACCAATGATGGTAAAAATATGAAACCTTGTACATATCCCCCCGTTACGTTCCTCTGTCATTTTCTGAGTTTTCCCATTGCTGAGTCGGTTTCCCGCCCTCCTCCCAGAGCGAACCGGTCCCTCGCAGTCTGTCCATCCATGCCTGGCTGCACAGTGAGAAAGCCTGTCTGCTCTGTGGACCGAACCGGACTGATAAGTTCTGGACAGCGGCGCTGTCTTCTGGCCTGATTCTAGTTTTGTGCGTGGGTGGTCCGCTCTGTGAAAGATGCCAGTCTGAGTGAATAATGATACAAGTTGAACTGAAGCCAGCTGCAACTATATGTCTGTGAATATATTTCAAGATAAAACTCCTCAAGTGGCAGTTTCAAATGTTTAAAAAGGAACTGAATTTTGCTTATATTCATTTAAAAATATTGCTAATATTGTATTAAAGTGGCGTAAGTGGTTAAATTAAAAATGTTTAGGATGTGTGATTTGTCTTTATTTGATTGAGCATTGATCAGGAAAAACTGATGGAATAATCAATTGCTAAAATAATGGTTAGTTGCAGCCATAGAGCAATTCTTAGGAGAAATAAGTTTGTGTATTTTCATCAACAAAAAGAAGGTTCACAGATCAAACTCTGTTAATCCTGTGCATTTCTGCTGCTCACATAGTTAAATGGAAAATCTGCAGTTTATTTTATTTAATTAATAATCACCTGAATAAACATCAGCTGCAGCCCTAAGTCAGAAACACTTTATTAAACTAAATGCAACTCGTACAATTTTCAGTTCTTCTCCAACAAATAAAATAGTGTTTGACCTGATGAACCCCGTTTCTCTTGAAATCTAAAATCATCTCCTTTGTTTTGTTCACATCCAAGACAAGACGACTGTTTCCACACCAGGCCTCGTTTCACAGGGACAGATTATTGCTGTCGCACCACATGCTTCTAAAGCTGTGGACCCACAAACACCGGGCGTCCACACCAACGCAGACAGGAACAGGAAATCAAAACATCTCTTCTACCCACACAGGGCGATTCGGACTCATTCCCACCAGCCATTTTAATCCGCTTTAATCCAACTCTGCTCCGTTTGTCTAGAAACTCCGGTCCGTTTGTATGAGACAGGCCAAAAGAAATGAACACTGGTCCGCACACAAACCTCTGTGTCGGTACGAGTGAACTTTGGTGCAGTTTGAATGCATATGTGAACATCAAACACACCAGAAGCTGGTCCAAAAACAGGAAGTGAACTACAGAGCAGGGCATTCTGGGTAAATACAACCAAAACAAACAAACTTAGCAGCAGAAATCGCTGGATGATTTTAGTCAAAGACGAAAGAGAAACCCCTAAAATCTGATGCAACTCCATTTTTGTCTCCATTTTTGACAAAAACTAAATTGCGCTCAGTTTTCACTACAAATTGGGCAAAACTTTGTCAATATGTTGAAACGTCACAATTTCATAAATACTGTGTTTTTATTAAATAAGAAACGTAATTGAAGTCACACGTCGGTAAGTTTGTTCAGGCGATAAGTCATAAAAACACCCAGCGCCATCATCGTCAAACTACTTCCTGTTTCCTTCCTCATGGTTTCTTCCAGTGGCAACATCTGGTGTTTGATCATGTGACTCGTGTGATGCAAAAAGGTTTCCGTTGCAGTTTTGCAAAAATAAACCAGCAAAACATAACCAAACTTATCCTAGCAACAAAACTATCAAAAAATGATCCCAATCTATGCAGCCAATCCAAGAATTGAGATAATTAACTTCCTCTGAATGACTGGAAACCTGCCACAGAAACTGCCAGTCTATAAATCCACCAGCCAAAAATCACCAGTTTCCCACGTTTCAGTTGGAGGCAGCAGCTTTTTACCGGGACGAATCAGCATTTCGGCGTAAGGCTGCATTCAGGCTGCGCTTATTGCTGCGATGCTCTAACATGAGCTCTCTGCTGCTGAATCCAGGTGATAATTCATAGGTTGTTCACAAAACTCTGTCTACAATAAACCTGACGAAATCTGCTGTGAGTTGACCTGATAACAACTAGAGGTTGGTGACATGGACTTAAAATGTTATCACATTATTTTGTGGCGCCATTGTGACAACTATAAGAGTGTAATAAGAACTACTTGTAATTACATCTTTAGGAAACTGTAAAGCTGTGACTGCGTGTCGCATCAATTATAGCTTCACAAACACAAACACTGCTCTTTAAAAACATTTCTATTTGTGATCTGCTTCTTTAAGTCCAGTCACATAAGACAGTGTGATTTATGACACTAAAATGCACAAAATTTAGTCATATTTTCAAATGTATTGAACAAAATGGAGAAAAATAGTACAATTATTGACAGTTTGAGGTTTCCTTAAACAGTAATTAACATGATAAGTTTTTATTTTTTAAGCAGTGAGTGGTTCTGTGTGTAACAGACGCTAATTACTTTATTAATGCTGATTAAAAACAGGATTTGTTCCTCCAGAACTGAAAGTACAAAACCAAAAGGCAGCAGCAGCAGCAGCAGCAGCAGCAGCAGCAGCTCTATTTTATCTGTAAATGCCTGAAATTTTCATGTATCTGCATTTTCCTCTTTTCTCCATTAAAACTCTGGTTAAAGTGCAAACATGGCCATCCTCCCCCTCTCTGCTCAGCTCCATGTGTCACCAACACTTGTGCAAATAAAGACAGATGACTGTGATGGTGGAGGCCAACAGCTGTCTCCAGTCAGCAACAGGTCTGAATGGGAACACTGGGAGGGAAATAACACCGACATAAAACTTATTCTGCTTTTTATGTCCCAAACCGACCAAGAGAATCAAACTTTCCTCGAGTCGCGATGAAACTCAGCTGTGATCAGCGATACTCACTGTGAAGCAGAACCGAGTCCAGCGAACCGGCACCGGATCCGCGGAGGAATCCAGCGACATTAGCGGCGGAAGCGAGCGGAGCGGCCGTGGGCTCGGAAACACGCAGCGCGTCGCATTCCTCCGGTTTCAGCGCTGTGACGCTGCGGGGTGAGACAGCCGGTCAGCGGGGCGGGAGGGAGATTAGCGCGGCGCTGTCAGCAGCCAAACGCGGGTTGGAAATCACAAACAGCGACGCCTCTTCCGCCTCTCCGCCCCTCGCCTCGCAGACGGACCTGCAGGTGTTTTACCTGCGCGGTCACGTGACGCACATTTGACTTTTTACACTTCCTGCCCGGAGGTTCATTTCCAGGTTTGGGTTTGCTTCGGTTTTTCCCCCAAGTTAAATAATAAACCGCTGGGCTGCGGACATTTATAAACCGCGTAAAACAAACAGTGATGCGTTCAAGGACCAAAACTGACGGTGGGAAAAGTAGAAAACAACCTTTTGCTGTACTTTCTTTTTTTATTTTGTACATGGATCAAGGTTAAATTAACAGTGGTGAAAAGAGCCAAAGTGTCTCTCCTTCATTAGCATTTATTCATTTTAGTCTTTAAAATACCAGAATTTGCATATAAAAGTTTATTTTTGTTTGTCTGATGTCATTAACTACAAGTCAGATAATCTGATCAGTAACTCAGTACTTAAGTAGCTTTCCCGGAATACTCTGGTAATCTTATATGAGTAACGTCTTACACAAAGCAGATCCAAAACAACCCGTGATGCGTTCAGGGAACAAAACTGACGGTGGGAAAATTATGAAACAACCTATTCCTGTAGTTTTACATGGATCAGGTTTGTAATAATCAACAGTGGAACTGCGCCATCACCTTCCAACTACTTCCTGTTGTCGTCGTCTTTGTTGTTTTCCATCCGGTTGTTGATCATGTGACTCGTGATGTGAAAAAAAATGTTTCCATTGCAGTTTTACAAAATAAACCGATTTTGGTACGGCCAGAAATCGTGTTTGGTGTGTTTCCAAATGTATTTCCATTAAGCAAATGTATTTTTGAAATGTCAAATTGTGCAATTATAAGGCCAATGGAAACGCGGCTCGTGTTTCAGGTGAGTAGTTAAGCGTAGATCAGGTGTTGCACCTTAAAATGCTTTCTCAAAAAACGCTCTGGGAACCTTTTTGTTTTGTTTTCACCTTTTATCGCTGCGTTCGTTCTGCACATGTTCATGCCTAAAACAAACGGGGTAATCGTTCGGTGTGTCAGACCAACGAGGATGTTTTCAGTAAGAAGACGAACCAGAAAATCTTGAAAACAAGAATATATTCAACTTCCAACCTCGCAAATGTGTATTTTGCCATTAGATAATGACTCCCTCTTACACAACAAGAGGTGACAGTCTGCCTCAAATTAGCCTGTTTATCTAATCAAAGCATGCTGCTGTGAAATACCAAGCCTGGCTGTTAATATAAAAACATTCATCACCAACCGGAGCACAAAACACAGACAAAGCCAAGGCCAATTCACAGAACATGACGTTAGAAATCCAGTCACACCCTCCAACGATTGTTTGGTTTGCTTGAGTGTGGATGCAATCAGATCAGCAAAAAACAAAACAGTTTACAAAGAAAAAAGCCAAGTGAATGGAAAGTTTGGTTGTTCAATAAAGAAAACAGGTGAATTTATTTTGAGGCGCCGATGAGGAATGTATTTAATACCTGAGCCAGGAGAAAGCCTGCAGGCATTCCTGAGTAAAAATACAGCAGAAACTGGTTCAGCCGACGTATCAACGGCAGAGACGCACAAAGCCGCCAATCCAGAGGCCAAGTTCAAACAAAGCTCGCAGTGTTGCAGCCAATGAGAGCCGACTTTCAGGCGCAGGTTGTGGAATGTGGAAAGGTCAGCGATAAAGACAAGCAGAGAAAGTAGAGTAAATGAGTACACGAGCTGACTTCCACACTGATTTCAACACAGACTTTCTGAATGCGCCTGAAGGAACCTTTTCCAGATTTCTACACGCTCAACAACAAAGAAATAGTTTTAATAGACCCAGAGGCACCTTTAAACCAGTCACAATAAGCAATAAATCAATTAATTGCATAATAAATCGAAACAAGGGCAATAATTTCCATTTGTATGATTTATAATTTTCTCTTTCTACCAAAAACTGGATGATAAAAAGTCTTCAGTCTGGTGTTTTTGTTAACAGATCCTTCAAAATTCATTTTATTTGTTTCGCTTGTTTTATTTATTTTGGATATTTAAAATGTCTTCCAGTTCCAAGGCCAAATGAAAGACATTTGGCCGAACTGATGTACTTGCATTATTATGCCTTTGTCATATTTGTGGTAAATAGTCTCAAAATGATTATATTATTGATTATATTGATCATTTCTTGGACGATTCTGCAAAATGTTATTGTGACAGCTTATAAAACATTATTAAAAATTCAAATCTATTGCAGTAAATATTTCCATGACTTCAGACCTATCCAGAAATATTACAATTTTTCATGGATTCATTAAACATTTTCTACATTTTTATGCCTGTTTTGTTCATAAATCCTAACATTTTGAAAGACAATCAACAAAAATAAATGGTATTTTCAAAAATAAATAAATAAAAATAAAGTCACCTTTAATCTAAAGACCAGTTTTGTGTGATTTTGGGCCTACAGACTTAACTTTGCTGAAGTCTAACTGGAGGACATTATGACAATAAATGCAGCAAAACAAGCGTGGGAAACCGACTAGTTCAGTCCACTTTCAAATTATTTTAAAATAACAGGATAAAACCAACCAAACACTTCAGCCTCAATCTAGCACAAAAAAAAATCACCAATTTAATTAAAGTTTTACTTTGATGTTCTATTGAAACCCATTTAGACCAAACTACACTGCAAAAACTACTTAAAATATACATAAAGATGTACAATGTATAAGTAATAAATGTTGCATGAAACACGCCTCTCATTGTAAACAGAAGAACATGTGAATTAGTCAAAAGATTAACGAAAAAATGCTTCGGATTCCAGATGAAAATACTCGACATGCTTCAGTAAAAACAAACTTCGGTGAGTCACGAGCGACGGAAAACGTCGTATGAATTTCCGGACAACAGGAATATCCACTTAGCAGTCATAACAGATCCAGAAACGATTTGTGTTTCAGCAGAAAACAAATACCCACAGAGAGGGAGGAAGAAACAGGACGGGCAAGAATCTGCCGAGGCCCGATACTTACTAACTCACGTTTAGAAATAGATTAGATTCATTGATTGTAAATACCAGAGATAAGGAAAACGTGACAAGTGTTAAATGACCTTTAACACATACAAATACACACATTGCAATCAATTAGTATCTGATTTTTTTCCTTTCTACTTTTACATAAATCATATTGTGGTATATATTATTACACTATATATATTGTGATATGAATTTCATGCCACATCGCACATTCCTAGTCCAGGCTTACGCTCTTTTTTTACATTTAAATTGTGCAACGTTTGAAGAAATAAAATCTTTTCTCTTTAAAAAAAATTACTGAATTATTATTTAGTAACATCTTCTTCTTAAGTTTTTTTTTCTAGCTTAAGCAGCTACTACAGAACAGGACAATTGTCTGATTACTCGACTAATCGCCAAATGACTCAATTACGAAACTAAACTATTGAGAAATCAGGCTGAATTTGATTTCTCAATAGATTAGCCATAATCCCGAATAAGTAAATATGTGAGTCACGGTGGCGTTGTCATTACATAATGATGTCATGTCGTAAACAGAAGCACTGAGGGTGCGATTATCGCCTCTCTCGTTAGGAAAACACAGACGTCATGTGATCTCAGAGTTAAAGACGGTCCTGAAAAGTGCTGCTCTTTAATCAGACATCATGTGACCTGTGAACCTGCTGGAAGGGATCAAGCAAAGCTGTGTGAAGATTACTCACAGCTTGAAAATATTATGTGAAGATGAACAAAAAGATTCTTTCAAGAGTCCCACAAAAGGCGGGATCCGGAGAAATAATCTGGGAACGGGTCGAGTCCTGTCCTTCTCATCCTGACGAGCGACAGCTTTCGTTTCCTCCTCTGAAACCCGACCGGAACCGAGGTGAAACGCCGCCACCATCCAGAAGTCTCTCCGTATTGTTTCTGTTAATCCTCCGCAACACTGGGAGCACACAAGCCTCAGCATGATTTCACAGCCAGAACGGGAAACGACTGCAGAACAAACATTTACTGAAGCCAAAACAGGGACAAAGAATGAATCGGCCTTTCAAAAAGAGAAAAACTACGACTCCCTAAAAATCAAACACAAACTACTGGAGGAAAGTAGGTCAGGTTATTGTTCATTTACAATAAAGTTCACATTTTGCTTCCTCCTCTGCTGCTGATATCCAGATTTAATCTGATTTTGTCTGATCCAATTCAATCTCATCTGAACAGAAGAAATCTGCTCATGCATTCAGGCAGCAATGCCACAAAATTAACCAACATCTCTGACCGACGGAGATGCAGAAATGGAAGCATAATTTCTGGATTAATCGTGACGAATTGATTACTCAATAAGTAGTCGTCAACTTATTTAGTAATTAATCATCAACTGGAGTAAACAGACTTTCGAAAGGCGATGTGTTGAAAAAAAAAACAGCATACTCAGCAGTAATTACACAAAAACTGTACAAAAATATGTTCATTTTGCTTTAAAGGTAAAAAAAAAACTATGCAAAAATTTGTCAATCTACAAATAATCAAGGAATGTCAGATATTTATGAAAAAAGGAACTGAATTATTTGTATCGTTTAATGTATCTCTAATGTATCATCAAATTTTCTGTCCGATTAATCACCCAAATAATTTATTAATCGGCCTGACAATTGATAGAATAATTGATTATTAAAATAATTGTTGCATAATTTTCTGCTTTGCTTCGCTCCGCATCATTTAGCGGTGAGTAAACGACTCTTCGCATCTTATCTGCTGCTGCAGCAGCAACAAGTGTGTCCTTCAGCTTATCAGGCCTGAAGTTTCAGTCGATACAACAATAACAACCTTGTTGCGTTTTTCTCGCTTCGCTCTAAAACTAGGAGACGACGACAGGCGACCCGTCCTGCAGCAACGCTGTCGACTTCACCTGAACGCGTTAAACCGAGTCTAAATCTGCTGCAGGAATCTGCTGCAGGAATCTGCTGCAGGAATCTGCTGCAGGAATCTGCTGCAGGAATCTGCTGCAGGAATCTGCTGCGTTCTTTGCATGGTGTTATTTCAAATCGAATAGATTCTGCAGGCCTTGTTTCACAGATGAAGCCCTGCAGCAAACATTTACAAGATGCCATAATTGCGGGTTTGAGCCAAGCAAATGCAGCTGATTGACGTGTCGGAAACGGATCTGCTGCTCCACTAACGGAGGATTTTTTTAGTTCAGTCGCTGTCGTTTCTGGTTCTGAGCGCCTCCAGGCCCATGTTGGAGTCGGCCAGTTCAGTCATTCCTCAGAGGATTTTCCTTTCTGTTCACCAAGTCCAGTCCTTTAACAGCGGTAAAAAAAAAAAAAAAAAGAGTATTGTTTCTTCATCTTCTCGATTTCTTCTGGTTTCCCAACCAGAACTTGTGCAAACAGGCCAGTTCTGATCCTGTAGACTCTGGAGGTCCAAAGTTTTTGTGACACTAAAAATTGTCAAGTCAGAAGATAAATTGCCCAAAAAATATATCTTAACGTAAAATCTAGTTTTACAAAACTAAGCATACAGTAATGAAAGTAAACAAAGCAGTTCAGACATTTTGTAGGAATGGCTCTGTAAATCATTTTCATCCAAAACGAGAATTAAAAATTACAACTCATATGAAGTTAAATCAATGCAAAATATTGGCTTACAATGAAAATGAATCTTTTTTAATGAATCATGATGGATGTGAGGAACCTCAGTGGACGGCAGCAGAACGTTCTCCATCACTGTCGTCATCAACAGCAAAACAGACGTGAAGGTCTTTCTGAGACTTTGTTCTTCCTCTGGTTCTGATGGTACCGACCATCGGGATCAGTCCTGTGGTCTTCAGAGTCGACATGACGAAGCTCAGAGGAGACGAGGCGGCGGGGCGACTTCAGCCTCACCGCGTTTCCTTCGACAAACTGGCAGGTGGATCTTCTGCTGGTGTCGCTCTGACGCTTCGGTTAGAGGAAACACAGGCCGCCTCTCGTCTTTCCTCGATTCTAACACCTTCGGTCAGTTCAGTTCCCGTCCAACCAGCGGAAACTGTCCTCTGGACAAGGATCCAACCCACCTCACCTCACCAGAGAGCAGAGTCATGTCAAACCGTCCTTTGTTGAAAAGACATTTTGTTGAGGTAGATCAATGAGAAAACATTCAGATAAAATGCTGGTTAGGAACATAAAAAAGGAGATTAGAGTTTTATTTCCTGTAACTGTGTATTTTGTGCTCTAACTTCCGTTGCGTGAGCCGTCAGAGATAAACTGCGATGCGTATTAATGAGCTGCAGTCGGTTCATCTGCAGACAGAAAATTAAACCGAGTCAGAAAGGAATCCAAACTGGTCCAACTGGATTCTCACCACTAAAAATGAAAATACTTCGGAATAAAGATGTTTTTGTTTCTTTTTTAAACATGTTAATTATTCACCAGCAGGTGTTTGTACAACAGAGTGAGAAAAAAGATTCACCAGATAATAGAGCGAATGACAGCGATAGAAATTAAACAACCAAAATATAAAGAATTCAATTTAACCCCGGAACTGGAAGACATTTTAAAGTATCCAAAACAAATAAAACAACAGAAACAACAAATAAAATGAATTATGATGTCGTTTTAAGCAAAACTGCCAAAATACGGTTGTTGAGACTGAAGCACCAGACTGAAGACTTTAATCATCTAGTTTTAGGTAGAAAGAGAGAAACAAACCATGGAAATGAAATCTGAGGTTGTTTTAATTTGCCATGTGATTAATTGATTTATTGCTTATTGTGTCAGGCTTAATGCTACTTCCTGTTCTTCCACGCGAAGGTTAACTTTGTGAAGCACACTTTCAGTTTAATGAACACAGTCAGCTTGTATTTTATCATCACAACTTCAATGTTTTGTTATAAATAAATAAAGATCAACCAACTCATATGTTAGCTATTGCTGACTAATCAAGGGTTTTTAAACGTCCTTTTCATTGACTGACTGTTTATCAGCTTAGCTCTGCACCAGGTGCTCTGTGAAGACGGCGCTGCTGTTGAGGTGTGATGTATAATGTGAGAGAACAGTGACCCCTGCATGCACCTCTGGCATCCCAGGAATGTGCTGTATGAACCCAGCACCAATCGGACAACTTTACTGAACTCCCTCCACTCACCGCAGACATAAGCGATCATGATCGCAGAGCATGAAAGATTCTGTAGTTGATCCAGGACAAAAAAAGCACTAAAACAACAGAGGACTGCTACAAGTTAGTGTTATGACACGGGCTGCTTTTTTATTGCAAGTGTGCGCAAAACTCTGTCAATATTTTCTGATGCGAAAAATCCCACAATTTTGCAGTTGCAGTGTTTCCATTGAAAAAGAAACTCGATTAAAATCACATGAGAATAAGTTTGTTCACGTAATAAGTTATGAAAAACCACTTCCTGTTGTCTTCTTTGTGGTTTCTGGCAGTAGTAACATCCTGTTGTTGATCAAGTGACTCGTGCGATGCAAAAAGTGTTTTCATTGCAGTTTTGCAAAATAAACCAATTTTGATAAAATAAAAAATACTCCATCATCACGCCAAAATAATTTTTTTGACAAGAATTGTTTTCAAAATCTGCCATTACTGCATTAAGCAAATTTATTTTCGAAATATAAGATTTTCCAATTATACAGTGAACTGAGACGCAGCTACTGATGTTTCAGAACATCTTAAAAGGTCAGTAAAGTACTAAACCTCTCGGTCAACATAAGCTAACAACTTACATTTAAAGATTAGCTTCACATCCACCAACAGTCCAGTATCAAGATTTGGTACGTCGGAAGAACACGGTTCTGTTTCAATCCGAGAATGCTTTGTTCTAACTCCACAACTTTCCACAGATTAACTCAGGAAAATGTTAATCTGCTGTGCAGCAGACCAGTGAAGCACCGACACAAACTTTGAATTCACAGCGACACATGCAGTATTTGCAATATTGTTGAAGTTGTACATTCCAGATTTTACCCAACGATTCATGGCTACGTTCAGACAGCAGACAAACGCAACCCAAACCCAAAATCTGACCAATATCTGGTCTTTTTCACAGCAATCTGAATGGTCCAATTACAATCTGTGTCCGATTGTTTTCAAAGTGTTTTATCCAACTTTCACGTTGTTACGTGAGACGTGCATCATAATTCTGAACAAGAAGCCAAACGGAGGATGTAAACAAAGACTGAACGTCATCAAAATTTCAACCATTGCTCAACTGTCTTAAATGGATTGAAAATGTTGTAAACATAAGAAAACCAAAACAATCGATTTGCTTTTTACTGGAGCTAAATATTTTCAAAAGTTAAAATACTAAAGAAAAACTTATTGGAACTGATGTCATCACTGCAATATTCAACAAAATGTCCATCACAGCAGCCAGCATGTATAAAAATCCCTTCCTTTCTTTCTGCATTATGAAGCACCTTTAATGCTTTTAGTTTTGTCAGAAAATAAAAAGATTTATAATCTCTAATTTATTAAATTTATTCTCAATAAATATAGGTTATGTTTCCCATAAAATGGGAGAAATTGTGACATAAAAATAAACAGTGCTCTGGTGTTTGTAAATTATTTTCTTTAAAACAACTTTAAAATTCAGAAAAGTTAAAAAAAAAACAAATTGAGGTCCAGGAATCAGCCTGAACAGAGACAGAGCACAAGGAGTTTGTGCTCTGGTTTTTAAAATGGTTTTATTTTTAATCATTCAGTTGAAATCAGTTTTTCTCGTCATTGTCGTTTTGTTGGTATAAATGGGCATATTTTGCTTTAAATCCTCACATAAAAATACACCGTGAACGTCAAGCTAGAGGAAACAAAAGTTTAGCAACTTTTAAACGCCTGATGAGCCTCAGAAACCCGCCGCGGGCCAAACTGCTTTACATTTCACCAAATCCATCGCAACTCTGGATGAGCAGCGACGTCACACTCATGTAGAAACAGCCACTAAAACCAGATTCAGCGTCATATCTGCTGGAGTCACATCCATGGGCAGCTCAAGACGTTTACCGTGGGTCATTCATGTCAAACTGTGAACTTTCCATCAGGCTGTGAGCGACTTTTCCTTAAATCAGAGCGAAGAAACTGCTCTGCTTCCCTCGGCGGCGGCCAGCCTGGGAGCACCGACAGCGGCTAACGTTAGCTGCTGTTAGCTCCGGAGCGCGGAGCGGAGCAGCGAAATAACCTGGAGATACTTTCACCAAACCCGGAGCCGCTCACTCACCCAGAAAGACACGGAGAAACGCTTTCCGCCGCCTCGCAGGGGACTCTGTGAACTTTCCCGGGCCTAGTGGAGCATGAGCGGGAGAAGTTTGGGGAAACTGTCTGACATTAGCAGAAGTCTCTTACTTTCCCAGCGCCATGTTGAACAGGGAAAAGAGCACATCCGGGAAACTGGGGCCGAGCGTCACCATGGAAACTGAACAGCGTCGGTCAGTCCTGCCTGAATATTGGAGTCATCTCAACCTTTTCATCTCTAATGTATTCATTGGCTTGTAAAGGATTATTTTGATGAGTCCTATTGTTGTAATTTATATGGAACCATTTGTTTTGGTCAGAAAGGTCAAACCAGAAAGGTGGGTGTGTTAATTTGTTTGAAATAATTACAACAAACAAAGCCAAAGCAAACGGCTAGATTTTGAGTTTCCTTTTGGCCTCCTTCCTGCTGCAGCAGCCATTTGGAAACAAAGAAATATATTTTAACGAGTCCAGAGCTGATTGGAAACCAGCCGAGGTGAAACATGAAGAAGAAAATACAAAACTGAATATTTATTTAAAGTTTGCGACAGAGAGAAGAACAATCTCTAAATGAGAACAAGGGAGCAGAACAACGTGTTCATGTTTCTGATCAGAGATTAGAAGGGAAGTTTGTTCTGGCTCAATCTGCTGGTGAGGATGAGGATGAGGAAGAGGATGAGGATGATGACAGAGACACTGTCTGACTAAATCAAAACAATACAGCCGGAAACACAGTGTGATTATTAATGAGATCAAACAGAAATGTTCCTAATTTGTTATTGTCCCTCAAAGTAGAAATCAAAATTTTAAAAATTACTTTAGATCTCTTCTATCGCAATTTCTGTTTGCATCATTACATAAAGAAATAAAAGAAAGAAGAAGAAAGGAAACAAACAAGAAAGAAAGAAAGAAAGAAAGAAAGAAAGAAAGAAAGAAAGAAAGAAAGAAAGAAAGAAAGAAAGAAAGAAAGAAAGAAAGAAAGAAAGAAAGAAAGAAAGAAAGAAAGAAACGTTAGCCGCTGTCAGTGTTGGATATCTGACGCTGCAGATATCCAACACTGACCTCTAGTGGTTGGATCCTTGCATTGCAGCAACTGTCCCGCTCCAGTTTCCGCTGAGCGACTCAAACTTTTTACAGGCTGTTCAGTTATTTCAACCTAGTCCCATTCATCAATAAATAAAACAAATTAAAAAAAATTCAGACTGATTCGCTAATTATTTTCTAAGGTAGTTTTTGCACAATCACCTCAAATTCAAGCCACAATTTTCAGGGAATAATTTCCCTTCCTCTTCACTACCTTGTGTTTGTCTCAGTCCCCAAAAAATACATCAAGGAGAATAATTTACCTTTTGACAAAGTGAAATAACTATACTTATGTAAATTTTTATCTTAAACTTTCTGCTGGGCTGCAGCAGAAACTCCTTCAGTTTGTCCAGAAACTTTGACTTTTTCTCATCACTTTGCAAACTGAGATCAATAAACCGCAAAAGAGCTGAAAGTGCTAATTAGTCGTGTACTTTTAAAGCTAATTTGCAACTTTTGTCTTTGTGGAAAATGTTTTGGTTTTTTTTGCTGAGTTTGCTCCCTGATTTTACAGAAAGTTTGCACTTGCCATTTAAACTCATTATTCGTGTAAATTTAAAGAAAATAAAGATGTTAAACCTTTTTCACTCTTGGCTATAAACTTTAGTGAAGGATTTCAATCCGAATCACTTGCAGCCAAATATAAAAATTATTTATTTTTATCTATTCACCAATAGATTAAATATATAATGGATAGAAGCAAAGCAGAGATAGAAGATTTTGTAAGAATGTGTTCATAAATTATTGCATCTGCAAGAACAAAAAACCATGATGAACATTTAAAAGACTGGCACGTTTATGAGGGGAAGGGATTTTTGTCACTTTATAGGTCAAATTTCAGTTGACCTCATTAATTTTAAAAATGATTTTGGTGATTCTGAGTAAAAGTCACTAAATAGATGTTTTTTTATTGAATATAAAACCAAAGAGAATGTACAAAGTTAGGAAAACTCACACGTTACGGTTTTTTATTGTGAATCCTATTAATGTGTCCATGTTGTCTTCACTGGCGCTGCTGTTCATTCACGCATCGGCTGTTTATTCTGCAGGCTGTTAATGTTCCGCACCTGAAACGGAAAGATTCCCTCAGGGGAGCCGATCTGCTCTGGACTCTTTCATCTCTGAATCAGAGAACCGATTAGAGCCGGGTTGCCAGGTTCAGTGTAAAAACAGAACAACGGTTAGCAAACGGGTCACAAGGTTCAGACACATAAAAAGGAGAGAATTTCAACCGCGAAAACGGTTAGAAGGACCTTCAGCTAATGGCGGACAAACAAAAAAACCGATATCATGGGTGGCTATGCTAGCTAGGTTAGCATTCACAACAAGCTATGCTGGCTAGCTTAACATTCCCAACAGGCTATGCAGGCTAGCGTAGCATTCACAACAGGCTATGCTAGCTAGCTTATCATTCCCAACAGGCTATGCTGGCTAGCTTAGCATTCACAACAGAATATGCTGGCTAGCTTACCATTCCCAACAGGCTATGCTAGCTAGCTTAGCATTTCCAACAGACTATGCTGGCTAGCTTAGCATTCCCAACAGGCTATGCTAGCTGTCGCTTTAAAGAATCATTCTTCTATCCAAAATATTGATATCATCGGTACCAAGTTGGCGTCAGTATCAGATGGATGATGATGTGCTACTTTAACATCCCATCTTTAAACTTTATTTTGTTTTGGTTGTGGAGACACTATTGGTTCTTTTAAATCAGGTAAAAACATTATTTTCTGTAATTTTTTTTATTTATTAATTAATTTTTTTAAAGATTTTCTCAACTCTACTTGTATTTATTTGCTCTCAAATTATGTTTTTTTTTGCACTTTGTTTATCCAGAAAAAAAATGCACACAAATAATAATGGTATAATATTAATCGATTTCTCCAAATTCTGTCAAATAATCAAATAATTGAAAGAACAAAAACTAAAGCTCAGAAGTTTGATGATTTCAAATTTAAATATATGACAGTTCTGATGTGATGTCACTTCCCTTAACTTTGTAACCGACAGCCATTTTGGTAGGCAGTTCCTATGGAGTTGCAATGAAACAGTAAACAAACAACACGCTTGGAGCTAGCTCTCATTGATCCCGACAGCAGCCATTTTGTTCATGTGTCTTTCTCCTGCACATTGGTCAAGAGTTCCCACATATTTTCTTTCTGTTGGTCTGGAAGCCATGGTTCTGTTCTGCTATGTTTGCTTACTAAGATGGCGCGGATCACTTCCTGTTCCGACTTCGTATCAGATCAGTAACAAAATGATTCTTGCAGCTGTGGAGAAATTGTTGGTTCCTTTAAATCAGGTAAAAATGTTACTTCTTTAGCTTTCTTGTTTGTTTCTTTTGAGTTTAATTTAAGGCTGAAATGATTAATCACTTATGATGATTAATTGAACATTGAAAAAACACAACTAGTTTAGTAATCGATTAATCGATAACTGGAAAACAGAGTCAAAAAGTCTATTTGCTGAAAGAACAACACAGTCAGATCATATTTATGATATTTAAAATAAGTTTAAATGATTACATCAAAAATCAGCAGAATATTTATGATCAATTGATTAATCGTCAGAATCGATTACTAAATAAGGCCAGTTTATTGTTTTATACATCAGTTTTTTCTGTTTTTTTTACTGCATCACTTGTGTTTATTAGTAATGCGTTTCTTTCCTGTGGAGAACAAAACGAGCCTTTTGCTGTTGATAGTTTTTAGGCTCATTGTTGCTTATTGTTGGCGAATTATCAGCACTGCAGCTGAACAATATGCAGGATTTAAAGAGAGAAAATCCTTCTTTCACCAGCAAACCCTGCACCAAACCCCCAAAACATTTGCAGCATTTAATTTAAACAGCAGATTAAAATCAGCATCAATGAATGATGCAGAGCCTGCACTTTATCTTCGTCGCTCCATTTGCGCTGCAGATGTTTGCAGGAGAGAAAAGGAGCAAACAGTGATCCCTCGGAGCGGTTGGGGGGATGCGGTCTGCAGCAGAGGGGTTTTTTTGTTGATTTTTTGTCGCTGCTGCTGCAGTCTGAAGCTCAGAGATCTGCTGAGTCATGCCAGGGCTCAGTCTTCAGGTCACAGCTGCAGAACCGCTGCTGAAAACTTCAGCTGCTGCTGATTTAATTATTGATCGGAGGAGGCGCCGCCACCTTCCAGCAGCTGCACAAGGCTACGGCTGAGCCGCAGCAAATAATGCATGAAGTTAAAAATCTCCGGAGCAAAACATGATGAGATTTAGAGCGAGCGTGACAGGAGGTGACAGGAGCCTGGCTCAAACACATGGCTCTGGTTTTACTGGGCCTGTTATTCCCTCTGTGATTCCAACTGAAGGAAATGGCAAAACAACAGGATCAGATGCAGCACTGCATGCTGGGAAATCAGCATTTTATGTTCTTTATTCTCAAACTACTAGTTCCACTTACACTGCAAAAACACACAATCAATATTACTGAGTAATTTTGGTTTAGTTTCTAATGCAAATGTCTTAGTACAGTTGAAATAAAAACAACTTAAAGAAACTTTTCAGCAAGATATAGGAGCTTATTTTGAGTTAATCATTCCTTAATGCTGATAAAAAAATATGCTTGTTCCACTGGGAGATTATTTTATGTGTAATAAGACATTTTTACCATGTTGCTATGCTAACTAGCTTTAGCATTCACAACATGCTGTGCTAGCTGCATTGCCACAGTGTGTTGTTACTTGTTGAGATTTTGCTTTTGCAGTGTACAAAATGTGAAATTTGCATAATAAAGCTGCATTTTTATGTTCCCTTTGCGTTTTATCTTAAAACCTGTATTTTTCTTACACTTAATGTTACATTTGGGCAAATTTTAGAACCCAGTAAAGATTCTTTCCTTACATAAAACACTGAAACAAACTAGAAACATGTCAGATTGAAAGCAGAATCAAAGTGACGTCAGCTTGGCTGCTTCCCTTCTGCCATGTTTCAGCCTGCAGGTCGTCTGTTTCCACCGCAGTGACAACAACACACACGCAGTTTGTCTGGAATAAATGCATAGTTTATCATATCATAACAGTAAATAAAACAGTCTGGCTACATTTAAGGACTGCAGTCTAAATTATAAAGTGAGGCGAACAAACGGTGTCCTCAGAATCTGTGACACAACGTTGTAATATTCATTCTAATTTCTGTGAGGCGACGCTAAACAAAAGCAGCGCTAAAAAACAATGATAAAAAAAACGTTAATCATCCACTTGGTTTAGGCTACATCTCCTCTTGGTACCTGAATGAAAACAGCTTCCTGCCGTGCAAAGAAAAAGGAAGAAGGCAACCGTTCTGCTGCAGGAGGGCTCAGTCCATCATTTCGCTTCTTATTAAAAAGTTGCAGGAGTTTGTTGTCTTCCGGGGTAGAGTTCAACAGATGCAGAGCGATTCTCCTCCTGGGCAGATTTAAAGTGTCTTAGTTTCAGCTTTCCGCTCTTCAAAAGGTCTGAAAGCAGGGGCGTCCAAACCGTTTGCAACACGGGCCAGAAAAACCCAGGGGGCCATTTTGTTTCTCCAACTTGAAACAAAATAATTACTTTGTGATTTTTTTTTTCTTATTTTATTGTAGCAAAGTAGCAACGTTTTTTTTTGCCTTATAATAATGTGGACATTTTCCTGCACTGCAAAAACACAAAATCTTACCAAGTAATTTTGGTCTCGCAGTTTCTAATGCAAATATCTCAGGACACTAACAAACTAACTTACAAGTAACTGTTGAGCAAAAAATATGAACCTGTTTTAAGTCAATAATTCCTTAATATTGATGAAAACGTTCAAGCTCACCGTTACCTAGCAACCCCAGCCAAGCCCAACCCGTAACCTAGCAACTGAATTCTAGTTCCATTGACAGATTATTTCATAATTTGCCGTTGGAACTGGTAGTTTTTCATCAATATTAAGAAATTGAAAAGTTACATGTTGTAAAAAACAAAACAAAAAGTTTTCTCTTATTTTAAAAGTTATTTGCACTAGAAGCAAAACCAAAATTACTAGATTTTGTGTTTTTGCAGTGTAACTTTTATTTTGGTTTATTTTGGTCTAGAAAATCTTTTTAGTCTATTTCCAGCAACATAAATGAGAACTTTCTTCAAAAACAAGTTTACTAATAAACTTGTTTATTTAATCCTCCCCTCGGATTAAATTTCCTAAAAATTATTATTTTTCAAATTACCGCTAACGCTGCAAATCGTTAGCATTCAGAATGGTTCTGAAGTCCACAAATGGCCCCCGGGCCACATTTTGGACACCCCTGAGTAAAGCATGGGTGGATTACTGAGCAGCAACAATGCATGTTTTTAAAAAACTTCTATAAGGATTACAGGAGCAGCAGTCAAGACGGTTCATGCAGGGAATCAGTTCTGCTGCAGAGAATGTGAATATTCAGATATTTCAGAAGAAAACGTGACTGTTTTTATGTTTTTTCACTCCAGACAATTTAAATGCTACCTTTATGTCGGCATAAGGAGTGGAAATGATGTGGCATTAGAGTCCATTTTAAAAAAGCAGCAAGTTTTTAAAACATTCTACACTGAAAAAAGAGAACAGGTGATCCAACTTAAAAAATGACGTTTATCAAGTGAATATATTAAGTTTATTAAGTTGTCATGTTAAATAAACATAAATGAAGTAAGTTTGACTAACTCAATTTGATTACATGTAACAGATTAACTGTTTTTTTATTTTTAAGTTAGAGCTCCAGTCTTTTTTTTCAGTGTAGTAAATCCCAGCCATCACGTGTTTTTTGGGCCCCATAAGGATTTGGGTTTTATCTTCACAATGGGGCCCACTCAGCTCGACTAGTTTGCATTGTTGGCTTGACAGCGAAATCGCCAAACCTGTTGGGATGAATGGTGAATTCTCACCAGCCCAGTTCAATCCGCTTTAATCCAACTCCGGTCCACTTTTCTAGAAACTCCGGTTCTGGAAACAGTTACGCAGTTACGTGAAAGCATAACTGGACCAAAATAATCGAACTCCGGTCCATGTACAAACCTCGGTCTCGGTTCGGTTGAAGTGAACTCTGGTGTCGTTTGAATGCATATATGAACGGCAAACCGTAGACCGCTCCAAAAGCAGGATTCTGCGCACGGCATTCTGGGTAAATACAACCAAAAACAAACCTGCTAAGTAGCGCTAGCAGGAAAAATGGCTTGTAGTTAGTTTTTTGCTCACCAAAGACAAAAGAGAAATCCCACAACCGAAGAAAGTTGGTTTCAGTTTCTTCTTCAGACATTTTTTGTGTCGTCTCCTTCAGTGGTTATTGCTGCAGCGCCCCCAGAGGCCATCAGGGGAACAGTGCAGTGTGAAAGAGAACCGCAGCTAAAAATATAGCACATGTTGCAAATGTGATTCCCTATCAGGTGGGAAAACACATCTAAGATGCAGACCGCTCCAAAAAGCAGGAAGTTGACTACAACGCAGGGCATTCTGGGTAAATCCAACCAAAACAAACGAATGAGTCTAAAATCTCATGCTACTCCATGTTTGTTTACATTTTTGCGGTGGTGGAAGCTACGCTCAGTGTCTTCTTCAGAGGTTTTTGTGTCGTTTTCTTCAGTGGATCTTGGTACAGCGCCCCCGCAGGCGAGGAAGGGAACAAGTCTTTCAATTAGTTTGGATGGTTTGACTTTGTGTTTCAACTTTGGTTCCCTGTCAGGTGGGAAAACACATCTGAGATGGAAACCACTCCAAATAGCAGGAAGCGGACTACAACGCAGGGCCATTCTGGGTAAATACAATTAAACTAAACGTATTGATCTCAGTGGGAGAAGGAGTTTGTTTTTTTGTTTGTTTTTTTTTTTTACAAAAAACAAAAATCTGACGCGACTCTGTTTTTGTGAAGAAGGAAGCGAGGCTCAAAGTTTCCTCCAGCGCCCCCACAGGCGAGGAGAGGAACTGATTTTCATTAGTTTAGTTGTTTGACACGGTGACGTCAGCAGGAAAATGTTGTGTTTTTATTCCCTAATCAACCCGAATCAGCTGTTTTCTGGAGGATCTCCTTTCCTGCATCCGGAGGAACTTGTGGGGTCTTTTGGACCCCTGGGCGCCCAGAGGCCGGACAAACTGCGTCCGGCCCTGGCTTAAAGGTTAACGGAAGGGCAGCATCTGGACTCCTAAAAGTCCAGAAAACGCCGTCTGTGTGTCTGTTTGACGGGCAGACTGAGACCCGGGGGGTTCGGGGATGAACACGGAGACGCTCCTCCATCCGTGCAGAATCGCCTCCATCACGCCGCGGCCGCCTGTCAGGTGTGTTGCGTTCACCTGTCTGCCGCGTCCCGCGCAGTCATCCGAAACTCGGCGCGCAGCCGGTGCGGTTCGCCGCCTCGGTGCTGTTCCCGGGCGCAGAGTTGGATTTCCAGAAGAACGCGTAGTAGATGGCCAGGATGAAGGCGGCCACGGACACGCTGAAGAAGTACGCGATGGCCATGGCCACTTTCACCCAGATCTTGGCCGACATGTTGGCGTGCTTGGCCCGCAGCTCTCCGGGGTAACTCGGCCTCCGCTTCGTGTCTCCGTTCGGTGTCTCGGAGGAAACCCCGACCTGCCTGCCGACCGCTTTCATCTCGGAACCAGCGCTGGATTCTGCTCCTCACAGGGATGCGGTGTGTTCATTGGGGTCCGCGGCGGTCCGGACGGGTCTGCTCTGGCTCCGGTGCCGGTCGAGGGCCAGCAGGTTCGGGTTCGGTCCGCTGCAGCTCCGTGACCCCGCAGAGTCCTCTGCGCTCCGGGGAACCGAACTCACTGATGCTGTCCAGGCAGGAGCTGCGCGGGACCGCTGTGAAGCTGCGGACAGCCGCACGCACAGCTTCCGGTGCGCGCTTTCAAAATAAAGGCGCGCAGCTGAAACGCGGATGCGACGATATGGAGCTAAATTGGGGGCGAATTAGTTTGTTTACAGAAAAATTAATTAAACTGACGGAAAAGTTTTGATAAATTATTTTTAAACAGAAAAAATATGAAGTTGATAAAAAATAAAATAATAATATGTGAAACTGAAAATAAAATGTTCAAAGCTACTTTTTGAAAAATAGTTTTAAAAAGTTTGTTTTTTTTACATTTGAGATCTTTTTTTTCAGCTTCAGGTTTTTTTCTGTTTAATAAACTTTATGGCCCAATTTACAGCCAATCAGCATCGCAGTAGTTTATTTTGGAAAGAAAAATGAAAAATGTGACATAAAGAAGCAGGAAAAACCAAACTGGCTCTTCCTCTATTTTGGTCTTTTTCCTTCTCGCTTTAAACTAGAATTCCCGATGAGCTTCAAGATTTTATTTTGAAAAGCAGCCGGCATCATTTCCTGCCTGGTTCTTTGCGCTCCTGTTCGGCTTGACGCCGTTTGGGTCGAGGAGGAGCTGAAAGGACGCAACATTCAGCGATTGGGCCCCAGTTTGAGAGAAACGTCCCGCAGCAGAACCAGAACCACAGAGGTTCTGGTCCTGGTTCTGGTTCTGGTTCCGGTCCAGGAGGGAAAACTCTGCAGCTGGGAAACTGCAGCTGGTTTCTTCAATCATAAAACAGAGAAATTATCAGAGCTCAGAGATTTACTCCATAAATAAACATAAATGTTGCTCCTCATTAATCTGGGAGGATTTTAAAACGGTTTATAAAATATTTTTTTATTCTAGGAAACAGAAACTGAGTCACAAGTTGAAAACATTTCTAACAAAATCACCTTTTCCAGAAATATTGGGCCTTAAAATTTAACCTTGGTTTTAAAAACACATTTAATAAAATGCAAACAAGATGATTTAATTCATTATTAATGAATTAAACATTTTAACAGAATCCCTCATTTAAAATCTGCAGCTTTTTCATGCAACCATTTAACTTTACTGTGTGCAATATTAGAATTGGATGAAATAAATGCAAATAGTTTCATTCATTTTCTAAACACTACAGCCTGAAATGCAACATGCAAATAGTCGGGGAGCTTAAACATATGAAAAGCTGATCTGGTGATCAATATTTTCTATTAATCAATATCAATCAACTAGGAAAATGTGCAAATAAGATTTTTTTAAAAATTAATATTGTTTTTACAGAATTGTAACTTTTGAGAGACATCCTGTCGTCTGGTGACACTAAAGTGAAACTGTTTGGGATGCAAATGATCGATTGATGAGGTAAAGCTAAAGTTGATCGATCATATCGATCAACTTACGATTAATCGACAAGCAGCAATTTTTGCAGAAAGTTGAGTTTTCTCTAGCATCAATATTTCAGACTCTTTCCATAACATAAAGGGCTAAAGTTTTCATAATATGATGAATTAAAACAAATAATTAAATTTTAATATGATTTTTGATCAGTTGTTTTAAATGCTGGCTGAATAAACAAACAATTGTGGTTTTCTGACATTGTTATATTTAGACATATTTATAAGGAACTTTTAAGTTTATATTAAACTAAGTTAAACTTTTAATTCCTAATAAACAAAAAGATAATCACAGTTACCGTCTTTAATTTCTCCAAACTTTCCGTCCTGAGGGCCGAAGCTGGTAAACAAAAACTGCTGATGGGCCACAAAATTCATTTAATTAAAAAACAAAAACAAAAAGAAACTGATTTCTGATTTCTTTTTTTGTTCTTTTTTAGCTTCAACTGCTTGGCAATTATCAAAATGTTAATGAAATATACCAGTCCATTAAAGATTGAATCTAATAAACCAGTTACTAATTCATTAGTCATCATAAATATCCTTACATTTGGAGGGAAAACAGGGAAGTTTGAACCATCAAAGCTCTGAAGTACGGTGGCAGAAGCGTCATGCTGTGGGCTGTTTTTGCTGCAGCAGGAATTGGTGGACTTCATGAAGTCGATGGCTTTATGTGGAAATACTGACATGCAGAGATCAGAGACAGTTAAAGCTTCCTGGAGGTTTTTGACATGGCTTGTTTTCCAGACACCAAAAAACGAGAAAGTGAAGAACGGCTCTAAAATCGCTTCAAAAACGTTCCGACTGTCACAAAGTCCTAATCTCAGTCCGGTGGGGAAGTTGTAGCTAATAAAAATAAGAGAAAGCTGCAGCATCTTTGAACCCAAAGTCATGATTTTTATTCAT
The DNA here is from genome assembly GCA_911649635.1 of Poeciliopsis gracilis. Classification (NCBI taxonomy): domain Eukaryota; kingdom Metazoa; phylum Chordata; class Actinopteri; order Cyprinodontiformes; family Poeciliidae; genus Poeciliopsis; species Poeciliopsis gracilis. The sequence continues at coordinate 1,943,681 of CAJVRI010001518.1, forward strand.
CAGATAGCGGACACAAACACTTTAAAGCAATCAGTTTGTCGTTTTGTCCTCAAACGCCACACAGCTGCTCGGATAAAACACCATTTACAGACAAGGAAAAACTCAAACAAACCAAATAAAAACCCTCTTGGTCTGCTGAGGTATGAGGGGAGAGACAAAACACACATACTGCATCCCAACATCATCATTTTAAGGTAACTTAACGTATAAAAACAAACCTTTAGCATCAGAGGCAGTGTTGTTCTTTGCGTCGCTGTGGCAACAAACTCAGACATAATTCATGGATGAAGAGAAAAGAGGAGCTGCTTTAAACACGATTGTTCAAAATTAAAAACATGATTTGATATGATGCAGCATTTAATTTAAAAAAAAGTGTGTTTGTTACATGATGTAGTAAAAACAGGCTTTATGATTTAAATCCAAGCGACATAATCAGCATTTCAGACTCGGACGCCATGTTGCCTCCATGAAGTGTTTCTATCAGTTTACATTCAAATCCTTGATCTTATTTACAACATGGATCAATGACTCAGGTCCCCTTCACTCACATCTTCCAGGTGGATTTAAAACCAACAATTACGCTTTAACCTGAGAGCGAAGCTTTGAATCAACTAGCTTAGCATCGCTAGCGGCTGCAGGCGACTTCATGACGTCACCAAGACAGTCTTTTCTGCAAAATTGTGAATTAAGTCGTATAATGTGGTCATTTCTAATCTAAAAATCTGAATTTAACTGAAAATAAGGTTTGACCCAAACTAGATTATGTCATTATTTTAGGAAAAGGTGCCAAAAGATGCTAAAAATGCCCCTTTTTACAGGTTTCAGTTCATGAAAGAAATTTGAAGTGAGAAAACGACAAGAGTAATTAAAAATTGTGGGCTTCAAACCATGATTTCATGTAATAAATGTGGAAAAAACAGATTTTTGTCCCAACAGGCCAGATCCAGACTCCAGGTTCGTCTCCCACTGGAGGAATAAAACCTCGGATGAAAACATTCAGAATCCTGGGAACAGATGGAGCCGATGCTGCGGTGGATCAGAACGATCCAAAGTCTTAGAACCAGCGGAGAGCGACCGGTTGGTCCGTCGTGTAAAGCTCCGTCACTCCTCTTCCTCATGATGATGATTAAAGTCATATTTCCATGTAAACCTTGGCGCCGCCAGTGTTTTGCTGTCTCTCCTGTCCGTCTCAACCTGTTGGCACAAACATGAAGAAAAGGATGAGATGGAGAGAAAAACTCAAACTGACGTTATTAATGATTAATTCATCAGATTAATTATGACTCATTTAATTCGCTGGTGATTAATTGGATTGGTAATTTGCTGAAACAACAATAAATTCAGTAATTAAACCAAAACTGTACAGAAGATACAAACGTTTTGCAATTAAGATAAAAATAAAGTTCGACCCAGAACTCGTCAAGAGGCAGTTTTAGCTTCTCTTGGTTCAAATTCTGTATAAAAATGTATTGAGCAGCTTCTGCTATCAAATCAATAATCAGATAATCAAAACAATCAATACAGATTCACACTGTATTGATACGTCAAGCAGAGAACTGAGCTTTTAACTCTTCACTAAACATTTATTAAAAATTAATTTCATTACTACTTACATGTTTTCTAATATTGGATAAAACAAAGCTTAAGGGTTGAATGGAAAATCTGCCAAGTTTATTTATCAAAATAATCGATTATTATGGTCAGAAGAATCGATTAATGGTCAGAAGAGGCCGTAGAAATCGGATTTTGTTCTGAGTGTTTTCAGGTGCAGATCAGAGAAAACTTTGTTTCATGAATAAACCGCCGAGTCGAATGAATGGCGGCTTTAAAGGAGCAGTTTCACTCTTTTTCTTTACGGCTTCAAATGCCACGTCGCTGAATCCTGAGCTGAATCCGGGTGACCAAACTCTGTCACAAGGGCCAAAACGGACCAATCAGAATGAGTCAGGGGCCAAAAAGCAACAAACAAAATACTGACTCTCTCTGATCCAGCGAACAATAAACTTGATGTAATAATAGTGGGAAAGAAGTTCTGTTAATTTTTAAACGTCTTTTTTGATCGTTGTTTTAAAATCCTGCTGGTCAAAATAATTTAATGCTGATATGTTAAAAACTCAAGTATTTCAATTATTCAAGTATTTTCTGTAAAACTTACATAAAAGTACAACTTTTAACTTCAACGTTTTGCTTTATTTTTCATATTGGAGTTATCCTAAAATGAATACTAATGTTACGCTTTAATGCTGGTGTAATTATTACTTTCTAATTGTAATATTACGATTTAATTACAATGTAATAAACAGTAATAAATCTTATCCTGAATTTCAAGTCCAAACAGATGGAAGCTTCTCAAACAAGATGGCCGACCAACATATGGCAGTGAATTGGTGGAAAAAATGTTTTTTTTTATTAAATCTTCAGAAACCAAAATACCAATTAATAAAACAATTGATTTTTATAAAACCTATAAATCACTAAACCTTTAAGACTTTTTAATCAGTTTTTCATTCTTTCTGATAAACGGTTAGCGTTTCCCTCCACTCGACTTTAGCTGGGAATCGCCATAGCAACCAATGTCTCCACTGCTGAAATTGGATTTGGGGCGACATTGTAGCTTTTGCTTTTTATTCCTGAAAGGGTTTTTTTGTGTGTGTACAGTCTCCTCCATGTCGTTCAGCAGGAAGCATCGGAAACACGACGAGATTTGAATTGAATCAGGGTCGAAACGCCTCCCTGGTCGCTGCGCCGCCGTCGCTCCTGCAGGCTGCAGCTCATTTCCTCCAAAGAGCCGTTTAAGAGCTTTAATTGTGCCTCTGATTTCCCTGGTTTCCTGATCCCCGCCCCGATCGCAACACACAGAGCACACACATGAGCTCATCTGACTTCTGCTGGTAACCACACACCAGTTACCAGAAGCGAAAATGCAATCAGTGTTCCTCCTTATTCCGGAGAAAATCAAACAATGGCCGCCTCAGCCACATTACGCCTTCACACATTTTAAGACTCAAATTTCTGTCAGTGAGTAAATATGGAGTGAGCCGTTTGGAAAAAACTTAAAAATGGCTCCTGAAATGTTTAAGTTTTTTATATGTTACAAATTATTCGGACCTGAAGATCCAGTAATTAGTTATTTCAAAAAATAAATCAAGTTGAAAATAAAACAAAACTAATTAAAATGTGTGACTTTCACATTTCATAGTAATTTATTGAGAACTTTAAATTTGCCATATTGCTTACATACCTAACATAATGTATCATTGGTTCTAAATTAGAAATAATCCAAATAAAAACTAATTAAATTATCTAGAATATCTTTAAAAGAGACCCATTATGTAAAATTCACATTTTGGACATTTCAGAATAATCCCCCAGAATTATTCTGTTGGTTCTACAAACAGCCTGGGCATAAAAACAGAAAAACACTCGGCTGTTTTTGGCAATAAGTTTGTGTTTTTTGGCGTCTGGAAAATGAGCCATTTCAAAAACCTCTGGACCGAAACGACACAAATGAGCAGGCGCTGCGCCGTTACCTAGCAACCCCGGGGGAACTCCGCCTGTTACCTAGCAACCCAATCCAAGCTCCAGCATGTTTGGTGAGCTTGTTCTACACTGCAAAAACAAAACATCTTACCAAGAATTTTTGGTCTAGTTTCTAGTGCAAATATTTTAGGACACTTGAAATAAAACAAAACTAACTTACAAGTAACTTCAGCAAACAGGAGTTTGCAGTTATTATCCAAGAAAATGTAACAAATATGGTTTTTATAGACCATAAACCTATCTTAACCTGAAAGGAAGCACAATGGGTCGCCTTTAATTCTCTAATTTCCTCATTTATAAAGTTTTTCTCTGGGTTGCGTTATGATGTCGCGGTTTGGGACCAGCCGGTACTTCAGGCCCGGTCAGCGGGACTGACACTGATCTAGTCGAGATGATGGCTTTGGTCTGGAGATTCCTCCCCAGCAATCAACTCCTTTTTTGGATAAGCTGCTGCCTGAGCTGACAGGATCTATTTTAGACCCGACAGAGAAAACAGAAACAGCAGCGAAACACAACGACACTAAATCCAAAACTGCTTCATGTACAGTAAATATGTCCGTCTGTAAAATATAACTTTATCTATTCTGTATTTTAACTCAACGTAAAGAGATTATACATTTTCCTGAACACGTAAATAGTAAAATAATCCCCAGAATTATTCCTGTAGTTGAGTAAATTCACAGAAAACGTTTGATTTAGTTGAAGCTGACCTAAAACGGTGACTAAAAAGTAACGAGGGAAACGTCCACTTGACTTTCAGGCTGATATTCTGGTTGACTCAGTTTTATTTGGGAACAAAGCTGAAACATTTGTTCCATTTTCAGTTGTTGTGGTTCCATTTCTCTCTGAACCGAGTCAAACCAATCAAACCCTTTGAGAAACCTGTTCCCCTCCCCACCTGTGGGGGCGCTGCGCCACGAATCACTGAAGGAAACGACGCATCCTCTAGAGACGCTGAGCGCAACTTCCTTCTCCAGAAAATGTAAATAAACATGGACTAGCATCAAATTTAAGGAGTTCTCCGTTGTTTTTGGCCGCACTAGCGTTAGATTTCCGATATATCGGCACCAACATCGATATCGAACAATATTATTAAATTTTTAACGTATTGGTATTGAGCCGGTACTAACAACAGATATTTATTTCCATCTTGTTATATTAATATCGAATTCAGCTCAGATTTCCATATCCATGCCGACCTCACAAAGATGTTTTTGATTCTTATTTCAGCATCTTTAGCATTTGCTCTCAGGGTGGAACTGGGAAAAGATGTAACGCGTATTATTCTACTCATTTTACAATACATGTCAATGTAAAGAGAATTAATTTTACCTTATTATTCATAAAAAAACAAACAGTACAAAAGGCTCATTTGGTTTCCGATTCACATCCTTTTACGGTTTTCTTTTTTATGCTGCAAATATGTAAAACCGAACTTTTCCATTAGCTTAAGCGACGACACAGAGGACAGGAGCTAAACGGCTGTAAATAGAGGGATAATGACTGCAGCCTGTGGTTTATTCACTTAGCTCCACTTTCAAACCGCAGCGCTGAGACGACGGAAATGCGAGCAGATTATTGATTCCAGCCGGATGAGTGATTCCCATTCCCAACGGAGCCGCTCTGCAAATGGACACGCTCACGATTTATGGAAACATCGGGATTCAAGGAGCTCAAACACGAAACGGGGGAATTACCAATAGAGACGTTCGTTTCTGAACGATTCCACCTGAGAAGCAAACATTTAAACAAAAAATAGATTTGAGTCAAAACATACAAGCTTAAAAGTCAATTATTCTGAATTGATTTAAACCATCGTATCCTAATAAAATAAAATATGTTTTATTGATCCCCAAGGGGAAATTGCTCATTAGTTGACAAGCTCTCCATTCAACATGTTAAATATTGATACAAATATAAACATAAGCAATAAAATGTATAAAATATCTTTGTGTCTAAGAGTGACTGAATGTAAATAAATTAAAATAACAAGCAGAGAAAATTAGATTTAAGTTGCCCAACCTTATTTTGGTTTCTGAAAATAAGAACTCCTCAGTTCAGGGTGTCCAGACTTTTTACACAGACGGTCAAAATCAGCATGTTGACATCATTCAGGGGCCACAATGCATTTTCATTTTTGTTTTAAATTAAAAATGTAAAATAATAATTGCATTTTAATAAAAAAAAAAAAAGGTGTGAAAAATGTTTCAAACTTGCACCGTTTCCTTTCAGTTTGATTTTTCCCCAGCAATAAACCTGACAGCCGTCTTTGAAAACTACAAACTCTATTTAATTATTGGATTTTTTACCGTTTGAGAAAAAAAAATGCTGGAGATTTTTAAAATGGTATTTTTACTAACATTCAAAGAAAAAACACTTATTTGTACAATTTGTTATTGAAAATATGATGCAAAGAAGCAAAAAGTTCCCATTTGTTGGCATTTAAATAATTTCCAAGCTGCATTCAGGGGCCGCAGAAAATTACAGCAAGTGCGCCAAATGGCCCCCTGGCCTCAGTTTTGGACTCTTCTGATTTAGACCCTTTTCAATGCAGGAAAAGCTGACAGGAGTTTTTTTCATTCTCTTCAGGATTAATAAAGTATTTTTGAATTGAGTTGCATTTGGGCTGATTTTAGTTTTTACTGACTCCATGTTACTGCTGTCAGTAGTTATTGTTGGCAGTTTTTACTCTCCGTATCGTCTATGAACTTGCTGTTTAAGCGGCTTTTGCAGGCTGAATCATCCCTCATTTCTCAAGTTTAAATCATTCATCTCTTAGTTTTTATGTCTTTCTTTCTGCAACATTATTTGCTGTTTTGGACTCGAATGAACCAGAAGTCAGAGAAAAGTTTCCCAACCTGATGACGTTTGATCCGAGGAAAGTTCGGCTTCGGCTGCCGGGGCGTCGTCGCTCCCGGCAACAGGCGCCGCGTCGTCGCTCCCGGCAACGGGCGCCGTGTCGACGCTCCCGGCAACGGGCGCCGTGTCATTGTGCCCAGCAACGGGCGCCGCGTCGTCGCTCCCGGCAACGGGCGCCGCGTCGTCGCTCCCGGCAACGGGCGCCGCGTCGTCGCTCCCGGCAACGGGCGCCATATTGTCGCTCCCGGCAACCGGCGCCGCGTCTTCGTTCTCTACCGGCGCGTCGGAGGAAATCTGTTCGCCGTCAACGGACTCAGCAGGATGGGGAGGGTCCGACTGGCCCTCTGACGGAGACACAGAAAGTGGAAAAACAGTTGCATATATCACACAATCGTATCTAAAACACAGTGTCAGGAGGCGGGGCTTAGGGCTGTCAATCAACCTCGCGTACCCTGCTAAATGTGCTGATGCTAACTAGCATTAGCATTCATGACAGGCTCCGATATTAGAAAGAAGAAAAGGGGAAGCCTGTGAGCAGCGCGTACATGAACTTTATTGACAGCATTAAGACCCTCCTCTTGCCTCTGATTGGCTGCTTCTCGGCAGAGGAACTCGGTTTTTTCAATGATTATTTGTCTCAAATTCTAATTCAAAAATACTTTATTGACTCCGAAGGGAAATCAAATAAAACGACATTTTTAACAAATTAGCACCGCACTGCATGTTCTTCAGGTTGAGTTGTGGCTGTTAGATGTTTTACCTTCTGATGGAGCAGGAAGTGGATTCTGGTTGGTTGTCACGGCGACCTCGTCGACCTGAGGAGCATCAGAGGACGGGGCGAGGTCCGAACCTTCAGGCGCATGTTCTGGGGCGGTCTGTTCCGGTTCTGACTCCGTGACGTTCTCCTGGGTGTCAACCGCAGGAGCAGATTCATCCGTGGGCGCCCCACGCGGTTCGCCGCCGGCGCCGCCATCTTGGCTCTCCTTTTTCTGCGGCGGGCTGGACTCGGTGCTGCAGGGCTTGAGCGGGCTCTCCGCCCCCATGCTGCTTCGCGGCGACTGCATCTCCATCTCCTCGCCCCAGTCCGACACCGGGCGGTAGCCCTCCAGCGAGAAGCACGGGCTGACGGGCTTCCCCCCGTCTGATGACTCCTGGGCCGCCGCCGCCGCAGCAGGAGGAGGGATTTGGAGCTTGGGCCTCGGCGCCCGCTGCTCCTTCGGGCTTCCCGCCATTTTCTCCTGCAAACGCTGTTTGGCCGACGGAGAAGAGACGGCTTTGCCCTTGTCTTTTTTCTCAGAGTTGCTTTTGTCTCCAGCTTCCTCCTCTTCGCTGGTGTCCTCCCACTCATCATCATCGTCGTCTCCTGCCTCGTCTTCGTTTTTCTCCTCCACCTGAAGACAAAAAAAAAAAAAGAGGATAAATTTGGAAGAAAGTTGAGCTTCATGTGTACGACTAGCTCCAGCTGGACCTGCTTACCTTCGGCTCTTCTGTTTCAGCTTTGGGTTTCTCTTCTTCTTCTTTCTTTGTTTTCTTTGCTGCAGCTTTCACCTCTTTCTTTGTCTTGTCCTCCTTTTCTTTCTCTTCTTCTTCTTCTTTCTCTCCTTCCCAGCGGTTGTCGTGCATGCTGTCAATGAGACCGGAGAGGAAACAGTCGTAAACGCCGTAGCATCAGTTTCTGCTAAATACTGTGTTGGCGTAATGCTTCAGCGTTAGCATAATTAATGTTTGGCATTGGTAAATGCAAACAATTTTGATTTTGTTGAATAAAACTCTTCTTTCCCCCCACACAAAATACCCTGGAACTAAGGCTACACTCACCAAATTTAGCTGAAGCTAAATGAAAGCATCTTTTATTAATGTTTTCTGCACCTTGTCCCTGAGGACGGCGCAAGATCAGAACCTTCAGATGGAGGTTCTGAAGTTTGGTCCCTGCATCACTCCGCCACCACCATGCCCATCACCGGAGGTTTGTGTTTGTGCTGACATGTTGCGTTTGGTGTGGGAAGGTTTCTGGACTCACCTGTAGCTCTGCCTCTGTCCTCGGCCCCGTCCTCTGCTCCGGTCCCCGCGGGGCCCCTGGCTTCTGCCCTGGGACAGGAAGTCGCCAAATGTTGGTCCTCTAGGAGGCCGCTTGCTGTCGTCTGTTGGAAATATCGCAGGAAGATGAATCCAAACTCAACTTTTTAATATGAACAATATTTTTTTTTTTAAAGTCAAAATGCTGCACAAAAATAGGGATCAGGAGGTAAAACACAAAACAACCATGACATTAAAGGAAACATGTCAAGCCAAACAAGATTAAAGAAATAAAAAAAACACAATTACACAGCGATTCAGAACAAGTTTGGATGCGTGTAAATATAGGAAACTCCAGCTATTATCTGTGTAATCAGCAAACACAAAGGCTAATTTATCGCTTTCGCTAACTTTGAAAAACATTAAAGTAGTTAAATGTTCACATTCATGCTCTTATTTTGAAGTAGGTGAAGACCGTTTACGGTGCGGTTCCATTTCCTCTCCTTGGCATGTAGAGCAGCAAATGCCATTTATTCTGTACCCAGAATGCATCAGTAAACGGCTTAAACTCTACCAGCGTCCTGCTGGTTGCCGACTGAAGCCCTGCTGCGGTCAGTTAGGCAACATCAGCAACATAGCTAGCAAAACAACATGGCCTCGGATCTTCAGCCGAAATAAACATGGTGGAAATTAGCACTATAGCGTTAGCTACTGATAAATACCATTATAGCATGCAACTTTAGCATTAGCTTCCACTCAATATGGTGTTGGTGTAGCTCTTTAGGATTAGCTTCTGCTACCATGACAGCGTACCATTACCGTATTTCATGGAGACTTTAATGAATGTGAAAACATCGGTTTGAAAGTCAACGCTAGTGATGGACGCCACTCATCATCAAGCAGAAAGGAAAGCTGGCATCTTTTATAAAAGCCCCTCTGATAACAGAACGACTGAAGCTCAACGCTGAAGCTAATTTGGGCCGTGGGGAGATACAGCAAGCGTTTACATAAGCAGCTTAATTAGCTGGAGGAAGGAGTGAAGTAGCTAGAAAGTGTGAATGTGATGGAGGGTCAGTGGCTGTTGCGTAAGAGAAGCAGCAGCCTGTTTGGGTTGACTTGCCTCTCCTGCCACCGTCCTCTGCCGTTACGCCCTCTGCAGCCACATGCGGATCCTCCTTGAACCTGAAAACAAAGCCACAGGGGGAAACACAGACGTTTTAGCTTGATTTATTTTATTTATGGTTTATTTCGGTTTGGAAGAATGAACCAGACTTAACGAGGTAATTGCATGGCTGCACAGCGAGGGCAACGCGACACTGCAGGACCACCGCGCTCTTTAAGACCGACACGACCTTTCTAAACGTGGCTGGATCAGCAGAACATTTAGAAATCTCCTTCAGGAGAAAAACACTTTGTACGCTACTGAACGCCTCGCGACTTTTAGCCTGTTGGCATTAAACCAGCAAATCTTATTTACTTTCAAACAATTCTCTGCTGTTTTATAACTTTATAATTTGCTTATGTGACATCAGTCAAAACGAACCATCAGGGCTTCCAGCAGTGTTTTATAAGCCTGGCGGGTCACCAGGCTTCAGCTGCTAAAATACGTTTATTCATTAACAGTTTGTTCATTTATACACCAGTAAGAATTAAGAATTTTTAATTAATTACAACTCGGGTCGCACCAATACACAAAATTATGCCAATATTCACGTCCGATACGCTGTTAATATTAATATTGCTGTTATGGCCGATAACCAATATTATATACATTTCACTGCCATACTGACACCTTTGGGTAAAAATAACCTGAAAAAGATTAAAATAAGCTGAGTTTTATTTATCACACTGACGCTGATATGTTAAAAAATGACTAATCTCTGCCGATACCGATGTTGGTGCCGATATATCGGCATCTCTAGTTACAACATAAACTTGTAAGTAGGGACAGCGTGAACAAATAAAAACTGTTTTGATTTGATTGAAAAAATAATCTTGAAACCAACAACTGTTTTCTTAAAGGCTCATGTAGAGCCGTGAGGGCCACATAAAAAGCGACGGTGGGCCAAGTTTGGCCCCCGGGCCTCGAGTTTGCCTCCGGGCCTCGAGTTTGGCCCCCGGGCCTCGAGTTTGACCTCCGGGCCTCGAGTTTGGCCCCCGGGCCTCGAGTTTGGCCCCCGTGAAGCCGCTCTCACATGCTGTCGGTCTTCTGCGCGTCCCACTCCCGCCTCCACTGGCCCGTGGCGTTTCGGTGGCGTGCCAGCCTCTCCTCGTCGATCTGCTCGCGCTCCTTCTTCCAGCGGAGGTACTCTGATCTCTCGCGGCCGGTCATCGACATCGTCATGTCCACAGAACCGCCTTTCGGACCCGGCCGCCGACTCTGCAACGGAAAGCAGGGCGGCGTTAAAACACGAAAGGTTTATCGTTTAATCCCGGTTTAGGGTCACATGAGCGACTCACGGTCCACTCTCGCTCCAGTTCGTGTCCCGTTTTCACGTTGTCAAAGTCCAGGCCTCCCCAGTTCCGGACGTGTCTCCTGCTGCCTTCTTTCCGGTCAATGTCTGGAGCCGGACCCGAACGCCTCGGGTCATCCAGAAAGTTACGGATCGGCTTGTCTCCATCCGCCTGAATTACAGACCAAACCCTTTAATCTGAGACTCAACAGAATAAAATCGAGATTAAATCCGGCGGCTCGGATACCCTCTGTCCTCGTTCGTACTCTGCTATCCTCTCCATCTCCTCATTCATCTTCTCAATGTTCTGCCGCCTTTTCTCCTCCCATTCCTGGCATGTTACAAAAACAAAACGTCATCATTCAAACAGGAAGTAAAATATATTTATAATTATATAGATTCTGGGATTTTTCTGGGTTAAAACAATCAGATAGTTGCCATTTTCTAACTGAACTGGTTCCAGTTTATAATAAAACTTCCACTAAAGGTGTTTTTAAAAACACCTTTAGTGGCTGTAACTAAAAAACAAAAGCAAATTTAAAACAAGTTTTTCACTAAAAGTACCACTAACAAATATTTTATCCATTTTTTTTTATCAGTTTGAAAATTACTTGTTTAACATGTTTATGTATTTGAAAGCCTTACAAATAGATAAAAATGCTTGTTCACTAATAACATTAATCTTGGTAAATATTTTATTAAAAAAACTCTTTTTAAAAAGGTGATGTAACAAAGTGATGCTTATTTACTGAGAGGAACTGATTTCCATCAATCTCAAACAAACATCAACAATCAAATCTTTGTGTAAAATCGCTTGCTTGAATCAGAACATAGGCAAAAAAACGCAGTTTGGAGTCCAGCTGTGCATCATTCCCACCAGTCTGTTTGCCTAGTCAAAGTCCGGTTCGTTTTCTGATGCAAAACAAACAATCGAACTCTGGTCCGCCTTAAAACCTCAGCCTGGGTTTGGTTGAACTCTGGTTTAAAGCCAAGCTCCAATCCCGCTCCAAAAGCGGAAAGTGGGCTCCAGCGCAGGGCATTCTGGGTAAATAGAACCAAAACAAACATGCTAGCCTAACGCTAGCAGGAGTAGTTTTTAGCCAAAGACTAACGGTAAAATCTGATGCCACGCCGTTTTAGTTTCTATTTGGTGAAGCAGGAAGTTGCTCTCAGCGTCTCCAGAGGTTTTTGTGTCGTTTCCTTCAGTGGTTGTTGGTGCAGCGCCCCCACAGGCCAGGAGGGGAACAGGCTGGTTTGACTCAGAGCAGCTGCAGGTGGAGCAGATGGTGGAACTTTGGTCCCAACAGAACCGAGTCCATCGGACCATCAGGCTGGGAAACAGCCTGGTCTAAGTGGAAATTAGTTAACCAACTGGAACTAATTTTAAATGAATAAACCATTAACTGACAATTAAGCCTAAGTTGATGTTTTGTTTGCATCGAGTCATAACCTCAATATTAATATCGCCTGGTGTTTTCATATCTTTGCATCCGTATAAATAAAACTTTGCCTTTCTCACCTTGGACTTTCTGTCCATTCCTCCTGGTGTTCCTTCCTCTCCGCCTCCACTTCCTGCTCCTCCTTCTCTTCCCCTCTCCTCCTCCTCCTCCTCCTCTCCCGCCTCTTCCTCCTCGTCTTCCTCCTCTCCGCCCTGGCCGCCTGGCTCAGCAGCCTCCCTCCCTGGGAGTTCTGGTCTCCCAGTCCCTCCTCTCTTGGCGTCCTCCGGCTCCTCCTCCTCCTCCTCCTCCTCCTCCTCCTCCTCTCTGACCGCCTCGGCCCACTCTGCCCGACCCCGTCCTCCTGGGGGGGCTGCGGCCATCGGCTCGGCCTTTAGGACTGTCGCTCTCCTCTGACTTCTTCCGGCTGCGGGGCGTACTGGGCTTCCAGTCGTTCACAATTCTCTTGTCCTGCTGCAAACAAACACAATGCAGGAACAGATGTAGACGAATCCAAAACAATCACTGTAACACAATCGGTTCTATTGATTTCAGTTTAAAATTGTGAACTTTCAGCAGAAAACGTCTCTGAAAGCCAGAAAAAAAAAGGAGCACAAAATATTTTTTCCACCAATTAAATTGCTCCAGCTTTTTAAATGTTAGGACTGAAAAACAAATATAAGAGTCTCATATCAGTTCATATTGATAATTACTGATTAGTTCTTTGTTTTAAATGTCTGAAACTGGTGACATTTTCACTCCCACATGAAAATGGCTGTTAACAGATTCACAATTGTACACCGTGCATCTTTTGAAAAGCAGACGTGGGGCATCCTGCACAACCAACAAGAGTGCAGGAAGTGGTTTCTGGATGCAAGTCAACAATAAAACTCTTCTCTCTTCCAGTAGCCATTGTACAGCGCAGACAGCACTAAAACCAGCTGACCAAACATGCTGGAACGCAGCTTGGGTCACTGGGTAACATCTGGAACTCTCCTGGGGTTGCTAGGTAACGGCCGGAACTCTCCTGGGGTTGCTAGGTAACGGCCGGAATTTCACCGGGGTTGCTAGGTGCAACAATCAGGAGGTTTTGAAATGGCTCGTTTTTCAGACACCATTAAGCGCTTGGGTTGTTTTTATACGTACTAGAGACACAAATGAAGTTAAAAAAACGTGTAACATGTGAATTTGACAAGGCAGGTCCCTCTGAAGAGGAGTTCAAACATTTATTTTTGGATTGTAAAGGTTGCAGACTCCTGCTCTACCAGGTCCAGGAGACACAAACCAAATCTGTCTGAACTAACCCCACAGAGAAGAAATACAAACTCAAACTGATTTGCTGATGTTTAGGAAACACAAGCCTCGTTATGTTCCAATTCATCCAGACCAGGCGGCCCGCGGATTTCAAAGACCCGTTTCAGTGGAGAATAATTTCATAAAGTCCATAAACAGGAAGGAGGAGAATAGTTCAGCAGGAGCAGAAGTGAATTTCCCGGAATAAATCCGTTTGGGTGAGCCGGTGGTCTGAGTCTTTAACTTTTAATCTGTTTTAACTACATGACTCAACATCATTACATCCTCTGGGAAGCTCTGACCCAGCAGGTCCTAAACGCCGACCCACTGGACCTTTTTAAATTTACTGGTGAAACTTAAATTTAATAATAACTAAGTGTTCCAAAGATCAGCTTGTATTCATCTTTATAAAACATATTCAGTCAGTATTAAGCATCCAATATTGATATGTAAAAATGGGTAATTAGCCATCACAATGTGTTTATTCCACGCAGTGACCAGCAGGAGGCAGTGTTGGGAAACGAGCCGCAGCACTAACACTGTGGGAACATTTTGAGATTTTGTTTTTGTTCACGATTCTGTTTTTTGTAAAAATAAATCATTGTTGCTGTTTTTCTGTTTCGGTAATATAATTTGTGGTGAATGATGTGAAGCGGCTGTCAGTGAGAAGCGGGCCTGACCCCGGCCGGTTTGGACAGATCCACTGTGACCGTCAGGTTCTCCTTCTCCGTCTTCCTCCTGTCCGCTTCCGGCTCGTGTGCCCGGGGTTTCCGGGGCGTCGTCACGGCGATGCCTTCCTGCTCCGCCTTCTTCTTGTCTTCCTCAATTTCCTTTTGGGACCAACAGCAAAATTACTACCCCCCCAGAAAAACCATCACATCAACTTTATACGTTTTTAAATGTAAGCCTGCATGAACTTCAGGCTTACTGTTGTAGTTTATGCTCTTTCTCAGAGAGATGCTTTCTGTCTGGGAAACAGAAAGGATCGCTGCTGACGAACATCATCAGAGTGACAAAATATGAAAACATTAGATATTTAACAAAAACTGAAGCGTTATCGTTGTACTGTGGAGAGAGTTGTGGCTGATTCAGAGCAAAGATGGGTTTGTGCAGATAAAGGCTAATGAGGAAGGTTTCTGTTGGACAGATTCATGGGATTAAGAGAGCAGCTGTTAAAATGCCTTTACAAAGCAGCAAACAGTGATTTGAAGCTGCTGGAGCCTCAAGGTGGAGGATCCTCCAGAGCAGGGGTGGGCACTCCTGGTCCTCGAGGGCCGGTCTCCTGCAACTTTTAGATGTACCTCTAAATCAACACACCCGAGTCAAATAATGAGGTCATTAGCAGGACTCTGGAGAACTTGACTGCATTTAGCAGGTGATTCAGCTGTTGGATTCAGGTGTGTTGGACCAGGGAGACATCTAAGAGTTGCAGGACACCGGCCCTCGAGGACCAGGATTGCCCACCCCTGCTCCAGAGGCTTGCATTGGGAGTTTTTATTCTTGAGAAGAAATACTGTTCTTATGGGGAGCTTTGTTCAGTAAAATTTGATTTATACTGAAATAGTTTATGACTTGAAAATTATACTGATCATTATCTGTCTGTCTGTATGAGACTTAACTAGGTGTATTTAAAGTAGTTTTTACAGCCTAAAATTAAGATCATAACTTTATGAGAGTCTGTATAAACCGTGACAATATGTGGCATGTCCATATTAAATAATTTCTTCCTACCTGGTACCTCTTCACCAGAGCTTCATTCTTCTTCCTCAGAGCTTCAATTCGTTTGTCCAACTCTGCATCTTTCTCCTCCTTGGTCTTCAGGTCCACTGCTGAAGACTGAGAGGAGCGAAAATCAGTGAATTATGAGATGAATACTTTTCCTAAAATACAGTTTGTAGGGATGGATTTCCATCCATCACATCCCAAGTCTCTCTACTTACCATAGCTGCCTTGGACTGTGGCTTCAAATACCAGTGAAAAACTTGGTTCTGCAATGTAAGAAAAAAATTATTTTAAAACTATATTTTATTTAGTCAACATTATGAGGTTATATCATCTTTTCTATCAAGGTGATACAACCGGCCGGAGGGCCAAATCTGCACCAGTTTCCAACTGCAGTCAGAGGCCAAACAAACTCATTCTTAGGGCCACTAATGGCCCCCGGGCCGCACTTTGGACACCCCTATGTCAGATGAACATTTAATGAATGTAGTTAATGGATACGTTTTATATTGAAAGAAGTGAACTTGTGAAAATGTCTGAATTGGTTTGTAATCATTCATTTTCATTTTAGCCAGTGAAATATTAGATGCGTTTTCACACAGCAACACACATGAATAAATCCTTCATGCGTTTCCAAAGCTTCTCTAAGCGTCTTAGAGCTGCGCTAAGATCATAACTACATTCAAACTAACTGAGCCTCCGGGGTCACACACACAGTCTCTAATGGGCACAGACCCTCAATAAGCCCGTGTTTTGTTCTTAATAACCAGCAGCAGTGATGTATTTGTTTGTCTACATGTAATTCTGGCAACATGAGCCATGTCTGAGCAGTTTCAAACCGCCAAACCTCCATTTAAACCAAACGCAAACGTCAGCAACACCGAGAAATGGCAGTTAGCACGCGTTCATATCTGTAAAAGTCACTCGGGTTTTCATATTTACCTGCTTTAAGGAGCGTTTAAAGGCAGCTAAATGCTCCTCGATGTCTTCATTATTGGTTACGAGCTAGCTTCTGCTAACTTCCTGCCAAATAATGACCCGCTCGGCAGATTTAAAGGGCCAGTGCTATTCGTTAGCCGCCGGCGATACAAACACGGACACTTATTACCGCACCGGCAGCAAAACACGGACTGTTTCAAATCAATTTGAACGGTTGGAAACAAATATAAAACGTAAGAAATAAAATAAATAAATAAACTACATGTAATGATATATTTTGACCACTAGATGGCGGGAGAGGCTAGCTACTAAACTTCACCTGACGAAGCAACGGTAGTCTGGATAAAAGGTGCCGCCCCAATTCTTAAAGGTACACACACCCAAAAAAATGTCTGAAACGTATAAAACCTACAATTATTTTAGTTTTAAAAATTCTGCAAAAGATGGAATAATGGTACAAAATAAATAAATAAATAAATAAATAAATAAATAAATAAATAAATAAATAAATAAATAAATAATTCAGCAAACATTTTATTTAAAATCTCCAGAGAAGCAGAATAGCTCTCTCTGTTCAATACTAACAATCACAGTAAATTCTGCAAAAGGGAGAAAAACATGCAACACAGAGCTAAGCTTTAATTTTATCAGATATACAGTATCTTTATTTGACTTTCTGATTGTTTTCAACACTTAACACAGTCAGTATTAAGCAATAAACACTTAATACTGACTGTTAAGTGTTTATCGGAGAGACACTCAGGCAGAAAAAAACTGTTTCTCTTGTAAAAGTAGCACATTTTAGTGCTGCCCTGAAGGTAAAGAACTAAACAGTTTGTGTCCAGGATGTGTGGGGTCTGCAGAGATGCTCTTTTCCTTTATGCTAATAAACAGAGGTCAATTGTAATATTGTGACCAGTCAGCTAAAGCAAATTCTATAGAGCAGACAAACAAAAAACAGAAATGTAAATATTTTGAGAACATATTTCTCAACATAACAGAAAAAAAATGAAAGCAGAAAACGTAACGACATCCAACAATTTCTTTCTAGTACGTAGCTGTTGTGAAGGTGTACTGCTAGTTCGCTAACAGGTATGGATATTAGTACACAGATGGATAAATAGATACATTTGTAGCATAGAAATAGCTCATAAGACAAAGAACAATAGTATTTACGTCTGTCACAATGAGTAAGCCTTTTTCATTAGTCTCCACCTGGAGGGATGATGCACCTGTTATGAGTCTAATCAACCTGGACAGAGAAAACCACAAGGTGGATAAAGCTGATTATTCGATTAAATGGGACTCAGTACAAAAAACAAAACAGATTTCTCAAAAGCAGCTGCAGTATTTTACGTGGCTTTAAAATGCCACTTATTTACCTCTCAGCATCAGCGCCGTCTCATGTAAACAACCACTATCATGTGGCCCAGTTTCAGCAGGGACAGTCAAAACAAACAGCCAGCTTGTTGTTGCTTGTTGTTAGGCAGAACACTGAGTAATGACCACGCAGGATTTGCTAATCGCCTGATAACATCTTGAAACCGGAGCTGCTGTTTCTGCACCATCATATCAGGAGAAGTAACGCTGAGGAGCTGCCGCCTGCGTTCAGGTGCAGACAGGTGAGGAGACGTGTCAGACAGCAGCATAGATTACTCTGATAAGACTATTGTCACTGACAGAAGCCGGGTTTCCTCCAAATGCAAATAAATTCAACGCAACCAACCAAGGTTTATAATTTAAACTACATGCATGTGTCACAATTGTTATGAAAGACTTTACTTTAAAATCGATTCAAGGTGAGTATAGTACCCACAAATTGTACTTAAGGAAAAGTACCAGTACTTCAACATATTTGTACGCAAGTAAGAGTAAAAAAGTATTTGTTAAAAAGTCTAGACGAGTTCTGAGTAACTGATCAAATGATCAGTCGTTGAATTTGTCCATCTGATGATGACATCATCAGGTGGACAAACATATAAAGTTAAGTGAAATTTTTGGTGCTTTAAGAACAAAAATGGCAATAATTTGTTAGTTTAAGTAACACAAAATAACAAGAAAATTTTTCCAAATCAGTTTCTGTCGAAACAAAAACGTATGAAACTTGAACAGAAACTGCAGGTGTGAGTCTGAGTCTGGTGAATTTTTGGGTTGTTTTTCATTAATGGGTGGAAAATCCAGAAATTTTACTGAAGTAAGAGAAAAAGTAAGAAGTGCAGTGTGGTAAAAATACGACAAAAAGTAATTTTTTTTTCCCTAAAAAGTTACTCAAATAAATGTAATTGATGAATGTAATTAGTTACTACCCGACTCTGAAGTTGGTTAAAGCTGCAGCATGCAACTTTCATTAAAAAATATGTTTTTTCCGTATTTGTTCAAACTGTCACCAAGTTGAGTCAGTTTGTTATGAGGCAGATAATCTGTGAAAAGATCAACAATCTTCTCCTCTTCCTCCTGAGTTGCTTTTACCGTCTTGCAAATAATGCAGCGTCCAGATTAAAAACAGCCAATCAGAGCCTGGGGGCGGGTCTTAGTGCTGTCAATCAATCTCATGTACTACATGATAACTGTGCTAAACAACTTAACATTAGAGGAAAATTGTTTGTTTTATGATCATTGTGTTGTAATTTCCTTGTTTAGTGTTTATTGTTTGAATGTGTTGTATTTACTGACAAAACTTGTGTAGTTAAATCATTTTAATCTTGTTTGCATAGCTGTTGTTTGTTTTTAGTGTCCAGGGACAACACATAAAAAAAAGCTGTTTAGCTATTTCTGACACATTTACAGAATAAAATGTTAATTAATGTGCATTGTGCTTCCCAAATAAATAAAATAAAAACAATGAATTACTGAAGAAGCTGTGAAACATCTGATAATTACATAAATAAAAATAAATGTCTGGCTATTACCAACTATTAAACATGTTAAATATATAATAGCACAATAAAAAGATTTACATCAGTGGAACTTCAGCAGATATTTTGCTCATTTGGAAAGAGGAAGAGTGAATCACATTTGAGTCGTCGGTTTAATCTGCCAACCACAGATAAGACACAAACTGCTCATATATGGCTTTACATAATCCGCCTTTAAAAAAAACAGAGGATTATCCCTTAATAACTTAATTATGACTTGGTTAGATGAGATTAAACCTCATGACACACAGTTATAGGAAACATTTCTGTTAGTTTCCTACTAGCTCAAAACTAACCCAGCTGTTCCAGTTGGAAATGGGAAACCAGTGGACCTGTTGACTCTGGCTTATGCTTCATCTATCACACATGGGCTCCAATGAGCCCAAACTCCACTGCTAACTTCAGCCGTTACCAGCCGTGTAAGCAGGCTGCACAGTGGCGCTGTGGTAGAAGGTCCTGGGTTCGATTCCCAAACATGGAGTTTGCATGTTCTCCCTGTGCATGTTGGCTTCTCTCCAGCTTCTTCCCACAGACAAAAAAAAAAAATACATGACTGTCAGGCTAATTGGTTAAATGCTTGTTAGCTGTGAGTGTGCATGGTTGTCCTGTTTGTCTCTGTGTTGCCCTGCAATGGACTGGTGACCTGCCCAGGGTGACCCCGCCTCCCGCCCAGTGACATCTGGAGATAGGCACCAGCACCCCTCCTAGAATAGGGGTGGATGGACGGACGGACGGACGGACGGACGGACGGACGGACGGACGGACGGACGGACGGACGGACGGACGGACGGACGGACGGACGGACGGACAAGCTAATAGAAATGTTTCGTGCAGCAGAATAATTGCAGCGTGCCACATCATGTGGCTACAAAACCATCTCAGTCGACTCTAAAATGACTCCTTTTGTGATTTTGATTCAAGACATTTTTACATTTTAAGATTCCTTCACATTCATTTCCTCTGTGCTTGAGCATCAGCAAAGCCCAGACAATTGCAAAAACTTTTTGGACCACTAAACTTTTCACTTTTTGGCTCGAACTTGGCGTCTCAGTTGACAAAGCAACTAAAGCTTTAATCCTTCTTGCTCCTGACTTATTAATTGGGAGGCTTATGTCACCCAGCGAGGCAGGTCAGCGAGAGTACATGCATTTCAGATTAATCACGGCTTAATTAACCTGGAGCTCTGGTTTGAAATGGTGCCCTGGTGGAGAGCTGTGGGTCCCCTTTCAGCCTGGATACAGGGCCTGGCTGGGCGGACCTGATGAGCTCATTGTTGTCAGAGCTAAACAACGGCCTCCCCGGGGACGACACAAGAACCCCCGAGCGTCCCTGATCACGCAGCGAGGAAAGTGACGGTGGTTTCGCCTGTTGATGTAAACAAGCAGCACTCTGGGGTTTAAGTCACCAATATCAGAGGCTGCGCCGCGTGTCACCGGGCAGATGCTACGGATGATGACTTCACTTGTGAAGGGGGAAGTCGACAAGTTTCCTCTGAGAAATCTGAAAACTTTCCAACATCACTGACCTTCACTTCTGCCTTACATGGCGGCTTGCTCAACGGATCCTCAGCTGCTTCTCTATTTATAGCCCGGTTAGAAATAACTAGGATTCACACACAAGAAATAAAAATATCAAGCTTAGCAGAAAAACAAATAAAATAAAAATTCATCCAATCCTACTAAAGAAAGATTTGACTAAAGTAAAGATTAGATGAAGCCAACATTCAAACTCCAAACTGCACAAACAAACAAATACAACAGAAATCTCAGCAAACAGAAAATAGAAACAAAAACCTACAATCAACAAAAAAAGCAAACAAAAATGCTGCGACCGCAGACCAAACGCTTCAACACATTAAACACCAGCAGAAGGGAAACTTCTGCAAATATAAAAGGTAATTGTGCCAGACACCGCGGGGGGCCGTGGTCTCCTGGGACCGTTTGGACCTGACATAATCCAAACCAAATGATGGGAAATTTCATATTCAAACCAGAAACGGAGTCGTGTGCAAACGGCCAGGATGTGCTGCAGATGCACATTCCTCCACGCTGCGGTGACCCGACCTATCATAACAGGGATCCGTTTGGCTGACACACATACATGCACAAACACAGCAGGTCCATCTGTCCAAATGAATGAGGTAACGGTGCCGACACCTTTCCTCCCCCCTCACAGGAACCGTCCGTCACATTTATTCACAGCAAACTCTTCATTGTGTTCTCTGCTCTGCAGTCAGTGAACAATAATCATTTCAGTTTCAAACCCACTGAGCTGTTAAAGAAAGTCAGGAGATTTAGATTTGGCACTTTTGGACGGATATTCACCAAAAAAATCAAAAAAGTTAAATTAATTTAAAATTTGTTCTGCATCCTCTGAGATCTCAAGTGGAATTTATGTTAAATGTTCTAATACTTTGTTAATTTACATTTCTGTGAGGATTTTACTTGAGGTTTTGTTGCAGACCTCGGACATCATCTGAACTTCAGTCCGTTTCTCTGGAAAGTCCGGTTCGGTTGTTGAGGTGTGAACGCGAATCAAACTCTGGTCCGCTTACAAACCTCAGTCTAGGTTTACTTTAAATGAACTCTGGTTCAGTTCAAATACATCTGTGGAAACAAGCAGAAAGGAGACCGCTCTGAAAGCAGGAAGTGGACTACAGTGCAAAGCATTCTGGGTAAATACAACCAAAACAAAACCTGCATGTCTAGAACTTAGGGAGCCTATCAGGGCCTCTGCAGATTGAAAAAAGGAATAAATTTATATATAAAACTCAGAAAGTTTGAGATTTAAGAAGTTTCTAGAAAAATTTTCTGAATTTTACATTATTCTCAGAAATGCTCTAAAAAAACTAGGAAACTTGTTTTTCTTTTAAAACTGAAAATTTTCAAAAATTTCCTACTTTTGATGCTCAGAAATGTCCCAATTTTTTTTTTTATGAAATATTGCTCTGAGTGATCTAAATTTTAAAAAATTGTCAGAAATTTTAAACCATTCAAACTTTCTGAAATGTCAGATTTTTTTTCTGAAATAATTTTCTGAGTTTTCTGGCAGAAATGTTCTCTTCCTTTTTTTCTCTGTGTACAGTGGCTCTGATATGATGTCATGCTGACTTCCTGTCTTCACTTTGCAAATATTCCATCTCATAGGAACATCCTTTGCTGCCAATTACTACAGCGCCAGGAAATAATTAGTTTATAGCAGGTGAGGAAAAGAAAAAGGGAAAAAATTAAAATTAAATGCAAAAATTGTTTTATTTGTCTTATAAGCCAGAATGAATGAACAAAATGGTGAAACTTGAGTTAATTTTGGAGTAAAACACACATTTTTCTCTCTCAGAGATTACAGCTGGCCTGCTACAGTCATCAGCAGGGATGGGGGGGGGCAACATGAGGTCATTGCTGCAACCCAAACAGTGGCTCAGCTTTCAGCCGAGGTGACAAACGCCGAGGCTGTCTGCTTTGGTTACTGCAAAGCAAACAGCAGCTAAACACACACGGCGGGGATTCCTCAGCAGGACAGGCGACACACTCATCATGTCTCACAATCCAGAAAACCTCAACAGAGAGCAAAGTTAACCAGACCCAGTTCAAGGCTGGACTTCAAGAGACACAACAAGACACACTGGAAATGCAGAACTGACCAAAAATATCAATAGATATTTTATTTCAGGAATTAACATGCGAATAAGAGTGTGTGTATGTGTGTGTGTGTACCAGGTTTTCATATCCTTATGGGAACCTTTTTCTGTCTGCAATGTGGGGTTATGGAGACCATTTCTCCTTGTGGGGACATTTTCTTGATCCCCATGAGGGAAATTGTTGGTTAGCGGTTCAGTCTGAGACGTTTAGGGTTAGGATTCGGGTCAGGGTTCGGGTCGGGGTCAGGGGTCAGGGTTAGGGTTAGGGTTAGGCTGTAGAAATTAATGGAAGTCAAGTGATTAAAATACAACTGTATGTGTGTGTGCGTAATTCCCTCCTCACACACACATTGATTAAAAAATGTCACGATTTAAACTCAGTATTTTCTCAGCCAGCTAAATATTTAGTTTTCCAACTAAATATTTAATTAGAGAGCTCCAATATTTAACTTTAACTCGATTTGTAGTTTGCAACCTAAACATTTAGAAGCAAGCTAAATTTATAGCTGGTGACTAACTACGCACTTAAAAGCTTAATATTTAGTTAATAAGCTAAATATTTGGTTCACTGCAAATATAAGTTTGGAGCTTAGCTGTTTAGTTTTGAAGCTAAATAATTAGATGGGAGCTAAATATTTATCTCACTAACTAAATATTAAACATTTATCTCACTAACTAAATATTTTGTTTGAATTTGTGATTAAAACACTTAAAATAATTTCTAAATGAACCCGGAGCCAACAAACTAATGTACTAATCCTGGATCTGTGTCATCATACTGAGGCGTGGCTGATGAGCAGATATTTCATTCTGCTGCACAGAAAGGCTCATATCCAGTTAAATGTGTCATTTGGTTGAATTGGAGATTAAATATCTTGTGGTTTGAAGGTTTAAAACAAGCAAAGCATTCCTGTTGGCGGCTTAAGAAGAAAACATCCGAGTGGCTTAAATTAGTTGAAAAGCAGCTTGTTTGGTGTTTTTATGAAACAGCTGATGAAGATCCAGCATTTTGCTGACAAGTAGGTGGAGAAAATATAGCCTGATTGTCAGGGAGAAAACCCAGAGCAGGTGCCACTGCAGACATGAGACCCACGGTAGCAGATCTCATTTACATCCTTATCACAACCACACAGGTATAGATTACCTGTCGGAGGGTGTGTGTGTGTATAAACCTTATCTGGTGCCGTCATACTGTCTCTCTGCAGCATGACTGCACTCAGGTTACATTGAATACCCTCTAAATCCAATCACACACTTTGGAGGACAATAAACAATACTGGTGATGCAGCTTGGAACCCAAACCCTGGCAGCTGACTTCATCCCAGGTGGCATCGGCCCCGGCAGGCGTTCGGGCCGCAGCGGTTCCGCCGCCACCTGCAGGAAGGGCGTCAGAAAAGAGCCGGAAAGTACGAAAAGCACTCACGCACCTCTGCAGCTCTGAACCGTTAAAAAAGTTGATAAAAAAATCCCAAAACAACACAAACAAAAAGTCTTTCTTTTAACTGATGAAATATAGACTTAAAAAACATTAAAGTACATCAAAGCAAATAGATTTTACCTCAATAATTAGAGCAAAATTGTGAAAGTCCATCTCATTTTACGTTTACCATTACGATATTCCTCTAATGTCAAAAAACACCAAACTTGTAATGTCAGCAGCCCGTTACCTAGCAACCCCAACAGAACCCAGACCGTCACCTAGCAACCTAAGCTGAGCTCCCGCAGGTTTGGTCAAATGGTTTTAAAGCCTTATGTACAATGGCTGCTGGAAAAGGCAAGCGCTGTCACTGCAAAATAATACCTTAATATTCATTTCTAAAAGTTCCTCTAACAGATAATTTTACTTAAAACAAGACATTTTCCCCATTTTATAAGTGAAATAATCTGCCAGTGGAACTAGAACTTTTTCGTCTGTATTAAGGAATTATTGACTTTAAAAGAAGCTTATTTGTCTTGCTGAAAAGTTAGTTTAGACTTATTTCAATTTGCACTGATATTAAACCAGAAACATTTGAAAATATTGTGTTTTTGCAGTGCTGCTGTTGACTCATCATCCAGAAACCACTTGCTGCATTTTTGTTGGTTGTGCAGAAGGCTCCACTTCTGCTTTTCAAAGATGTATGGTTGTATAATTACACATCTGTTTGCAGCCATTTTCATGTGCGAGTGTAAATGTTGAGTTGGGGGGTCGTGACCGGCAGCAGCTGATTTGGACTTAAAGTGACAGTGACGCTAAAACAGATCATCCTGAAAGGAGCTGGACATGATCAGAATAAAACCTCTGGAAGCGTAACAAGTCATCTTTAATGTTATTTTCTTTTTGTCTTTGATTTTAAAGCACATCTGGTTCCTTATGTTTGAATTTTTCCATAATATAAACAAGCTTACATTGCCCTTTTTTTGTTTCTAGATGTTATTAAAAACAGAATCTTTGTTGTTCACAATAACCCAGCATCTACATTTTTTAAAATAATGTGCGACAAAGCAGGATGAGTGTATAATTTCTGCCTCAGAGACATAAACATTCATTATCCCGTCGTTGCAACATTTCTTCTCTCGTGCAGAAGTGAAAGCTGCAGCAGGATATTTGCCTCGGCATGTACCTGAGAGAGGCTCCGCCCCCTTAAACCCAAACAAACCCGGGGTTCTGTCTCATGCCCTGCAGCTGAGAGGCCTTCCATAGGACAATAAAGGTCAAAGGTCGGGATGGGAGGGGGTGTTCCAGGTCTGTTTAGGATGCTAATAATATGCAGGGTTCTCGCTGTTGCAGTGCTGCCCCTTTATTTACTCCGAGTTTAATGAAATAATAATTATGAGGGGAAAATAACACAACATTTTTGTTTTACTTTATTTAATTATTTTTAGATTTTATTTGTATTAATTACTTTTTATTTTATTTTGAGTCATGTATTTAAAATTTCATTTTATTTTTAGTAACCAATTTATTATTTACTTGTACAACAAAGCTGTTTTTTATTATGATTTACACATTAGATGCTATAAATATTCTGTCTTTTTATCTATTAAGTGTTTAATTTTATTTTTAGTTACTTATTGATTTTGTTTATTATATACCAAAAACAATTTTAAATGATAACTTAGACACTAAATGCTACAAACTCTATCTTACTTTACCTGGCAGTTGCGTAACCGTGGCAACACGGTGTAGCTTTTACACCTTGGGGCTGCTGATTAGCATAGCTAAAGCTCAAACTACGACGCCAAATCCAGGAGAAGCTGAAAAGGTTTTCCAACAAAGAGATTTAAAGAGGAGCAGCAAACGCAAAGGAGGTGGATAAGCAGTGCCAGCAACAATCCGACATGCTGTGAAATACCGTCTCTGTTGACAATCATGAGATTGTAACATATAAACTTCACTCTTCAGTCAGAGGCTTCTTCAGGTTTGCTGCGAGACTGACTGCTACTGGAGATCCTTGTGTATGATGTGAGTTATAACATTTATTTTCCCTTTGGGGAATTTAAATTTAAAACCCCTCAGAATCAGTTTCAAATATTAACTTTTAATTCAGAATATAGTAAATTAAGGATAAACATGTTTGCAAAGCTGCATCTAAATGATGAAGCACAAGATTCATCGATTAATCTGTATTTATTCTGTACAAATAATCATGCAAAATCCACATTCATAAGTGAAAATGACCAAAACATAGATTAATTTGCCTCTTACTGTCAAAAAAGTGTTGGAATGTCTTTGCATAAATCATTAACCAATACAAATCAACACTAGAAGAGCTGATAAACACTTTCAGTGAAGTGTTTACTGAAGGCTGACTCATCCTCTCCTCACACACAAACTTTACAAGCTGCTGAAAACGGGTGTAAAACTGAGAGGAAATTAGGTTGGTGGAAGAAAGGAGGGGTTTGTTTTCACTGGGGTGTGGGTGGTGTGTGTGCAGGGCTGTGATGAGGAAATACCCCACAACTTCACTGTGGTGGAGGGAAGGAGGAGGGGGAAGATTCATAATCAGATTCATAAAGCGTTAATTTATTGGCTGCTGACTTTCGAAATGAGCAAAAATGATGAAAATTAAACATTTTCTCCCAGTTTTTTTTGTTGTTGTTAAAATAGTCTGCGAGAGAGAGGAAAGGAGAGACAGCAGCATCCTGCGTGGGAGCATGTCAGCACTTGTTATGAAGGAGAACCGGAAGTCAGATCACATCACTTCACAATAAAAGCACTTAGACAATAACAGGACACTTTGCTGCTGAGCAACAAATGAATTGGCCTGAATCTCTCTCTAGTTTTTCTCCTTGAATACGGATTAAATTTGGCTTTTATGAGACTTTTTGCCCTTTTTTAAACGTTTGAATCCATATCTTGGTGGTTTACAAAATGTTGCTTCCGCACAGCAAAAATGTTAAAATGTATATTTAAAATGAGGAGCTGAGTGTTCATACATTTCCTGTCATTTTTATTCACCTTTAATAACTGAATCATACAGTGTATTATTAGTACATGCTTTAAAAAGTGTTTATGGCAATTAATTTAAACTTAAATGTATTTTACATACCACTCTCTCTTAGAATATATATTCTAATTAATTAAGAAATAAAAATATGTTTTGGTTTGGGGATAAGTGAAGACTTACCGTCAGTTATTATTCAAAGTAAATTTACAGGTTAAACATCTAATTAATGATTTATGATGCCAAACTCTACATGTTTAGAAGTAATCAACAGCAATAAATTGATTAATGAATGAAAACTTTTTTAGTAGGTGGGAAATACATATGTTAGAGAAACAACATAAACAAATAAATAAATATCCTCGTTACAGAATCACACCTGGGTCTTGGTCATAAGTGGACGTAATAAACAGAAAACAAACCAATAAATTACATTCTATTCAAGTCAACTTAATTTCAATTTAGAGTCAAACACATAAAGAACAAAAATGAGAAGAAGAAAAAAATTCCCCAGCATAAAAACAAAAAAAGAAAAAGGGAAAAAAATCTATACTGTAATTTACATATTTGAAATTGGGTGTAAATAAATAAATAAGAAATGACACAAACTTATAATTCATTTAGGATTAAAACATTTTATTTAAGACCAGTTTTTTTTAAATAAATGATTAGCACTACCTACTTGAAATAAATTTAAAATAAGTCAATAAATAAATAAATAAACTGGGGTAATTAGTTATTTTCTATTAGCCTCTGCTAGCTAGCATTAACTCCTACCTAGCAGGCGGAAGCATTTTATTTTGATAGGGCAGAAGCGGAAGCAGTTCGCGGCAGCGCCGTTGTCTTCTCTTTTGACAGCAGCCTTATAGCGCCGGAGCAGCAGAGCCAAACATCAGACCGACCTCCACGCAGAAACAGTGTCTCCGCGTCTGGATGGGTCACCCGGCGTCGAAACAGCCGCCATCCCGGAGCTCCTGATCCCGACTCGCTTTCCCGCCAGCAGCCTGGACTCTACTCCCATGTTCTGATCCGAATCCTGGGCTGGATCTTCTGGAACGTTCAGTTCTCTCGAATGTCCACCTTGTTCTCCCCGCCGCAGCAGCATCCGCAGACCGCAGCAACACGGATCCCGTTCAGCAAGTAAGTGGACGGATGGAGGCTGAAGTTGAGGCTCTGACAGCGCAATGTTGCGTCATCCCTGCAGCCGTGCGAGGAAAACGCGCCGTCAGCTGAATCCGATGTGACGTTAAGCTGATTCTTGCTCTGCACAGTCGATCTGGAGACCCAGATACTGAAGCCCGGATCGCGGCTGGTCAGTGCGCTGATGCTGCCGTCGCTTTGTCAGACATGCCTAGACATGTCGGGCCAGAAAAGGGACAGAAACTCCCAAATATGCGCCCTTCTAAATTAATATTTACTATTAAACTGCACGGGAAAGCAGTAAATATACTTACAGTAAATATTCTTCAATAATCAAATAAAATGTTATGTTGAAAAATGTTTTTTTTTTTTTTTTAAATAAGCTGTTTTAGTAAACAAAACATTAATGTTGCATTTCATAGCGGTTTTTACAGCTTCAGAAATAAAAATGATCATAATTTGTGAGTTTTTCCCCATTTAGTCAAAATGTACGCGCTCCCTCGTGCACGTATTTGTTTACAAACAAGTCTCGTGCCCAGGCAGACGGCGCGTCTGCTGCCACCTGGCGGTGAACTGTTGAATCGAGGTTCGCAGGTGAAGCTGGATCTAAAAATAGATAAATGAATTTAACTCTCACTTCTAACAGATTTGTGATATAATTTTGTTTTTACTCATTAAATTAATTTATTCTACAATTTTAACTAATGTTTTGGTTGTTTGATGATTTTTTTAAACTTCTAAATAATGTTCAGCTTTATTTTCATTTCACTTTATTCCTTAATGTTTCTCTACTTATATTTTAGCTCTGTATTTTGTTAATTTTTCTCAGTTAAATTCATTAATTATTTTTTTAAAGACTAGGGACATTGTCAGCCCGATGAATTTAGGTTCCATTATTTGTGCATTTTGCATGTAATAGCCCAGATATATGCTATTTATTAACTGCAAATGTGCTTAATACTTTCATTTATAGAAAAAAAGATTTGTCAAGTTAGTTATTTGTGTAAAATCCAAAAGCCAGTTGGTCTGATCAGTTATTCTGAAAAAACTGTGAGTTATTGATAATTGATAGGCTTTGAAAGGAAGTTTTGTTTTGCTGAGACGTCATGATCCATATTGAGTTATTTAGAATATCATCCAGTTACCAGTGTTAGGTGTACTTTAGGAGTTTTGTAGCTTTTTGAGAGGATAATGTTTTTATCATTATATTAGGTTAAAATGGTCTCAAAACGATAATATTTTCATGTATCACAATCATTTCTGTGATCATTTATCAGTCAGCAATATTTGTTATGGTGACAGACCAATTCTACACAACCAGAGTAGACCAGACTCGTTGATGTTAGCAGCTGGTGTAAAATGTGCATTTATGTCTTTTCTGGACCATTTAGGCTCCCGTTGAGATGGCCCGAGCAGAAACCATCGAGACTGCCGGAGAAAATGGAGGCGGACGAAACGGCCCGCTGTCTCTGCGCAACACCTGCCGCATGGAGCTACCCCAACCAATCCACAACGGGTCAGGCCCGCGGACTGAACCCAGCGTCCACAGCAGCCGCCCCCACAGGGAGCCACTGCCGGGCCTCTACCTGCCAAACCAGCTGCCTTACGCCCGCCCAGAGGGCCACCAGCAGCCGCCGGCGTTATCGGCGACGCCTTCCTGTCGCCTGGAAACCAGCCGGAGATCCACTGGCAGTGACTCGTCACAAGGAGAACCGGGTAAGAAACTGGTAATTACTCCAAACGACAAGAACCAGGTCTGTCAGGTTTGTTCAGGCGAGAAAAGTGTTTTAAAAAAGAGTCGGACAGAACTCAATAAATCAATAACTATGTACATCGCCATAGAAACGTGATCAATATCAATTGATAATACGTCTGATAGAACAGGAGTAGCTGCTCAACTTCTCACAGCTAGCTAAGCTAGGTTGGTGGAATCAACTAAGTCCCTCCCTCTTTGGTTACCTAGCAACAACCTGCTGAGTAACTTACTGCAGCAGTTTAAGGTTTTGTCTCATAACTGCTCAAAAATAAAAAATAAAAAATGACGACATGGCGTAAAAACTGGATTAAACAGGAAATACCACCAGTTTGGCTTCAGATACTTAAAAAACGAATCAATAATGATCAATCAACTGAAACAAACATATATTGTGTTCTGATTTTCAGCCATATTGACCTAAACAGAACCTAAACCTAATAATAGTAATGACAAGCTGTTGCCATATCTGAAGTATGTGATCAGTTTTGAGTAACAGGAAAGGCAGGAAAGCGAAACTGGTTTCAGAGCATGTTGATATGACTTAAAGTTTTATGACCATATTTTGTAGTTCTATTATAATTAGGCTTGTCGCGACAAATTAATTAATCGCATGACAAATTAAAACAAACTCAATAATTTCCCTTTACATGATTTGTTGTCTTTTCTTTGATATTCAGCCTCATGTTTTTGATTCAACCAGCTCTTGTTTTGAAGGACAGCCTTTGTTTACGCAGACTCCATAATTCATTTTATTGCTTGTTTCTGTTGTTTTATTTATTTGGGAGCAAATTATTGTCCAGGAAAATTTGTCATTGTGACTGCCCTAATTATGATAACGATAAAAGTGATGATAAGAACTGATTATTACTAGATAACTGTATGGCTGTGACTGCATGACACTGCATTCATAGTCCCAGAAACACAAATGATGGTCTTGAAAGACATTCCCAGTTCTAATGTGCGTCACATAAATGTAAGCCAGACATATTTTCAAATTAATTGATATCTAGTGATACAAGCTGCATTTCATTTCAAATCTGCACAAAACTTTGACGATATTCGACTAATAGCACAGAAACTACATTTCCCAACTGCTGTGTCTCTATTGAATGAGAAAGGCAATTATAATCACTTGGGAATAAGATTTTTCACGCGATATGTAATTAAAAAGATGCTGCACCATCATTCTCATACCACTTCCTGTCGCCTTCTTCTTTGTGGTTTCCGCCAGTAGTAGCATCCTGTTGTTGATCATGTGACTCGTGTTTCCATTGCAGTTTTGCAGAATAAACCGTTTCCAAAACTTTTTCACAGCAAATGAGTTTTTTCTAAATTGGTTTTCATTCAGCAAATGTATTTTCAAAACGTGAAACTGCACAATTATATGATCAATGGAAACAGAGCTATTCTAACATCTCTCAGATTAAAGCTTTACTCCCTCCACAAAGGTTAGGCCCTGAAGTAAAAACGCTGGAAATATTAACTACTCCAAAGAAACCCAAACAACTCTCCCATTAAGTGTAACCTTTGACCTCGCAGCCGAGACTAACCGGTAATAAAAGGAGAACACTGTTATGAAATGTCAGGCGTGACTGAAGCACAGAGGACAGTTTGACTTTTGGACCTCCACCCTAAAGTAAATACGAGCGTTATCAGTTAGCAGGACCGTATCGGTTATGTGGGAGTCGCACTCGAGGCTTCAGTTTGTTTGGGTTGGACGGTGATGATGGATGATGATGATGATGATGATGATGATGATGATGAAGAAGTGTCTTGCAGTTAAGTTGTAAGAGGACAAACACTGCAAAAGTATTTTTTGTCTGGTTTCCAGTGAAAATAAAACTTAAAAGTAACTTTCTGCCAAACAGCTCGTTTTGAGTCAATAATTTCATAATACTGATTAAAAAGTAAAATTTTCACTGGCAGATTATTTCACTTAGAAAATGGGAAATAAGTGTAGCTGGTACTTTTTCATTAATAATAAGGATTAATTGACTTAAAACAAGCTTCTGAAGTTTGTTGTGTTTTATTTTAAGTGTAATCTGTATCTGCACTAGAAATTAGACTGAAATACTTGGTAAGATTTTGTGTTTTTGCAGTAATTTGTAGCATGAAGGAAGCATTCATTTTAATAACAAAAGCTAAAATCTCAGAGTCAAACACTTCATGGAAACCTTTTCCCATTTTCAGGAACTAAATCCAAACACATTGAAACACTGCAAAAACAAACTCTAACCAAGTGTTTTTGATTTCCCGTCAAGTTTCTATTGGAAATACCTCAGCATGCTTGAAACAAGACTAAACTAATTTATCAGTTGCTTTTCAGCAAATAGGAGCTTCTTTTACTGAAAAAGTACAAGTTAAACTGGCAGATTATTTCACTTGGGACGAGACATTTTTCTTATAAGTGGAATAATCTGCCAGTGCAATTAGAACGGCGTTGCTAGGTAACAGCCTGGACTTAGCCGGGGTTGCTAGGTAACGGCTCAGTGCCCATGGATTATGAAATAAGTGGAGTAATCCAGAACTTTTTCCATCAATGTTAAGGAATCATTTACTTAGAAAAAGCTCCTCTGTTGCTGAAAAGTTAAGTTTTGTCTTAATTCAAGCGAGCTGAGATATTTGCACTAGAAGGAAGATGAAAGCACTTGGTAAGACTTTGTGTTTTTGCAGTGCATAAGCAGAATGGACAGCCATTACGAAGCTGGTCAGGCGTGAGGACTGACGTGTGCAGTTGGTAATTAAAGTGTCAATAATCTGAAGGGAGACTCTAATGTGTTTGTGACGGAGGACGGTTGGTGTTTGGTTGGCTCAGGGCCAGCCTGCAGGGAGACATCTTTAACAATGTGAGCCGAGAGGGAGCTCCGCCTCCTTCAGCTGTGGGTCAGCTGTGCAGAGAGGCATGTTCAGACTTGCCCATGCAACCTGACAGAATAAAGAAATCTGCTGCACTTCCTTGAGCTTCAGCAAGTCAACTAGTCAGACTGCATTTCTCCAGCCAATCAGGCTCAGAAAGGTTTTCAAAGAATACAATAATGGAAGGTATTTTATAATTTGTGTTCAAATGTGTGAGTAAATCTGGCTTGCTTCTTTTTTTTAGAAAACACAATGTGAAAGATTTCGTTTAAAGAAAGAACAGTATTCTGTTATTTTCTGGTTTTGCTGTTAGGAGAAGGGAAAATATTTCTACCAATCCTTGGATTTGTGTCTTACTAAAATAAGACAACATGTTCAAGTAACTTTTCTTAATTCCCTCAATGTTGGTGAAAAAGTTGAAAAGTTAACTGTAAAACATCCGTTTGGTAGATTTTATCTTCTAAAGTGGCTTCTAGTTTTCAGACATGTTGACATAAGTAAAGCTGAAGTCTTTGTTTATGCAACTGAATAAACTGCAACCACCAGGGATTTATGCATTAAAATCTGCCATCAGTTTGATGAAGATGAAATATTATATCAGAAAGTTTTCAACCAAAAACAGGAAAATGATTCTGTTATTGATTCTGATTGGATCCACGTTCTGTTGGTGTTTGATTTATTACATTATTAGGTTTTTAACTGTGTCCACGTAATAAAACAAGCAGTCACCAGATATTTTCTTCTCTATTTTTTGCATCATTTGGTTTTTTTGTTAACGAGCCCAAAGCTGCAGACATCCCAGCCCTCATGTGTCTCATCTGACTGGTCTGGGGGTCTCATGTCGCTCCATCAAGCGGTCAGGTTCATCCTTAGCCCCGCCTCTTTTCCTCTAATTCATCCTATCGCAGCTCAGCCCCCCTGCGCTCTCCTCCAATCACACGCAGACATCTCTGTGAGTCAGAGTTACCTTGGCAACAAGCCAGGGTTTTCCTGTTTATTCGGGGTTTTATTTGCCTCTGCTCTCTTTTTTTGCCCCTTCTTCGTCTCCCTGGATCGTTTGTAATCTTCCCAACAAAGCAGATGACGTCTTTAAAACAAAAAAAGGAAGCAAAGCTTGGACAAAGCATAAAAAAATAGTGCAGAGAGTATTTAGTTTGGAGCGACTGCCGATCGGAAACAAAAATCTTCAGAAGCTGGAGGTGAAAAATACAAATTTTGGAAAAATAAAACCTCTAAAGTAGAAACAGACGTAAAATTGTATGTTTGTGGCAGGCCTGTCAAAATACCAAATTTAATGGATCATAAAATTAGAGCTGCAGCTAACGATTAATTGGATACAAAAATAGTTTTAATTCAACCACTGAAGCCTCTTTATAAATGTTAGAAATGCATTAGAAGATGCAAATAAATCATCATTTATTCAGTCTGTTCTGACTGCGCTCTTCTTTAATCAACTGACCTTCTTCTGTCTGTTTTCTCCAGTTAATGATTAATGAATTATTCCAATAATTGATTAATCGCGATTAATCATTTCGGCTCTGGATAAATTGTCCAAGAAATTCCTGTAATAAACCACAACATCGTCATTTTGTCACCATTTGCAACTAATATGAGGTAAAACATTTTATATATGAAACAAACAAAACAATCAAAACAACAGTGATTAAAAAAATGGATTAGGGAAAAGTGGCAGGCAGTGCAAACTCACTATGTTTAATTTCTATTTAATTTCGTCCTTTGATTGATTGATTGATTGCTTATGGAAACAATAAAAATGCTTAAAATAAGAAAACATGGAACATTTAAAAGAGAAAACATAAGTAAACATGATTTTCATGTGACAGTAAAACCCCCATTATAGTCGTGTTGCCTAATTACTGTCTTTAAAAATGTTTATTCCTGCAGCATAAAAACATATTTCCTCTTACAAAACTACATTTCCTCCAACAGGTTTGTTTATGTGACCAGACAAAAGGTTGAGAACTTATTTATTTAACAGGCTATTTAACCTGTTAAATAAACAAAACAAACACAACAAAAGCACTTAAATAGCAGAAGTTAACAAACCAGACCCATTAAGCAGATTAAAAGATTACGCTCCCAAATTCCATGAAGAGGAAAATAAGTCACAGCCAGGCTCCTTCAGAACCGTTTGTGGATTTGTGAGAACTAAATGGCGCCACATGGAGCGAACATGAATCAGCTGGGGAGCCGAAACTGTCGCAAAGCTTTACATCTGCCTCATATTTCAATCCCATTTCAATATACAGCCTGACGCAAATCATTACGGATCTATTCTTGTAACGATTAATTGGATAAATCTGGATTAATTGAGTATCGAAATCAATTAGTCGTCGCAATAATTGATGGAACGAAGTTATTACTAAAATTCAACTTTGTTTTGTAATGAAAAAAGACGAGTGACTTGTATTTTGTCGTAAAGTTGACTTGAATTCAAAGTCACAATGAATAGAAGCTGCAAAATATGTCAGTCAAGATGGCCGTCCTGACATCACTATGGAAACCAGAGGAGACGTTCCAGAAAATGAAATCTTCATAAAACCCAAAAAACTGCTGAAACCGATTGATGATTGATTGCCCAGCTGCAGCGTTTCAGTTCATCGTCTGCACTCCATGAAGAGTCTTTCTAAGTGCGGCTGATTCTTCACAGATTCGAACGAAGAAGAGCAGCAGGACGCCTCCCGGCGGCAGGGCCCTCTCCCCGACCTGCTTCCCCAGAACGAGCACGCATCCTGGGACTCGCCGCCCGGGCGGCTGGGCGCCGGCGGAGAGGCGGCGCAGCAGCTGGACGTCATCAGGGTGGCCAGCCAGCTCAGGATGATTGGGGACCAATTCAACGCCATCATCCTCCACAGAGCGGTAGGCAGAATATGAGCGTAAAGTTTCCTTATTGCTCTTGAACGCACCACGGTTGCACTGATATTTTTCCTTTCATGCAAACATCTCAACATGCTAGTTTGTCTCTGCTTGGGTAAACGTGAGCTTGTATTCTTGTTTCCGTGGAAACAGATTCGTGAGAGTTAATTGATTTCTTTTTCTCAGTGTTTTATCTTTTATTCCTTGTTTTGTTACACAAAACTCCAAAGGTGTTTTCAAAGTTTAAAAAGTTCTCTATATTCAAACTGCACAGTTTTATAATGAAAGGAAATATTACTTACACCTAATAAAAAAAGCTGAAATACATTTTTCTCTCATTGTCTGACATTAAATTGAATAAATCAGATTTTTTTAGGTCGGTTAGAGTATCTAGGTTTATTCTATTTGCTAAGCATCAGAAAACTTAACAGCAATAGGGATTTTTACTATATTTTCTGTTTAAACGTTTAATTTGAGCAGGAAGGTAATTTACCTTAACATGATTTATTTGACTTGTTTCAATTTTATGAATATTTATTATAACTAAATGGCTCAAAGACTTATTAATTACCTTATATTTTAGGAGGATATAACTGAAAACCTATCAAGTGTTTCATATCAGTCAATATCAATAATTATTGATTCATTTGTTTGTTTTAAATATCTAAAGTATTGTCAGGCTGGTGTTGTGATCGTTCCTCTTTTATCCAGTTTTTAATCCATGTTGTTTTTTTAAACAGTTAGGAGGCATATAGTTAATTGGTTGTTGCTAGGTAACCGAAGTTGGGGAGGGGACTTGGAACTTCTTGCTCTGCAGCCGGTGGTTGCTAGGTAACCGAAGAGTGATTTAGTAGATTCCACCAACCAGGAGCAGCTAAAGCCTTTCCTCTGCATTCCCACTGATTATTGATTAAGTCTCTATTATAATCTGTATTTGTGTTGATTTGTTATTTTAAACATCGTTATGGAAACTGGTGGATTCCCGTTTGTTAAATTAGTGTTTTCTTCACAGACCAATCTGGTATTTTTGGTATTTCAGACATAAAATTTTGTTATATCTTAGTTTCCTAGAATTTCTATCAAAAGTTTATTAACCACAGTAATAAATTGTAGCACACAATAGTGGTTTGAAACTGTCTGTTTGTGGTTGTTTTTAGCTCTAAAGTCTTGCTGGAAACGTTTGACATCTTGCAGTGAAAATGCTTGAATTGTTCTGCAGTAAAAGAGTCGCAAACCTGGAAAATCTTCACATTTCAAATTTGCCTTCCTGTTCTACCTGCTTTGCTGTCTCTCTTTTTGTTTTCTTTATTTGCTTCATTCTGAGTGACTCCATCCTCCTCGCAAAACAGCAAACAATTAACTTTTGTCACAACAAAAAGCGATTTTAAGCAGGTTTTAGGGTAAAACCAAAGGCAGCAGTGGAGCAGTCAGTCACTGCTTTCCCTCCGGCTGCCTGTCTGTTGTTATTTCCTTATCGCTCTCCTCCCTCCCTCTCTTTTCTTGCTGTTTTCGATCGCGTGAGGAGTTGCCGCTCGGCCTCCTCCTCCCGCCTTGTGCACATAAACAAAGCTGACGTCACCCTCGCTCGGCTCTCGCTTCACCCGCCGCACCCGGCTCGCCTCTCTCACTCTGTCTGCCGTGGAAAATAATGAAAACCTGTGTGCAGCTTCTTTTCTTTCTTTTTTTTTCTGAACAAGAAAAGAAAGGAGTTTGTTAGCGGGGCGGTCAAACCTGCTCTGCTACCGTCTCCTAACCCAGGATCAACCAGCTCATTTTAATAATGAGCTGGTTGGATATGAAACTTACCAGTTCATACCCTAACTGGTACGTTCCATAAAGATAAAACTGGTTTCCCTTTCATTTTAGAGTCAATTTCATAAAAAGATTGACTGACTGAGTGGAAGGTTTAACGAACTAGTTCAGTGCACTATGTTTAATTGGGTTGTTTTGATCAGTTTAGTGAAGATTTTCAGGTCTACTTTCACTGATTTGAAGTTCAGCAACATAAAATGATCAGAAATGATCAGCCCTCCACACCAAAGCAATGCACAGGGCAGCTGGCAGTGACACGGTGGAGGTGCTGGGTTTTCATTGGCTGCAGAGTCTTTTAGCAGTTTTAAAACGGTGGGCAATGTGCCAGTAGCCGAGTTTGATGTGTCAGACTTTAATAAAAAGTGTCGTTATTGGTGAAACTCACCCTTTATTTCCTGGTTATCAGGTAAATAGCAAGTGAACAGCTGCTTGCGATTATCTCCATGTAGTTGCATAAGTTTGTATCGGCGTTCGGTTTTCCTCGAATGGGTTTTCTGCGGTCTAACTTTGCGTCTCTCTGTCTCGCAGCACATCGCCCCCCAGTGGCAGGACTGGAGAGAGGTCTGCCGGGGATTCCTGAACTTTATCGCCCAGTCACTCAGCACTCTCTACCGGCTGACGTAGAGCTACGATCCGGATCTTTTCCTGCGTTCTGGGCCGAGACGATCTGTTGCTAACGGGTCGCCAGACTGTCAATCGCCTCATGGACCGGATGGGCCTGTCAGAACCGGACCTTTCCGCTCAGTCAGCACCGCTGCACACTGCAGCCGCTGGACTGGACGAATGAACTTTATGTTTATTTTGTAAAATATATATATATGTTTTTGTTTTTTTCTGTCTCGGGGGGGGGCCACGTTTTGATGTGGGTCAAACTTTGTTTTTTTTTGTGGTGCTGAAAAAATTCACTGAAAAACACAAAATTCTATTGAATATTTTATAAATATCTGAACAAACTAACTTAAGACAAGACTAACTTACAGCATATAGGAACTTATTTTAAGTCAGTAATTCCTCAATATTGATTTTTAAAAAGTACTAGTTCGTCTCTCCGAGGTCTTGTACCAAGACCAGCGGAACGAGAGCTGGGTTGCTAGGTAACGGAGTAGGCCTGCCTGCGGTTGCTAGGTAACGACGCAGCGCCTGTTGATTGTGACATAATCTGCCTGAGAAACAAGCACTTTTTCATCAATATTATGGAATTACACTGACTTAAAACAAGTTTACTGTAAGTTCGTTACGATGATATTTGCAGTTGAAGCTGGACTAAAATACTCGGCTAGATTTTGTGTTTTTGCAGTGGACTGGAGTAATTTGTAGCACGAAGGACCCAAAACTTGAAGTATTCATTTTAGTAAGTTATTCCTAAACAAAGGTTGACGTCTCAGAATAAACCACTATATAGAGACATTTTTCCACTTTTAAACTACATGTTTAAAACACAAAATCTTATCAAGTATTTTTGATTTTTGTTCTACTTTTGTGGAAATATCTTAGCAGACAAAACTAACTTACAGGGAACTTTTTAGCCAGATGCAGAAGCTTGTTTTAAGTTAATTCTTTAATATTGATTGAAAAAAGTGCAACAACATGGAAAAAATATTTTGTCATAAGTGAAACTAGGACTTTTCATCAATATTAAAGAGTTTTTGACTTAAAACAAGCTGCTGTTTCTTGCTGAAAAGTTAAGTTAGTTTTGTCTAATTATATTTGCACTAGAAACTTGGTAATATTTTGTGTTTTTGCAGCGCAGCTGTGAAATCAGCCTTCATAAGCATTACGTTTCCCTTTAACTGCACCGTTTTCTACTCTGCAACCCATGTTCCCATTTTAAAAATCAAAGAAACTGTGAAACGCAGAGGTTGCATTTGCAGGGAATTTTTGGGTGCGAATCCACTTTGGGGCGAAGCGCGGACCTGCTTCCCTTCGCCACGTCGACGTGCCTTCCTGCCTCCAGGCTCGCCTGCAACGCGACGACAGTCAGCGTCGTTTTGAGTCTCAGAGCCTGAGAGCGATTTGCATTAAATTAAAATGTCCTGCGACTGGCAGAACTTGTTTACAGTGT
The DNA here is from genome assembly GCA_911649635.1 of Poeciliopsis gracilis. Taxonomy (NCBI): domain Eukaryota; kingdom Metazoa; phylum Chordata; class Actinopteri; order Cyprinodontiformes; family Poeciliidae; genus Poeciliopsis; species Poeciliopsis gracilis. The sequence continues at coordinate 1,983,421 of CAJVRI010001518.1, forward strand.
TCATAGTCCCTCAATTTACTGTAAATAGTTTATTTTGAAGATGAATTTAAGTTATCCAAGAAGCAGATGGCATTTAAGATGTTGTTGTTTTGTTGTTGTTTTTATTCCCAGGTGGATTTGAGAAGGTATTTAACGAGCAGCAGGAAGAAAAATTGAATTCTCATCAACATGACCCCATTTTAGTTCCTTTTTTCTACTGCGTGATTATTTTGATTGAAGCAGAAGAGAAAACGTGTAATTTATTTTGGAAAAATCTGTAGCATTTTTATTTGTTTTCTATGACGATGTATTTATTTTTCTACCAACTGAGACTCAAAATGTTTGAGTTGCTGTCGCACACACTGGCGATGGAGAAATCACTTTAATATTTGGAAAATTAGTTGCACAAAAATAAAACGATAGAGAGAAAAGCTTTGACATTGGGACGTTCCAGGTTTGAAAGGTACTGGTAGGAATCAGGCGTCGCAGCTTTAAAAGTGACTGAAAATAAATCAGGGTTTGCTGTAAATTGGACTTTCCGGTTCTGAACGGGTTAAAAAGTTTCACGTATGTACTGTAGCGTACGCAGATTCACGTTTACTGGAATAATTAAACTTTTGATTCAGGAACATCCATCGTTTCTCCTCATTTGTTGGGTTTTTTTTTAGATGTGGACCAAGCCTGCTCTTTTCCCGAAATCAAATTTCATCATTAGGGAGAGAAAACAGAAAATGAGCACTTCTTGATTTGATACCGTTTATCCAGCAGTGGAACAAACAAAGTTGTATTTTGCCGTTTTTCAGCTTTTTTCTATTGTGAAATTTCTACATGGATTTTGTACTTTTTCTTTTTTTTATACAATAAAGATAAGAATTTAAAAAAATCTTGTTTGGTGTTTTACTTTTTATCATTTAGGGGGGGAAATTTTACATCCAGTTTGTTTGTAAAGCACATTTCAGCAACAATGCAGCTCAAAATACTTTATATCAAAAAAACATAAATGAAACAAGGAGTAAATATGACATTTTGTCAAACGCTGTCATCAAAAATAATCCAGTATTTTTGTTCTTCATGTTTACACCATCATCTCGGAGCGTCCAGAGTTAGTTACAGTCTGCGTTGTCGTCCACTTCCTGCTTTTGGAGCGGTTCCTGGTCCGCTTGGCGTTCACATTTACATTCAAATCGAACCAGAGTTCACTTCAACTCCACCAAGATCAAGATTTCTAGGCAGACCAGAGTTAGCTTCTCTGGTCCGATTACAAATGCACACCTCCCCACACGTGTCTGACTGTTTACATCAATGGACTGGAGTTTGATTAGGCGGTTTGCCGGTTTAATCTAGATGTGTGTAGAAACTCTGGTCTGGACCAAACAAGCAAACTCTGCTCCACTGAAAGTCTCTGTCTCTGTTCAGCTGAGGTGAACTCTGGTGTGGACAGCAAGTGGATTTGAGGCCGCTCCAAAAGCAGGAAGTGGACTACAGCGCAGGGCATTCTGGGTAAATATAACCAAAGCATTAGCCGAGTGATGGCTCATGTTTTACAGCCAAAGACAAAAGAGAAATCCTATGAACAGTAAAATCTGACGCTACTTCATTTTTGTTAACATTTTGTGAAGTTGCTAAAGGTTTCTGTGCCGTTTTCTTCAGGGGTTCTTGCTGCAGCGCCCCCTCAGGTGAGGAGGGGAACATGTTGCTCAACCGTAGCAGCTGGAAATGTAACAAATGTTGCCATTTTGGTTGCCAACAGGTGGAAAAACACCTTTAAACAATGTGTGCAGATTTATTGGTGCTCAGTTAGAAAACACACAATCTGGCTCCGTGTTTACTCCTGAGAACCAAAACAAACCTGAAATAAAACTGGTGCAGCGATTAGTCAGTTCGAAGCACCGGTGCTGTTTTCCTGGGATTAGGAAAGGAGATTAATGGCAAAATGCCTCTTTAAGCTCATCCTGCCTGCTTAATTACACCTAAACTCTTCACTGCTAGGAGACAAACTCATTCAGGCGACATTAAACCTCAGGTTGCTTTAATTCAACCCAAGTCTGTCTTAGAATAGCCTCTCTTTCTCTGTTGTTTTCCAGTTTTTGTTTCCTCTCCTGTGACTTCAATCCAATCACTCTCTCTTCCCGCTGCAGCCAATCAGGTCGCTGGCTCTGCCCCGGGGAGACGTGTGATTGGCTCGTTCTGAGGTTTAACTGGGGATACTGGGCTGCCTGTTGACTCAGTAACAGGACCAGTGGATGAATCACAAAGAAGAAATAAAAACAGGAGAATCCTGTTTACAACCTGAAACAATCACTTTTTTCTAAAAATATTACATCAAGAATTTGTACTTTGCTGCGTTTTATGAGTGAATATTGTTTGTTTTTAGAGAAATATTAAGCTGGTTTTATTAGACAGGAATTGAAGTGAGCAGGAGCAGAGGCCAACTGTGTCCTCATGTTAACACAGATAACATTAAAAAAGCCCCTTTTGTGTGTTTTATCAACCACAGACAAACCTCTGAGATGGAAAGTAAATAACAAAACTTTCCTAAGAGCAAAGCTCTGAGCCAATCAGATGAGCATGAGTAATGGAAAAACTATCTTCGCTTTTAACCATAAACCTTTACTCTTCTTTCTCAGGTTTAAAATACACGCTGCTTTGTACCGTTTTATTCTTTGCACTTTTTTTTGCAATAAAATTAAAAAGGAGCAAGTTAAAAGTGCTACAAGTAGAGACAAAAATATATATGTTTTGTGTAAACGTGTAATATTTCTTACCAGTCATATCAGAAAGTTAAGCAGCCATTTTATAAAGATTTACGCTGCGAAAACGCATTTCACCAAGTGTTTCTGATCTGGTTTCTAATGCAAACCTCTCAGTTTACTTGAAATAGGACAAAACTGTAAACTGAAGCTGCTGAAAGTAACTTTCCAGCCAGATATGCGAGTTTGTTTTATGCAAATAAAAAGTTCTGGCTATGAGTGAAATAACCCCTAAGTGGATCACAGACATTTTAACTTATAAAACGGGTTTAATGTGAATTTAACGCGTTCATGAGGCCAGGCTCATGGTAACCATGGAAACCGGACCGAAACGCGTCAAAGCGACTGACTAACGGCTTTTTCTACACAGTTCATCAAACTGTAACGGACAGTCATTTTGGCAGGCAGTTGCTATGGAGTTGCTATGACAACAGCAAGCTTAGAAACCGGCTCTGGCCTCGTTCTGATGTAACTTATAAACAATATACATTGGAGCTGTTCCTCTGCCCACCTCTGTGTAATACTAGCATAAATAAATTGCAGCTATTAGCACTTAGATTAGCTCATGTCGCTGTTTTCTACTCGCTCAGGCGGACATGTGGCCGATGCTTTGCTACTACAAAGCATTTTACAGCTTGTATTTATTCCTGGTTATTCACACAGAGTTGGTTCGTCCTTCATTAAACCCCGTCTGCACGGATTTCAGGCCTGTTGCTCAGACTCTTCCTGTTCACCAAGTGGTGAACTCTGTCCCAGCAGGACATCGGCTGCCGTCCACATTATCTGACGCGCCGTCATTATCCGTCTCAAACGGTTCGATCCCAATATATTCATTAAACTTCATGTTTTGTTGGTTCATTAGGCTTTGTGCTGCGCGGGGATCACTTCCGGTTCTGTTAATTGGATGGCCTGTAATTACGCAGTAGTGATTTGTCCAGATTGTTGTTTTTTAATCAATAGTTTGATAACTGCTGGTGTAACTGGGTCATTATTGATAGTTGTATATTTTCACAAAATGTTTTCTTTAAAGTATTTGTCCGCTTCTACTTGACTGTCCTTGTCGGCTATAAGGGGTTTGGTACTTTCTTCTTCTTTAGCTCAGGACTATTATAAATATTAAGTTATTAATTTCCTTTCCCCTTATGTTACTTGTTCTGCTGGGAAGAGCAAGTTTTATAATCCATTGGAATCCTTTCATTTATATTGTCCAAATGTTTATTTTCCTTCTGTGTTGATTGTAGGTGTTTGGATATTTTCATTGGAGTTGCCTTGAGTTGTCTCTGCGTTTCTTATGTTTGGGCATGATGGATTTGGCGTGGAGTTTTTAGTCACTGCAACTTTTTTTTTTGGTAAAAGAAGACACTTTAATGCAAAGATGGCGCTTTTAATTGACTTTTAATGCAACTATAAAAGCAACTTTGTATTAAAAGGGTCATTATTTACCTACACTTCATGACAACAGTCATAAACACTCATAAAGACTTCATGTTCGTTATGTCATGTTTATCTGTGTAACGTCAGTTTTATGCACAACCCTTCAAAAAGTCTTACTGACAAAACTAACTCACAAAACGTAGGTCCTTTTTTTGAGTCAACAATTTCTTATTGTATTGGTGAAAAAGTTCCACTGGTAGAATATTCCGCTGCGCCGTTACCTAGCAACCCCGGGCCGTAACCTAGCAACCCAGTTCTGGTTCCACTGGCAGATTGTTTCATTTATGGGAAAAAATGTTTTGTCGTCAGTGAAATAATTTGCCAATAGAACTAGAAGTTTTTCACCAATATTAAGAAATGATTTGCTTAAAACAAAACCCTGCTGAAAAGTTTATTAGTTTTGTCTTCTTTCAAGTACACTAAGGCAATAAAATTACCTGGCAAGATTTCCTGTTTTTGCAGTGTAGTCCTAAAAGTGGAGAGGGTGTTCGCCTCACTGACTAAAACTGGGACTTCCCATTCTAATTTTAGAATTTCTACTGACCAACGCTTGATTAGATTTAGCTATGCTGGATGAGCACCAGGCGTTGAGACGCTTATATCTGCACAGTGTGATATGAATCAAAGTGGTGATCTTCAGTTTGTTTTGGAGTATTTTAGTCATGTGGTAAACAGCAGAGCTATGTCAACATGGTAGGACTCAGCGTCCTGGAGTTCATCTGCAACAACATGAGTGTCATTTTTTCCATTCAGGCTCACGTTGTCAGGTCAAAACAGGTTGAACTACCCAGGGGCCAAGGTGGGACCGCGGAGTTGAGACAATAGGAAACACTTCGCCCCACCCTGCAGAGCCAGGACCATGCACTGCAAAAACGCAAAATCTTAAAAGTCATTTTTCTCAGGTTTCTATTGCAAATATCTTGGTGCATTTAAAACTGACTGACAAGAACCTTTTCAGCAAGAAATATGAGCTTGTTTTACGCAAATAACTCCTTAATATTTATGGAAAACCGCTAGTTCTTCTGGCAGATCATTTCATTTAAAACAAGATAAGTGAAATAAACTGCCAGCGGAACTAGAATTGAGTTGCTAGGTAACAGGCTGAGCGTGGCTAGGGGTTGCTAGGTACCGGCTGGGGTTGCTAGGTACCAGCTAGCAATGGTGCATGCTACCAGCTGAACTAGCACTTGTTTTGTTTCCATCAGTATTAAGGAAATATGTGCCCAATACAAACTGCTATATCTTGCGGAAACATTACTTGTAAGTTAGTTTTGTCTTTTCTCAAGTACATCAAGACAAGAAACTCAACCAAAAACACAAGGAAAGATTTTGTTTTTGCACCGCCAAATATTTCTAATGCAAATATCTTAATACATTTGAAACAAGCTAATAAGTGATAAGCTCAATAATTCCATAATATGGATGAAAAATCATGTTCTACTGCAAATTATTTCACTTGAAGACATTTTTCTCCTGTTTCAAGTAAAATAGTCTCCCAATACTTTATTTACCTAAAACAAGTTCCTATGTCTTCCCAAAAGTTACTTATTAGTTTTGCTTTATTTCAAGTGTATTAAGATATTTTCACCAGTCTAGATAAAAACATGTGGTACGTTTGTGTTTCTACCAGATTCATCACTGATCAAAACGTGAGACAAACTTTAACAAACGCAATCAGAGATCGAGTAGCTTGTATATCTGCCTTTATTGGTCACTCTCTGTTCGTTCATTTGTGCAGCACTTCAAGAAAGCTGAGGTCTGAACTTTGACTAGGCCATCAGTCCGTTTGGTTTTCTATGAGAAATGCTGTTGCAAAGTCTCGTGATGAAATTATTAAAAAAACGTATTTTATAGAGGTTCTCACAACTACTAACGATAAAGATTGTATTAAATTAGACAAAAACAAACAGATTTGTTTACATCGTTTTATTAGCAAATGTAAAAAACACGACACCTGTGACAAGAAAAGAAAACTGCTCAACTTATTTTGTGTTCATGGCGTAGATGACGGCGTCCCAGGCGGGAAAACAGAACCTGGTGTGTGGACTTTTGGGTGGGTTAAAACCGTTCCGAGGTCAAAGGTCGACCCGCGGCTTCAGTTCGGTCCAAAGTAGTCGACCATGCCGTTGCCTTTCCGACCGTCGAAGAAGAAGAAGTTACGATGAGGAGCGTCTCTTTGGGAGAGAGCCTGCAGAGAAAGACGGCAGCATGGATTTATTTTTTATTATTTCAGAAAACTTTCATGAATAAAAATCACAAAATGTTTCATGCTTTCCTTTCATGTTTTTGAGTTAAAATATTTAAGGTTTACAGGAAAATATGACTTGATAATGATGCATCATTGGAAGTTTAATATCTGAACACCAGCTCTAAAGTCTTAAAAAATGCAAACATTAAAAAAAATTAATAAATTAGAAAGGCTAAGTTCAGTATAATTCACTGGGGGAAACGTTGCATCACGACTCTCATAAAATAATTCTTACAAAATTACAATTTCTCATAATAATAAAACGTTATTTTCGCAATACTTTTACATTTTTTCTAAGTGTGGATCTAACTCTCCATCGTAAAAACAAAAAACTGCAAAGGAACATTAAATCTGATCAACGGAAACACGAACAATTAACAACATCATGGAAGACTGGAAAACGTTTCTAGATGTTGCCTGTTTCGGTTTGTGCAGGCCGTTAGTGAGCCATGTTATCCCTTCACCTGAAACATTGTTTCTCACCTTGACCACTTCCTGCCCCAGAACTCCTCCCACGACGGCGCAAACCGGAGACGTCTCTGAGAAACAGTAGCTGAGCACAAACAGAGCAGCAACGAATTCAGGCAGAACTTCAAAATATCCTGTTTTTCCATTATTCATGTTCAACTTTATACGACTTTATTCCTGTATATATTTAAAAACTATTTCTCGGTTTGGCCCTAATACTCCGCGGTAAAATCAGAAAACAGTAAATGAGCATGAATCTGATTCTAACAAAGATCAACCAGAGCGTAGAAAACGATCCTAGATGTTGTCCCTGTGAGATGGAAGCCACCTGATGAAGTCGTCGGCGAGCAGGTCGCCGCTCAGACCCATGGCCTCCAGGACGTCGTCTCTGATCTGCTTCAGCAGCCGGCTGTCCTCGGCACACGCCTCGGGGTCGGGGTCGCGACCTTTGTCTGTGCGGAACTTCAGCAGAACTGAGAACGGACAGAATACAGAAAAAGGAAACAAGCAGCGGGTCAGAACCCGGAAACTCAAGTTTCAACCATCTGACGGACTAAAGCAGGGGTGTCCAACATGCGGCCCGGGGGCCATTTGTGGCCTTTCCTCTGATTTTCTCCGGCCGCCAACTGCATTTAAAAATTATACAAATCTGCAGACTTTTACAGAAAATTATTCATGCCATTAACTTTTGGTATCTCTGCCAATTTTATAATTGTTTTATAAGTTTTACTAAACTTTATTTTTTTATTTTTTATTTATCTACCTGTGATGATCGTTGTGAAGCACTTTGGTCATCTCAAGCTGTTGTAAATGTTCCATATAAATAAACTTATAAATATAAAACAAAATTGTTCTTTGGGATCAATAAAGTAGTTTTGAATTTGAACTGAAACTATTTGTTTTCTTATAACCGAGTTTAAACAAAACGCAAAACCAAGTTTATCCAGAGTCTTTTACTGGAAACCAACTTCTGCTGCATCCAAATCAGCTTTTAGTTTCTTGTAAATTTGGCGAAATACAGCAAACATTTTGACCCAAATCACGTTTTTATCACTGAAAATAAATTTAATCAATCGAGCAAAAGTCACTGAAAACGAGGCGTCTTTCTTTTAATTCCACAAATTTGACCCATGTGACAAAACGTTTGGACAAAGGCAATGTTTTCCAGATAACCTGTTGCTTTTTGTAATTTCATCATGCTGTTGAATTATCATTGCGTGGAAATTTGCTGCTGCTCCCTTTGAGAGAAGATAAGAATCTGCATGCGGTTGCACCATCGACCATTTCATCCGATTTGGCCTACGTTTCCCCCACATCAAATTAACAGCAGGCTCCTGCTGAGACAAACACCCCTGCTGCACAAATTCAGGAAGGAAGTGTTAGTTCATCCTCTGACGGATTAAAAAAAAAAAAGAGAAAGAAATCTGAATTGCGCGCTTTATGAGCAATATTTCAGACGGCTCGGTGTGCGCAGACATCAGCACCTCGCCCACATGTTTCCGGCTCGTCCATTAAGTTCAACCACATGAGGATGTGGAGTCCTCCCACGGCCATTTCCACCACACACACACACACACACACACACACACACACACACACACACACACACACACACACACACACACACACACACACACACACACACACACACACACACACACACACACACACACACACACAAGTGGCAATGAATCATTTTCACACCTCTGTTCTGCCCTTTTATGAGAAACTCTACAAGAAGAAAGTTGAAAGTCTGGCACAAATGGCATCACATTCAGCTTTGACAGGAAATCAAATACAATTTCATAACACAATATAATATCATCAGCATAAGTGGAAATATGATTGTATCTCTCAGCCCACACGAGGAGCAGTGACACAGATAAAACTGGATCTGAGGACGAAACCGACAACAAAAACAATGGACACCGTTTTTTCATCCCACTGCTTTCATTTACTGCTCAGATCAAATGATTTCAAATTGAAATTACAAATATTTCATTGATCCCAAAGGGAAAGTAAATGCTGTCCTTACTCATTAATTCAAAATTTTCAGTTATTGTAGAATTTTAATTCTACAGTTTAAAAAAGGAAACTTTTAGCATTTGGGTCAATTTGGAATAAAGTGGCTGAATACCAGAAAAAAAAGATTTTATTTCTTATTCTATGGCTTCGTGACATTATTTCACAGCATCTGGAGTTAAATGGAGCCTCAAGAAACAACCTAGGACTGGACGATGTGACTATCACAATAACAGCATTTAATATCTGAAATAGCGTCAATCAGGCAGTGAGACGTTTCCGTTTCATCCAGTTTTCACTTCACTACGTTGTTTTTTTTTAAGCTGTTATAAGTGGAACTGCTGGTGCTCCAGTTGCTCTTCAGGCTCTTGCTCGGTAACCAAACGTCACAACGTTTGGAACATAATAAACAGAGCTTATTGAATGGATCCCTGATTACAGCTACAGCCGGCGCAGCCACCTGCTGCTCCTCTGGCCGCAGTAGGCCGCTGCGCCGGCTCCGGACAGCGGGTCACTGTCTGCGCCGGACGAATCTTCCGTTCTCTGTCCGTTCTCTGTCCGTTCTCTGTCCGTTCTCTGTCCGTTCTCTGTCCCGCACCGAGAGGCGAGTTGAAGCTTCCCAGATGGAGCAGAAACGGAGCTGGGAGCCTAAATAGTTCAAACTTAATCCGTACGCTGGAGTATGAAGACCCAACCGCCCGCGGACAGTACGGGGTCCATGGAACAGGCACAGTACGCCCGAGTGTATGGGGGCCTTGACTCAGCAGGTTGTTGCTAAGCAACCAAAGAATAAGACAGTTAGTTGATTCTGCCACCTAGCTTAGCTAGCGCTGAGAGTTTGAGCTGCTAAAGCTTTTCCTTTGCCTACGTCTCCCAGAAATCTGTGCGGTTTTGGATCAAAGTGGAATTATTGAATAATCTATCAGATGCAATGATATTGGTCACGTGTTTATTGCGATTGATAGTGTGATTGACGAATTGTCCAGCCCCATGTAAATGTTTGGAAATGAAAGTTTATTGATTTTTGATAGAATGCTCTTGTATTTTTATGTCATTTTCATTATATTAGTTTTAAAAGGTCTCAAAACAGTTTTACTGTTTATCGCAATAGTTTCTGGGAAAAATGTGTTATTGTGACAGGCCTACCTAAATGAAGTTATTTAACAAAAAATATCTAAACATTGTGCAATAAAAATCCAAATTCTGAACTTTCTATCAATAATTTGTTATAAAAAATGCACTGGAAGAATAGGTTGTGGGTCATTTTATGTTGGAATTAAGATTGGATTAAAATCAAACGTCTCCTTTTTTTACTTCTGGTTTAAGAGAAATTTGAATTTTCTCCTCCTGGTCAGCCAATCAGAGACTCTTTAAGCTGCAGGACAGGAAATAAAAATGGAAAAAAAAAAAAAAAAAAGTATTTAAAAAAAAAAAACAGAAATCAGACTAATTAAAAAAAAAAAAGCCAAAATCGCACGCACACACCTAGCGTGCGATTCAGATCAGCCGACTGTTCCTAGTGAGACAGGAAACAGTTACAACAGAGGAAGAGCCACTTCCTCATTGGTCGCCCAAAACAACAACTGCTTGCTCCAATTATAGAAACAGAGAAGGAATAATAACAGCACTTCCTGTCTCCCCTCCACTAAATAACAACAACAACTCATGTTTCCACTGCTGAAAACTCCTCTGAGGTGCAGTGATGTGAAAACAGGGCGAGGCGGCAAATGTAGGTGGATTTCATCAAACTTTAGGTGTTAAAACTTTAAATTTAATCCAACGTGATCCAGATAAAAATGATCGCCTGAGAGCTGATATAAGTTAATGTTTTAGTTTCAATCAGTTTTTACATTTAATTCTTTCTATAAAACAGAATAAAGTCTAAAAATAATGTCGTAGAATTTATGGTTGGGCCTGTCACACCAAATTTTGCTGCTGGATGATTAATTGTCCCAGAAGTTATCGCGATAAAGTAAGTAGGGAAGTAGGTCAGTTATGCTAGCTTGACTATGACAACTTAACATGTAGATGTGCTGTGGATTTCAGTGTTTCAGATCAGTGAAAAAAATGAAATTTTGGTTAAAGATGTTTTCTCAGATTCAATTTTTGTTATTTTCCACAAAATTAATATTTTGGATGAGGAAACAAAAAAACACTTTTTCTTTTAGTTGCATTAAGGAGGGAAAAGGCCGGAGATTATTTGTAAAATGAGCATTTCTGGTGAATTATTCTGAGAAGATATCAGTTTAAATCCGGCTCCAGTCGAGGTTTACCGTGCTGCAGCGTGGGAGTCGGGCTGCGCTACGCTCAGTGCACATGACTGGCCATGGACGGCCTGTGATGGAAACTAGCGCGTTGCGCGCCTTGACGCCGCGAGCGCCAGGTGACGAGGGGGACAAGAACGAGAAAAACAGGAAGGTGAAAGATGCAACTCTGTAAAGAAACATCCAGAAACTGGAAACGTGGTTATTTATCAGGGCAAACAGTCTTTCTTCTGAGAAACGCTGATTCAAATGTGAGGTTTTCTCCTCAAAAGCTGAAATGATAATCAACAAACTGTCTGGATAAGTCGGAGTGGAACAAAGATTTTGGCATCATGGCTGCTGGAGAGTCACCCACATTTTCAGTTTCAGTTTTCGGTACTTTCTTTAGATCCTCCTGTCGTCCTTGGTGACATTTAAACTCTTCCTCTTTTACGTATGGATGAATATCAGCTAAGAAAAAAACCTGCATTCCTCCATGCATCATATTTTCCACAATATGAGGTCAAGGTTCAGGAAAAGAGGAGCTTCACTTAGGGTTTGGGTAAAGAAATTAACCCTGTGCACAGCTGTAATCACTTTAAGCATCAATAAGGCAAATTACAGGCTGTGATTTTAATCTAAAATCTAATAACTATAAGAAATTATATTATATACGTACCATGAAGCAGGAAGTAGTCAACAGGTGTTCGCTTCAGGCTGGCCTTGGCCTTCTCGCTGGTCCAGTCAACCTCCAGCGCCGCCTTCAGCGTGCAGAAACTGGCTGTCTGATGGACGAGAAATAACAACTAATCATTTTAACTGAATTAAAAAAATTAAAAAAGTAAGAAATGTACAAAAATGCCTGAAAAAAATCCTAATCAGAGCAGTTTTAGCGAGAAGTACATGGATTACAAGAATCAATCTCTGGCCAAACTGATGCCTATAAAAACATTTACAAATAGCAAACAAGTCAGATTAAAGCTTCCATTATTGCCATAAACAGAAAAGAACAGTTTTTGACATAAAAATAACATTTTTCTAAGCATCACCACCAGGAAAAGATCAAATGTGATTTGTGAATAAAACGCGGACTGTACCTTTTTCACCATGGTGGTCTCATTGGGGTCGACTTTCGCTTTCTTTGCTTCTGGACCGTCGCTGGAGTCGGAGGACGGCTTCACTACTTTGGGTTTCTCCCTGAAACAAAAACAGTTTCTCCATTTTTAACAGGCGACGACAAGATTTTAAAAATATAAATAAAAGCTTAAAAAGAAATAAAAACAACTGTTCACCTGAAATGAACAGGTGAACAGAATAATATAAAACAAAATACAAATACATGTTGTTTTGTGAGGATAAACAAAGTTTTATTGTGAAGCGTAAAAAAAAATCTGAAAAAATGTTTAATAAAATAAACATTTGAATCATCATTAATAAAAGTTATTATTAAAATATAATCTGTAATTACAGAACATTAATATTATTAAAATAAAATATTAAATCTAGTTAGTTATAGTTAACAATAGCAGTAAAGAAATAAAATTATAGAACAAAGCTGTTGAAAATAAACAAGAATGATAATATTACTTATATAAATACTAATAATAATAAAACTTTAGCAATAAATAATGATAAATGATGAGAATAAATAGGAAACACTAAAAATGCTATTTTAGAAAAACGTAAATTTAGGAAAAATCTGATTATTTTTAAATGAGTAATCAGTAAAAGTTTGCAAATTTCCCTTAATGGGTAAATATTCTGAAAATAAAAAGTTGATTTTTCTAAATTTAGCAGTGTGAGTAAAATTCCCCTGAAATAAACGTTAATTTCCAGTGTTTTTTAACGCATCGTTTCCTTCCGGCGAGAATTATCACGTTGGCATAAAATGTTCAATATTGTTCTACAGTCGCTCAAGCAGAACCTGTGATTAATGCCACTGAGCAATCATCGCCCAGGTGAGTTCAGGTGAACTCACTCCACATAGTTGTGCTCCTGTCCCAGGTTACAGAACATGTAACCATAGTAACCGTAGACGTCGCCACAGAACACCTTGATGTTGTGCTGGGAGCAGAGCTGGTCGACGCGCACCATCAGGTCTCTGGAGCAACCTGTGAGACACACCTGGGGAGAAAAGCAGCTGATTGGACCAGGAAAAGATGAGATTAAAATCCTGAAAACGTAGAGATATTTTACTTATTGTGCATTTTATCCGAATAGTAGATGTTCAGAATAAACTGTCAATCATCTCTTTAGACCAAGTTCAGTCCATTAAAGTTTTAGCTTGACATAAATACATCAAGGAAAAAGCCTCAACAGACGATGTGCAAATGGGGATCAGAAGATGAGGTGCTGGAGGTCCCATCATGGGAGGACAAGTCCCAGCATGGGATGTCCCACCAACAAATAACTGAAGGGCTGATATCAAGAAATCCTACCAATGGCTGGACTCCAGGACAGAACAGAGGCTTTCATCCTGGCTGCACAGGAACACCAGAGCAATAAAGGCCCAGATCTTCCACATCAGACAAGATCCAAGGTGTAGGTCATGCAAGGAGGCCCCTGAGACAGTCCAGCACAGAACAGCAGGGGGCAAGATGCTGGTCATGGAACGACACGACCAAGTGGGGAGGATTGTGTGCAGAAACATCTGTGCAGAATATAAACTGGAGCCCCAAAGGTGGTGGAGAAAGACAGAGCTAAGATCCAGAGGGACTCCCAGATCCAGACAGGCAAAACGGTAAAGGCGACCCAACCGCACATTGTGGAGGAGGAGGATGTAGCAATACCAAGTGATTGCAACGTCAGGAAAAAGGAGCACGAGAATCTGGAGAAATACCAGAGCAGAACTGGAAAAGGCCTGGAGGGTGAAGACCACAGTGTCACCCCAGACTGGAGCAGAGGCTCAAACAAACCCAGGAGCAGCAGACGTCTGAGTCCAGAAACGTCTGAGTCCAGAAACGTCTGAGTCCAGAAACGTCTGAGTCCAGAAACGTCTGAGTCCAGAAACGTCTGGTTCTACGCACAGCCCAGATACCGCGCAGGACCCTCAGGCTCCCGGGCCAGCGAATTTTATACATATGAAAAGTTTGACTATTTTAACACGTTAAAGTTAAAAGTGAAAACAAAATATAAACAAGCAAAGCAAAAACTGAAATAACATTAAAAAAAATTAAATGCACAAAAATATACCTGAATAAACAGTTGATAATTATAAACCAAATGTAACAACTTTAATTTAAAAAAAACAAAAAACTAAATGAAATAAATCAAAAGTTGAAAATATTTTTTTTTAAAGAAATAAAAATTCTACAGTTAACATAATTAACTGTTCATAATTAAACAGTTAATTATCAGCTGTAAACAATTTATTATTTTTTTGTATTTTTTGTTTAATTAACATTAAAATTACAAATTAAAATAAACAAAATATGTAAAATACAATTAAAGCTAAAAATTATAATTGATAAAATTGAAATGTAGATAATACATAAGAAATGTATGTATAAATAAATGAAATAACTTAAATTCTTAAAGTGTAAAAATGTAACTTTCCTATGGTCTCAATTTATTCTGGAAACTTCAGGGTCGTGTTTGAAAACTGGATATAATCCATTTATAGACAAAAAGCAACAAACAAACACAAGTGGTGGTTAGAAGAGCAGAGCTGGAAACGACTCCATGATGAATCTAACACAGTTTCAAGGCTGGGCTGTAAACAGCTGATAAGAACCATGCTGGTTCTGGAGAACCCGTCGGGTCCAGACAGTCTCTGGTTCAGGAGCTCGGAGGCTTTTCCACTTCAGTGACGGCAAAAAATGGCCTGAAATCATTCATATTTAACATTAAGTTTATGAAGTTATTTATATGCAGTTATTGTTTCTACAACATAAATGGGGCCAGAATGGAAGAAATCTTTGTTCTGTCTGCCTTCTATAAATGAGCAAAATCGAATATTTGTGGTCAAAATTGAAGTTTTTACTCTTTTGTGCTCAGATTTAATCCCAGTTTTCATTTCTTATGATGTTAAGTTACTGTTTTTTATAGTAACTCAACATCTGAAGCTACATGTTACACGGTTTGCACATGCTAAGTCAAAGTGCAGTCCGGGGGCTCCTAACACCTGGAATATATTGGTGAACAAGTATTGCACTTTAAGCAATTCTGTGTAATATGAATGATGCACATATATATAGTGTTTATTGTGCAGCCTCAGTTACAACATCAGTTAATTTCCCTTTTTGGATAAATAAAGTATTTGTGATTTGTTTCAAATAAGACAAAAATGTTTTATGCAGCCAAGTAGAATAAAAATAAACACCAATGATTCATACTTTTTCTGCAACAACGGAGAGAAAAATACAAGTAATAATTTGATAGTTCTCTGTCTCATGAAGATTGGATTTGATAACAATTAAATATAAATAAAATTGTTACTTGACGTGTTTTCTTTATTTACTGTTTATCTGTGACTTTCTAGCCTGGATTTTAAGTTTAAAATAGAAAAAGAGCGCCACCAACCTCTGGTGGAAATTATTACAAGTTCAGGTTTTAATGCACAATATGGACTAACACCAACATCTAGTGGTCAACCTGAGTACTGCAAGACGAGATGGATCCTCTGTTGATTCAGCGTTATCTGTTGTTTGTTTTGAAATAACGTTCCACCGACTCCATCCACCTCCTGCTCTCACTCACCGCGTCAAACTGCAGGAAGAAGTCGTCTGGCTTGTCTTCCACTCTGTCCGGGTCGGCATGCACCTCCACCATCGGGTTGAGGTTCTGGGCTCGCTCCAAGGACGCCTGAGCCCGATTCTGACCCTGAGCTGACACCGGAACCAGAAACTGGGCTCGACACGACTCCTCCGAAACCTGGGAAGATTCGCGCACAGGCAGCACTTACTCTGGCTTGTTCTGCCAACTTTACAGCTCAACTCAAACTAGAGATTAATTACTTTCCTGAATGACAAAACCAAGAGAGGCTCTCTGTTCTTTCAAATTTCCACAAAAAATATATT
Source organism: Poeciliopsis gracilis (assembly GCA_911649635.1). NCBI lineage: Eukaryota > Metazoa > Chordata > Actinopteri > Cyprinodontiformes > Poeciliidae > Poeciliopsis > Poeciliopsis gracilis. The sequence goes on from CAJVRI010001518.1 coordinate 1,999,583, forward strand.
ATTTAGTTACTTTTGCTAAGAATTAGTTTGCAATCTGTCATCTGGTAAAACTGCAAATCTAAAGTTAAGACCCATAACAAGTGCACTGTACAAATCATTGATAATTAATTGTCTAATGACTCAATGAGAGACTGACTTCAAGGTTAGCATGTTCGTACCTGTTTGTGATCCAGCAAAGTGAGTCCTTTAACCCCAGCAAGGATCAGGTTTTTAGCCAGTTCAGCTCCAAGACCTCCGACCCCGGCCAGCAGCACCCGGGACCCTCGCAGCCTGTTCCATTCACAAACAATGAATAAAAACACAATGAATGTCAGGTTACTGGAAAACATGTGTAATCGCTGAATGGACTGGACAGTTCTAACGTAACAAAATTGTATTATTTTCTATAACAAATCATAAGATAAAAGTTTTATTAATTTTAAATAAACTACAATGAAAAATAATGTAGAAAATAAATGTGTTTATTAAACATTTATTTTCTTTGAATCAAAACACCTCTGTTTTTGGGATTATAACGTCATTCATAGTAGTATAGAAAAGGGGAGCATACGAAAAAGACAAAAACATTTTCTACGTATAATAAAATAAATAATAAAAATTTACCAGATGAAATTAATTAAAAACGTCCAAAAAATTTACATATTTTCAATAAGAAAAACAGGAGTAGAACAGACCCCTAAGTTATTTATTACACACTTACATTAATAAATAATATACCTCTTCTGATAAATTCCTACACAGAGAGGCTAAAATTAGCAGCAATAGAAGAGAAACCTCCCGCTGCTTCGATTAGCCTCCAGAGCTAACCGTGCTAGCTCACCTCTTCTGGGCATCCAGCCCCCACAACCGAATCTGGCGGTCATACTGCGCCGCTTCCTCCTCGCTGATTACCGGGTCCTCTTTCTCGATCATACCAACCGTTCTGGGTCACTGAAAAAGATTAAATTAACTTACAAAATCAACTTTTCTGCAGCAATACAGGTGAACGGTTCAAAAGGCTGCGAGTGTCCCGCTGAATGGACGCTCAATTGTGACGTCAGCAGACAGAAACAATGATGTTCTTCTTCTTTTTTTCGTAACTGGAAAACCACCTCAGGGTTCGTTGCTGCCACCTTCTGGCTCGAAACAATAACTTCGTTAAGTGGCAGCGCTATCGTATTTTTCCCTTTTCTTTCCATTTTACTTCCTTTCTGGAGACGTTTTTAGCTCCTAGATTTTACAAACGGGGCATTTAAAGGATTTATTTTAAATTATATTCTGCTCTCAGTTTTATTTGAGTGATTTTAACCTGTATTTGTTCTAATTTGGCAAGCTCCTTTAATCTGTTCTCGATATTGTTAAAGAAAAGGAATACATCGTCAATTACATAATTTACCCTTCTATGCACATTAGATGAAATTGTTATTTAATACGGATGTCTCTGTTTCTTCTTCGGAAGTGAAAGGGGTTTTTGTCCCTCGGTGTTGTCTTTCAGGAAAAGTCAAAAGCCCGTTCACAGAGTCGAATAACACACATGCATCTTTCTTGCTTTCCTAATGACCCATAAATATAATTGCAAACAATAGCATAATGTGAAATAATCTCCGTTATTTTTTCTGTTGTCTTTTCATGATTGGGCATATTTTCTCGTAGACTCTAATGGGCGGTTGTGTGTATTTATGCAGACATATGTTTAACATAATTTCAGATTTTCATTTGTAATCAATTACTTTATTTTAGTGTAATTAGTGTAGCAATTTTGCAGGATAGATTTTCTTTTTGATTTGTTGCAAATAAAAATAAACATGTGTATCATCTTTTATTAGTATGTATGGGAAATATAAAAAAATTAATTTAAAATAAATTATACATACAAAAAAGTATAAATCTTTTTTTTTATATTTTTGATCTGTTTTGAAGAAAACGTAATGTGGTTAAGAATATAAACAACTTAAATAGAAAATAGACCGACACAATCCGTGGCCTAGTATTTTTATGTTCATGTTCAATGAAGAATGTTTTTTATTTTTGATACATTTCTGTATCTAAAACAACAATCATTTAATTTTGCACAGACAAAGAGAACAGTTGCGATGCCTGCCTGCGAGTCAAACTCAGGGTTTACTTCACTCGCTAAGTTTGTCTTTCGGTAACATCCGTGAATGTGCGTACGTCATTCTCGGAAAACTCCGCCCCTTTCTCTTTGGAGAAGACGGTCGTCCATTTTAAGTGTATCAGTCGTCATTTCACACCGCTACAGTAGGACGGAGAACGTCAGGATTCAATTTCAGCATATTTCTCTTACAACTGTAGTGGAGAATTGCCTACTATGAACTGAATCTCTTCCTAAAACAAAAACAAGTAGATCCTAGTGAAGTGACGCATAAGCCAGTAGAGTCCAGCGTCGAGTTGTAATTTTTTTGCTCCTCAATGTAGCTAGAGGAAATGGCTGTGGAAAGCATGACTGTCCATCCAAACTCCCCAACTACCAACCACGAACACAACAGTCTTCTGACTGACGAAAGGTCGAGTAATTCTACAGTCATATTTAAATGAATTAATTTATTTGTCCTGTGCTTTTACACAAAAGCCCGGGGGTTCTTTTTGTTGTTTTTTTTCTGTCAAAGGGATTAAACTCGCCTTTTCTGGAAAACGAGTACAGAGGTAAAGAGAACGGCCATGTTGATACGGCATCGCCTACTGGGAGGCCTAATAGCAACTGGAACAGCGTTACTCCCTCTATTTTATTACAGTATTACAATCAGCGACCAGTCGATTCAAGCGATCTTGTCAAAAAGGAAAAGACAAGGTCGAAGCAGCTGATCATTTATAGTTTTTCACTGTCACGGTATAGTTTTAATTACCTTACAACTTCGGAAATTGAGCGCTCTCCCATTATTTGGAAAATTTCTCAACAGTTTTTAATTTGTATGCGGAGTTAACCTCGCCATCGCAGGTAAACAGAGTTGAAAATCTAAAAACTAAAGAACCGACCGTTAGTTTCACCAGCTGTCGGCCTGGCATTAGCTTAGCAACTGAAGCTAATTGCTAAGCTAACGGCTAATCGGTTTAGACATTTGGAAATTTGCTCACGTTGCGTTCGCGGCGTTATTCTTTTGTTGTATCGATAGCAAACTTTTTTTTTTTTTGACAATTTTTACTTTTATTTGATTGCAATGGTACAATCAAAATATTTCTGAAATTCCACACTTTTCGACGTTTTGAAAAGCAACCGCCGCTACAAAAACTACGCAGTTTCATCCGGGCGTTTTGTTATCACCGCTTTGGGACAAACGAAAACCTTTTTAAATTCTTCCAGTCGTGCTCCTAAAACCTTAAAGGTAATTTTATTTTACTTTTTAATTTTTTTTACAAGTATCGATTGAATATTATTACAGTCACTAAGGACATTTGTCACGACTCTGAAGTTAGCTTCTGATTTGGCACTTGGAATACAAAGGGTTCTTTTTTCATTGACTTTAGGGTTTAGTACACTAATCAAAAATGTTAAATACCAAAATTGGTTAAGCCTTCTCTGAGCTATTCTGTATTTATATTAAGAACACATTTTGGTGTCAAAAACTTGCTGGAGGTGGCCTAACCACTAAAGCATCCCTCTAACCCCCCTTCTTGTTAACAAACTACGTATTAAATAGTGTCTGTAATTGATGTATAATGTATAAGCTCACATATGATTTGCCTAAATAATTTAGGTTTTACTTTGGAGCTGATTAAAAGTTGTTTATACTCCCTAACAGCAGTGAACCAGCCCTTTAATAAAGGTTCTAATCAGAAGCTAACTTCAGTATAGTGTGTTAGCCTAACCTGTCCCTTTTATTCACCCATACACCCCATAAATCTCCCCAAAATGTCTGCAAAGCATCCCGGAGTGTTTGAAGTCAAACACTAACCTTCCTTTCTCCAAATGTGCCCACTTACAATCCCTGCTCACGTCCCCCACTAGACTAGAGTCCTTAGCAAAGTAGGGAAAACTTATTTTTCTCTGGTTTTTGTGAAGAAAACCCATCACTGTAAGTATCTCCCCATTTTAATCCAGGCTTACATGATTATTACAGGAGCTTTTAAAGTAGAAGGAAAGGTGGAGCAAATAATTTAGAGGTTGCTGCAGTGTTTGGTAAAACTTGAAAATCTCTTTCTGCTTGTGCATAGAGTAATAAATGACCCATTGAGTAAATATCAGCTTTTTAGTTCTGGATTGGATTGGTTATTGTGAGCTGTTTTTATTACATGTTAGATTTCTGAGCTTTGGGAGTTTGGTTGGCATCAGGTGATGTGTGCATAGCACCAGTTCTTGCCACTGGTGTGTCCATAGTTGATCCCAGCCGTCCCCTTCCTATTCATAAAAATCAGCTCATGTAATGCTACTAAGCCCCTCTGCTGTGACAGGAGCCATTACTTTGTGTCTGGTCTTTGTGCCATTAGTGAAATAGTCGAGATCTACTGGTGCAGAAAAAGTTAGCTGGCATTGCTGACGTAGGAAAAGACTCAGATTTGTAAATATTGAATCAAAATTTGCAGAATACACTTTGCATTCTTTATGTTTTGTGGTTTTAGATGAGCATTTTTTTGTTTTGAACTGTGTTCAGAAGGCTGCAAACTTGATTAGTGTAATTTTTAAACCACAACTTTGAATAGAACTATTTAGAAGCATAAATTTGCGGTAATGTGTCAGCAGATGAGATGAGATGAGAAGACCCTCTGAATATTAGGGATGTGGTGTGTTTTGCACAGATGGTTGACATTTTGTTCCAAAGTAGAGCAACTGAACCACCTGCTGTTTCAGATCTCTGAACTTTGCTGCCTTAATGCTTTGCCTGTTTGTGTGTGAAATGTTTTATATGATGTATTATACTCTGTTACGGAGCTCCAGAAAGGCTTTAATGTGCTTTGTGTGTCTGATCAACAGCTGGTTGAATTCCTGTTTAAACTGAGTTGAAATGTCAACATTAACACCACTTCATAAAACCGTAATCTTGCACCATATTTTTATTTTTTATTAATTGTGTATAGAATTAATTCAGAAAATTTTTAAATTAGGAACAAGAACATTTTAGTTCAGCAGTTAGTGGATGTTTGTGACATTTTGAAACCTCTAACATGTTTTTAGCGTTTCTGACTTCTGTGCTAATCAATAATACTGTTCTGAGATCATTTTGAAGTAATATAATCATAATGGAATAATATTTATTGATTCTCAAAGGTCAATAAACTTTATTTTCTAAAGACCATTTAAAACTAGAACTGGAAGACATTTTAAATATCCATAATAAATAAAATGTTTTAAATAAAAACATATCAAAGCCTAAATCGTAAATATAATGCATTATAAATCTCTGTAAACAAAATCGCCCCTCAAAAAATATTATTCATTCAGCTCCGAATGGAAAAACATTCAAGATTGCAAATAGGATTATTAAATTCATTTCACTTCTTCATCTGATTGATTGATTTTTTTGTGACAGTAAGTCAATTAATTTCGATTCCTTTAACTTTGGAAGATTGGCAATCGGCCGATACTTGCGTGAGAAACCGACTCAGTGACTTTGTCTCTATATTTAGTGCATTTTCAGACAAAAAAAAGCTGGTATCTGACAAAGTCAGAATCAGGAGGTCAGGCTTCTTAAAGGTCAGTGATCGGCCCGAGAACTGCAATCGGTCCATCGTTAGAATGAAACGACCAAAACTGAAATGACCAGAACCTCAGACAAAAATAGGTTTGTTATTGTCCAGGTCAGAGTTACTGATATTTGTGTAAAAGGTGTGAAGTGTGCAAAGGTTTTGACCCCTAGTTTAAATAAGACACTGAGTTAGAGCTTATGGATTGGAAATAAGATATCCAGTTTATTTCCTAATCGTATTTTTTCCCCTTTTTGCTTTTCTAAGAAAAGAAATTACAAATGACAAAAACAAAATTCTAAAAGTGTTTTAATTCTGTGATATGTCTGACAAAGTATTAGGAGGCTATGAGAATGTTTAAGAGAATAAATTCAGAAGATTAGCAGAATGAAGACGCAATGTTAGAGGAAGAATGCCTTAAAATTATGAGAAAAAAAATTGTTTTAATGAGAAAAAAGCTTGAAAAGTTACTACTTTATTCTCCAAATATTACAACTTTACTCTGGTAACATTAAGTCTTTATTCTCCAAATATTACAACTTTACTCTGGTAACATTAAGTCTTTATTCTCCAAATATTACAACTTTACTCTGGTAACATTAAGTCTTTATTCTCATATTAGTACAACTGTTACTAAAATTGTGACTTTGTTTTTGTTAAAAAAAATAAAATCTTAGCCTGACCTTTATGTCTCATCATAGAGTAGACATGAATTCAAAGAACAAATAAATAGAAGCTGTTAAAAAGAAACACTTAAACAATATGGCCGCCGTTTGCTCTTTACTAGGGAAACCAAAGACTTGCATTGGTAAAAAAAGGAAAAAAATCCACATTTTCCATAAGTTAAATCAACAAACAAAAATGTGATTAAAAATTGATTTATCATCCAGCTATCAGTGTTTCTTTTCTCTTTGTATAAAACAGAGTTTAAACCTTCAACCTGATAAATATCTGATATTGATTATTAATAATGAACGATTTTCTACAAGCCTCTGTACTTGTTTTCCGTCTAATACTTGGGCTCCAAATTTGACTGTTTAAACTTCAGGTGGCAGAGTAATGAGGTCAGAATGAGCAGCAGGAATAAAAGTGATTCATTTTCATGCCCAGGCCTGAAGATGGAGAGCTGGAGGAGGGCGAGTTGGAAGACGATGCAGGGGACATGGAGGAGGAGGAGGCGGGCCAGGGCTTGTCTGCAGCGGCGGGACCGGGCGCAGACCGGGGCGAGGACGCCGGCGGCGGCGGCGAAGGAGGAGGAGACGTGGCGTCGGACAGGCCTCGCCGAAGCCGAGACCGCCACCCGAGCAGCGCCTCTGACGACGAGCGCGCCCACCGCCACAAGAGGAAACGGAAGAAAGAGAAGGAACGGGAGCGGGAAAAAGAAAAGAGGAGGGCCAAGAAGAAACGCAAAGCCAAGCATAAAGTGAGTTGAGATTCAGTCGAGGAGCCGAATCACCTTCTTTCTCTCTATTTCTCTAATCGCTTTCTGCTCCTCACAGCGACACGCGTCTTCTGATGACGATCACTCAGACTTCAGCGATGACTCTGACTACAGTCCAAGCGAGAAGAGGAAGTACAGAGATTACAGTCCGCAGTACACCTCCTCTGTGAGTTTTAGTGTCATTTTAAAGGGGACACATTATGCAAACATCACATTATGCACATTTTGTTCTTCCACAAATGTTTAATTAAAAAAAAAAAAAACGCCCAGCCAGTTTTCTGGTAAAAATGTCGTGTTTTTGGTGTCTGAACAAACATCCGAAATGTACCATTACAAATAAGCAAGCACTGCCTGTTACCTAGCAACCCCGGTAGAGTTACAACACGTTACCTAGCAACGCAAACTGAGCTCCAGTATGTATGGTCTTAATTCAAGCATACTAATCTATTTGAACTGGGCAAAAATACTTAGCATTATTGTGTTTTTGCAGTGTATGTGCTGTACAATGGCTGCTGGAAAGCACAAGTGTTTTGCTGCTGACTTTCCATCCAGAAGCCATTTGCTATATTCTTGCTGGTTGTGCAGAAGGTTCCACTTCTGCTTTTCCAGAAAAGGTTGTATAATTGCATCTGTTTGCAGCCATTTTAACTTGCGATTGCAGCCGATGATTTGGCGGGCGATAAGCTGACCATAAACAGCTTGTCGCCGCTGTTTATGGTCAGCAGCAGCTGATTTGGATTTAAAGTGACAGGACGCCCTAAAACAGCTCAAAATAATTAGAACTGAGCAGACTAAAATCTCACTATTTAGGAATAATTTTGTGTAAAAAAATGTAATGAACATGATTTGTTTAGACCATATCTTGACCTGTCCAACGAGGGTTTATAGTCTAAAGTTTGTCTGACAGGAGAAAAATGTTTCTGATTGGTGAATTGTTTGTTGTTTTCTGTCCGCAGTCTCATGGCGGCTACGGTGGGCCGAAGAAGGGCGGCTACATGAAGATGGACAAACAGGGCTACAGTGGCTATGATGACTATGAAGACGACATCTACGAGGGAGAGGAGGATGAAGACATGGGCGATGAAGAGTATGACGACTTCGCAAAGGAGCTCAACCAGTACCGCAAGGCCAAGGAGGGCGGCCGGGGCGGCAGAGGTGCTTTTCCTTACTTCTGATCAAACTTACTGGATAAAATGAGATAAAAAAACAATGTGAAATTTATACTTTTGCATTATTAAAGATGAAGGTTGGATTAGATTAGGAATTAATCAGTTATCTAAATAATTTATGAATTGTTTAATTGTTCGCTGGAGTATACAAACTTTAAAAAAACGGTAATTTTCTAAAGAAACAACACACTCAGCACTAATTACGTCAAAACTATACAAACATAAGTATAGTTTTTATAGTTTTTAAATGTTTTCCATCGAAAAACATTTAAAAACTTTGTCTTCTAATATGTTGAACCAAGAAATCCTTCAGTTTTAACTATCAGTTTTTAATTAGATCATCCCTACATTGTACATATCCAGCAGAACAGGCTGAGCTTTTCATGTAAGGAAAGTTATTCTTTGCTCAGAGGAAGCAAAAAATATGAATATTTTTTCCTGATCAAGTTTTCACTAAAAGAATGCTGAGTTATCACAATTTAGGGAATTCAATGTTTATTTTCTTATTTGTTTATTTGCATGTTTTATGTATCTGCTGAATGCGTCAATTTAAAAAAAAAAAAATCTGATCACGACATTAATCATCAGAATAATCGATAAATACACGAAAATCCAAAGAAATGAAACCCTTTTATTTGTCTCCTGCAGGGGGCAGAGGTCGCATGAAGAGCCTGAGAGGACGCGGGGGAATGAGGGGAGGGAGGCGCGGCAGAGGAGGAAGCCGAGGACGGGGCGGACGAGTTGGAAGGATGGGCGGAGACGACGACGGGGACGGATACGGAGAGGACATGGAGGTCAGGGGTCACCCAGCGTCTCTCTCCTACGACTCCAGCTTGTCTCCGCTGTTTATCAGGAGTTATGTAACGGAAAAACACGAAGCAGTGGCAGGAAAATTAGAAACGTTTCCAAAATATTTGTCAAGACAGAATCTGAAAAGTGTGGCGTGCATTTATATCAGTCTAGTTCGGCTCCAGATCTTCACAGAGACCCTTTCAGGTTTTCCAGGCGTCACCAGGCGGGTGTGGCTCTGGAAAGCCACTAAACCTGCCACTAGACCTGCCACTAAAAAGAAAAAATCAGGATGATAAATTGGCCCAGAGGTTATTATGATAAACGATAATATTGTGATTTTAGGCCATTTTATATGTTAATAGTAATGGCATAATGATGCAGGATCAATAAACTTTAAATCCAATGAACATTTAACACTGGACCGGGAAGACATTTTAAATATCCAAAATAAACAAACAGTTTATTTTGATCCTCCAGTTAATTGGTTATTGCAAAAGGCCTTTGCATAGTTTTCCTTCCACTTTGTGTTGATTTATCACATACAAACGGGATGAAACCCTGGAGTTTGGTGTTGTATTGTGTAAAAGTTTACTTGAATAGTTTTTTGTGAAGAATGTCGTCGTTGAGATCCAAGTTTTAAGTGACTCTTTGTCTTCAGTACGGAGAGGAAGAGTACGACAACATGGGGGACGATGATTATGACGACTACTCCAAAGAACTCAGCCACTACAAACGCTCTAAAGACAGAGGCAGAGGTCGGCAGGGTTTTCTTTACTCGCTGCTTTGCTGCCTTGGATCTTAGCCTGGAAGAATACATTTTGATCTGATGTTTCTTGTCCAGGAATGAAAGGAGGCCGCGGTCGAGGCAGAGGGAAAGGAGGAAGAGGAATGATCCGAGGAGCGAAGGGCCGAAGCAGAGGGCGAGGAAGAGGCGACATGGGCAACGACGACGACAACAACGGCGACATGGACAACGGGGTACGTTCACCGATCCTCATCAAGTCCCACGTTTCAAAGTCTGACGTCGCGGCTAACGAGTTTCTGCTGCTTCCATGACTCAGGATGGAGGCGACGGTCCAGGAGCAGGGAGGAGGCATCACCACGAAAAGCACCAGGATAAGAAAGGAAAAGCCATCTGCAAGTACTACATCGAGGGCAGATGCACCTGGGTACGAATGTCCTCCGCTTTAAACTATTTATGCAAAACTTCTGGCAAAAGCTTCTTCAATCAATGGTTTAAAAACGTTCCAATATTTCAGATTAGATCTGCAGAATGTAACTTTAATAAATAAGATATTTTTTACATATTTGTTAAAAATGTCACCGTATCGTGACGGTATGGGACGGATAATCTGTGAGAAGATCGATACGACCTCCATGAGCTAGTATCACCACCTGAGGAAAAGCACCAAAAGCAACCGTCAGAACCAGGAGGCGGGTCTTAGCGCTGTCAATCAATATTCTGCTGCTAAATGTACAAATAGTGGAGAAACAACTCACTGTTACAGAAAAATCTGCTGTCATCTGTGGCCATGCTAACAGAAGCTGTAGTGGGCATGATTGACAGCGCTAAGTCCTGCCTCCTGGCTCTGATTGGTTGTTTCAAGTTACCAATGGGAGACAGAGGCAGAGGAGTTAGATTTTTTTTCACAGGTTATCCGTCTCATACCAGATAACCTGAAAACTGACAGTTTCATCAGATACGTAAAACAATATATTTGACTTACTTTACATACTTGGAGCTTTAACAGTATTTGTGATGTAACAACACTTACCATATTCCACCACCAGGGGGACCACTGCAACTTCAGCCATGATATTGAACTGCCGAAGAAGAAGGAGCTGTGTAAATTCTACATCACTGGATTCTGCGCCCGCGCCGACCACTGTCCCTACATGCATGATATCCTTCACTGGGAACGTTTCAATCTGTTCCTGCTGCTTTTCCAGGCCCTGAGAACCGGAATATTACGCATGAGGGCTTATAGTGACGTGTGGCAGCGTTCAGAGCGCTGTTCAGTGCCATGAATAAATGCAGCAACTTTCACTGTTCCAACAGTGGTCATACAATAATGCAAAAAGCAGAACTTTAAAGGGATTTTTGCAGTATTTTGCAGTATCCTAAGTTTTTTACCTGATCTTATAACCATTTGTGTTGTAAAAGCAGAAATTTGTGGCACTTTTGGCTTTCCAAAGCAACAGAGCCGCGTCAGCGTCCAGAGCAATCAGTGAAGAGCTTATTTACCGTTTGGGTGTGAGAGTCAAACTCACACAACTAATTATGTTTCTAACATAAATACAGTGTAAGGTTAATTATCTATTTGATTATGAATAAAATTTGTTGCAGAAGAGCTTAATAAGAAAGTAGAAAATTTGACCAGTTGAAGCTAAAACTGCTGCTTAACGGAGTTCTGGGTAGAACAATTTATTTTTAAATCTTAAATATATTTTTTTTGTCTACTTTTAGCTTAATTACTGCTCTGAATGTGTGTTTTGGCCAGCAAATGTTTTTTGTTTGCTTACTCCACTTAATGATTAATCAATGACTGAATTAATTGAACAATAATCTAAATAATGAATTAATTACAATTACTCCGGCTGATCTACTGTGACCTGATTACAAGCTGAAATCTCGTCCTCCAGGCTTTACGCTGCTCACGTTTTCTTCATGCAGTCGTTTCTCCTTGACTCCCAACTTCACGTGAGTTTCCGTGTAAGCTGTTCCACACCACAGGAAACTGTGTGAACGGAGACGAGTGCATGTTCTCCCACGAGGACCTCAACGACGACACCCAGGAGCTGCTCAACAAGGTGGGAACATCCATAAACACCCTGCCAACCTGCAGGGCTTACGGACAGATTCATTTGTTTTACTGCTGCTGTCAATCCATTAACAAAACTAATCAGATTAATCACTAACTTTATAAGTTTGATTTATAAATATGCCGCAGTTGTTGAAGCCCGTCTCTCCAACCAATTAAATTCAAGCAGTTGTTTGTCTTTTTGAGTTTGTTTGTTGTTGTTTGTAAGCAGAAAGCAGGTCATGTCGCCTCCCACGACTCAACAGCAACTGATCCACTGCACAGTGGTATTGCAGGCGCCAGAAGACAGATGGGATATTTTATAGATGTATGTTTTAACCCTCCTGTTGTCCTCGGGTCAAAATGACCCGAGAGAGACATAGAGAGAGAGAAAGAGAGAGACCCAAGGAAACAGGAGGGTTAATTTGTAGTTTTTGGGTCGCCATCCTTTCTGATGGCGCCCTGGGCAACCGCCATATGAAAAAACTACAGCTCCATGCAAGTGTTCATGAAATATTTGTCTCAAACATTTGAGATTCTCAGTTTTCCAGGTTTTCATATTCAGGAAAGGAAGCCATTTTGTTTTAAATGTCCATTTAGAAACGTTCCTCTTCATTCATGTTCTCTTGCAATGAGACGACAGCCAGCTGAGCGACCGGGTTAATTCATGTGAAGCTTGCATGTGAACACATATGTGAACACATATATGTGAACACACATATGTGAACACATATATGTGAACACATTATGTGAACACACATATGTGAACACATATATGTGAACACGCAGGCATCAGAATAACTGATTTATTTTTGGTGTTTCTGTCCAGATGCTGGCAGAAGATGCTGAGGCTGGAGCCGAGGATGAGAAGGAGGTGGAGGAGCTGAAGAAGCAGGGCATCAACCCTCTTCCCAAACCCCCTCCCGGAGTCGGCCTGCTCCCCACCCCTCCCCGCCCTGTTTCCATGGACGCCAACATGGGCGTTGGGGACTTTGGCGGGCCTGTGCCCGATGCGTTTGGGGGTCCTCCAGGACCCTGCCAGGTTCCTCTTCAAGGCAAAGGTCCACCGGTTCCACCGCCCATCCCCGGGCCCAACGTCCCTGTTGGTCCGGTCCACAGTCCCGACGGAAGCCCCTTCCCAGGAGGAGCCCCCACCAATCCCGGCTGCCCCTCCCCACACATGGTGCCCCCGCCCGCTGGTGGGCCCGGGGCCTCGGCCGGGAAGAAGATCCCTTCGCTGTTTGAGATTAAAGTCCAGCCAACTGGACAACTGGCCCAGAAACTGGCTGTCAGGTACGAGACCAGAGACGCTTCAGGAAGAACTCGGGCTTGTTTGTTTAAAGGGGCAGTAACATGTAAAATCACTTTTTTAAGCTTTGCACCATTATAAAATGTTCCCTCATCGAAAGCACACCTGGAGTGTTGCTTTGATTCTTTCATTAATGTCTAGAAATCCTGTAATCACCATGACAACCATTCAGTTGTGTAAAACGCCTCGGTGGACGTGAGAAAAAGCTTCTCCCCGTCTCGGCTCCTTCAGACTAGCCAGCAGCAATTAGCAAACGCCTGGTGGAACAGCTGAGCTCATTATAGGAGCTTCTGCTCAGAGCAGCGCTGGAAAAAACGTTAAAGGGTTAACAGAGGAGCCATGTTGGAATCGCTTCCTGAATGAGGATTACTTTCTTAAAGTGACAAGAGGCCCAATCTCAAGTTAATTTACGCAGCATTTTCATAAAAACAGATATCAGGATAGTTACTTGATTGTGGAATAAAATGGCACTAGGTGCCTGGAAACATAATCCTGCCTCTTTAAATGGATATTCACAAGGAATTTAGTCTGGATTTAACAAGCAAACTCTTTTGATCAGACAATTTTGAAAAAAATACTTTAGAAACTTGTTAAATCTTCTTATTGGTGGCATTTTTCCCCCTTGGCTTTAAAACAAAATGTTTTTATTATTAGTCCTTCAACTTCACTGTTTCAGTGAAGTTCTAGTAAAATCATATTTACAGAACAACAATTATTGGACTTATTTCAATGTGACAAAAAAGACCAAATCAGACCCGACTGTTGCTTTTGTTTTACTTTTATCTTTTAATAAAGAAAAAAAATGTTTTCTTATTTTTGTCATGAATCCTGCTCCGTACTTGTTGAATCACACATTCCTTGTTTGCATCAGAAGCCAGGCTCCCAGTAGCGGTCCGGCTCAGACCGCACCCCCAGGACCGCAGGACGCCCCGGGAGCCGCTCCGCCCCGCTTCCCCGGACCCGCCGGCATGATGTCCCCCGAATCGCAGAACCTGGGGCCCGGCGGGGCCCCCATGATGGGGGGGTTCGGCTGCAGTGTCGGAGGGGCGGGACCGCCGCCGGGAGGAGGAAACTTCTTCAACGAGTTCTACAATCAGCAGGACGGGATGAAGATGGAGGGAGTGCAGGAGGGTGAGGACGGGTTACAGATAAAACCAGGAAGTTATGATTATGATGCGTTTATAAGCGACAAGAGGCCCAATCTCAACTTCCTCCTCTTTCCCTCTCAGGCGACAGGTTTCAAAGTTTTCCCGCCATGGACGACAGAGGAGCGCCCGGACCCAGAGACGGTTCTGCTAACGGGGCGCCGGCCGGCCAGGGAGGCATTTCCGTGCCGGACTTCCTGCCTCCTGCCCAGCGGGTTCTGTTCATGAGGATCCAGCAGAAACAGCAGGAGGAGGAGGAGCGCGCTCGCAGGATGGCCGAGGGCGGAGCAGAAAAGACCAAAGATCTCGAAGGTATTTTAAAATCCATCCTTCTGGCTGGACTCTGGCTGGCAGCTTCAAATTTGAGGAGTTTTGAAGCAAGATAGCTTGGAAAATTATGATTATTATTTATTGAATCATTCGTCAGTTTGTTCTGGGATAGATTGGTAATGCCTCCATCCTCCACCAGGGGGCGTTTGTACTCTGCTCTCATTGCATTAAACTGCAGCAAGACAGAAATGTTGCTGTCTCTGCTGTAACAGTTACACTTTTTCCATCACAGACGGAACAATAAACCTTAATTTCATCGTCTTTAGCGACACAAACAAAATCTGACTTTTATTTCCAGCCAGAAAACGAGCATCTTTCTCCGTCCTCCATTGCTTTTGTGTTGCTGCTGGTTTTACAAGAGGAAAGCAACAATTTATATGTTTACTGAGTCAAAGTTGAAAAGTTAAATTACATAAATAGTGACTCAGTGACTTCAGTGCAAACACACAAAATCTTACTGTTTGATCGAGTTTATATTGAAATGTTTTAAACTTGAAATAAGACTACACTAATTACTTTTCAGCGAGCTATAGGAGGATGTTTTAAGTCAGTAATTCCTTAATATCAATGAAAATGTTCTAGTTATGAGTGAAACAATCTGCCTTTTATCGATATTATTCATTATTGACTTGTAGCTGTAAAGTTGCAGGTTAGTTTCATGTTAATTGAAGTGCACTAAGGCATTTGCACTAGAAATGAGACAGAAAATGCTTGTTGAATTGGAGTTTTTAGTGTTTGTGAGTAACTTTAAAGCTGCAGTATGTAATTCTTATCAAGTCGTTTACGTATTAAAACCGTCATCATGCCGTGACAGTTTAAAACACAGATGATCTGAAAAGATCGACCTCCTCCCTGAGCTGCTGTTGCTGACTGGTTGTTTTTGGTGGATTTTTTTCAATCAGAGCCAGGAGGAGGGGCTTAATGCTGCCAGTCAGACCTGTGTACGTGCTGCTCAATGTGCTAATGATGAACAAACAACTTACCATTAAATGAAATCAATTTTGCCACAGTTATCAGTGGCCATGCTAGCTATAATTAGCAGTGACAACAGGTTCTGCTAACAGAGAGGTGATTGACAGCGCTAAGCCCCGCCTCCTGTTTCTGATTGGTTGTAGTTGGCATTGGGAGGAGCTCAATATTTTGTGCGTTAAACTGTTGGAACCTGGTGACAGTTTCAACAGAAATGTAAATGTATATATTTTTCTATAAAAGTTACAGACAGTAATCATCTGTAATCTGATTACTGGATTGGAAACAGGAAACCGGAAAAGTCAAACATGGCAGCAACGACCCGGGATTATTTTTATTGGACATGTTTCCATGCTGAGATCAGAAATCCCTTCAGATGAGAAATAAAGTTTTATTTTCATGAGTTTAATGTTTTTTCCTCCTGCAGGCGACTCGGGGAACTGGTACTCCAGTGAGGATGAGGACGGCAGCAGCAGCGTGACCTCCATCCTGAAGACGCTGCGGCAGCAGACCCAGCCGACCCAGAAACCCGACGGCCATCCCGGCGACTCGCGCCTCCAGAAGGCGGCGGCGGCTCGCCCGGCGGACCCCCGTCTGGCCCGGGACCCCCGCCTGGCGCGCGCCGCCGAGTCGGCCCACGCAGCGGACGGCGCCCAGCCGGCGGCGCCGGCGTCTTTGGGTCCGCCCACCGACCCGCGGCTCGCCAGGCTGGCAGCCGCCAAGGTGGAGCCGGCGTTGGTCTACAAGCCGCCGCCCCTCACCGCCCCGGCAGCCGAGGAGGAGGAGACGGAGCGGGTCCTGCGGGACAAGCCGGTGCCGATCCCGTTGGACCCGCTGATGGGCATGGCGCTGAGGGACCCGCGCTCGCAGCTGCAGCAGTTCAGCCACATCAAGAAGGACATCGTCCTGCACACGCCCGCCTTCGCCAAGACCGTCACCTGGTCGCCCGAAGACCTGCTCCCCCTGCCACCGCCCAAACAGGACCTGCTGCCGCTGCCGCCCGGCATCCCGCCCGTCCCCCCGGCGGACCCGCGCCTCACCAGAACCCAGCTGCCCGCCTCCACGCAGCCGCAGGACCCGCCCGCCCCTTCCTCCTCCGCCTCCTCCTCCTCTTCCTCCACCCTTCCAGACTTTGAGCTGCTGTCTCGCATCCTGAAGACGGTGAACTCGCAGACTTCCCCCCCCCCACCCCCCCCCCCTTGGTGCTGCTCGCTCAGCCGCCCCCCGCTGACAAACCCGTGGACCCGCGCGTTCGCAAGCCTCCGTCCGACCCGCGCCTGCAGCCGCAGAAATCAGCGCTGAAGCAGCCGGACCCGGCTCCGTCCGCTCCGACTCCACCTCCGGCCGCTCCGTCCACGTCCTCCCCGCCGGGCATCGCGCCCTATGACCCCCGGCTGCTGTCTGCCGGGGGGGCCGGCCGCAGCGGGGCCGCCGGGGCCCCAGGGGGCGCCAGCGTGCTCAGCAGCATCAGCCTGTATGACCCACGGACTAACAAACCGGGCAGCCCCAGTACCAGCAGCGGCTCCCCCAACTCGGCCGGCACCGAGCCCAAACCCAGCGACCCGACGGCGGGGAAACCCAAACCCAAAGAGCCGTTGTTTGTTCGGAAGTCGGCTCTGGACCAGCCGGAACCGGAAAAGAGCTCAGAGCAAGGCACCGACCGCTACAACAGCTACAACCGGCCGCGGCCCAAACCCGCTCCGTCGCCGAACTCCGCCTCCCAAACAGGTCCGGCCGCCGCCGCTGGGTCGCCAAGTGCTCCCGGGGGGCCGCCGACCCGGCGCCGGCGGGAGTCCACAACCTGCCGGTGCCGTCGCTGTTCGGCGTGGTGAAGCAGGCGTCCAAAGCGGGCGGCGCCGGCAGCCCGTTCGGAGGGAGCAGCCCGGCGCAGTCGGATCCGGCCGCCGCCGAGCAGGACAACGCCTCGCTGAAAGACGTGTTCAAAGGCTTCGACCCCACGGCGTCGCCTTTCTGCCAGTAACCATGGAAACGGGGAGCCAATCAGGCGCCTCGCAGGTTTTACGGTCACTGGACAGTGAAGCACAGAGGCGGCCGTGGAAACCGCCTGAAAGACCCAAACGTCCGGGTTTCGCGCCGCTGCACTGAGAGAAAAGAGTTTTATTTTAAACGTATGGATGCGTAAAAACCCTCCGACGCCGGACATCAACGTTTCTACTGAACATTTTAGCTTTTTCTGCTCCGCTGCGCCGCTTCAGCACCAACTTCTGGGAACAATCACTTCCTGTCAACGCGCCTCTCACTCTGAGGATTTAAACTCTTTTTTTTTTTTTAAATGTTTTCTGGAGAAAGTTATGAAAGTATCTAAATATAAATCTATAACCTGCCTGATTTATTTTTTAGTATTTATTTTTATACTTCTTGACACTGTCAGCTCTTGTCGTCTGAGGTTTAGATTGATTTATTTTTACTGTGCAAAACTTTTGCTTCCACGTGTTTTATTTTAGTTCACACATTTTGTCACAGCAAACTTCAGTCTGCTTGGTCCACAGTTACATTACCTTCCTCTGTTTTTCCTTCTTTTACTCCAATTTATTCCTTTTCAGTCACTTTGTTGTGCAGGAACAGAAATAAATCTTCATCGTCTCGATGTTGTACTCGTTTTCCGGCTGGTTTTGATTCACATTATGGATCTTTTGTGTGCAGATTCAGAGCGAAAACAGCTCCCAGAATTGCTAACGATGCGTTTTTCTGTACAAATGTTACTTATTTTAATTTATTTCTTTGTTTTTTATACCTCTTCTGGTTCTGAATCAACACATCAGCGGATGCAGGCAGTCGTTTTGTTAACCTGTTAGAATCTCGCCAGGAAAGTGGATTTATTGTTTGGGTTTTTTTTGTACATTTTTATGTTGTTGTTTTTTTTCTTCTCTTTGTAAATTTGAGCAGAATCTTTAACATCATTGGAGGGAGTTTTCTAACTGTACACATTTAGGTGAGGATGTAAGTATTTAAATAAAGTCCAGACATGATCAGAAGGTTAAAAAAAACTCTATTTTCTGTATTTTTATTACCTCAGCTGATTCATCTGACGTGTTTATGTAAGAATGCCTAAAATCACAATAAAACTGTTTTCTCTAATGATGTCATTGGAAGAAAAACAAACTTTATTCTCTTCTCTTTTTTTCTTCTTCAATGGTTTGTTGTCCAAACTTTTTGCCACCTCTGAAAAACATTTTAAATATTTTGACAATAAAAATATAATATTACAAACATAGTCACATTGAAAGAATAAAGTAGAAAGATAACGTCATTTTACAAGAATAAATTTGAAATAATCTGAAGGTAAAGTCGTAATATTGCGAGATAAAAGTCAGAATATGAAAAATTGTATGAGAGTAAAGTTGGAATAATTTAACTTTATTCCTCTATAACTTCATTCTAAAACCTCTTTATTTTCTCAGTAAACTCCCAACTTCAATCTTGAGATCAACAGTCAAATTTTTGTTTCTTCAGTGGCCCTAAAGCTCTTCTGTAATATCGATGGTTGAATAAGGTTTTTTTTCTTACAACTACCCATTTTCATTCAAAACCTTTTCTTTATATCAACTTGTAACATTTTCATTTTAAACTGTCAATTAAAGACAGAATTGTGGTCTGAGCGGCCGCAAGAAATCAGTTCAGGGGCCACACATGGCCCCCGGACCTCACCTTGAAAACCCTAGCCTTTAGTGTTCTTCAGTAAGTTTTGTGTTTTGTTCTGTGGATTCGGATCAGCAGCCCGTTTCCCCGGTTTGGTGTGATCCCTCTGACGACCGGCTTCCTGCTCCCCTCCCATCCTGCAGCTCCGGCTCCAGGAAGGCTCAGCATTCATCCCAACCTCAAAGGCTTCATAGCACAGCGCCACGCACAGCGCCACGCACAGCGACACGCACAGCGACACGCACACAGCGCCACGCACAGCGCACACGCACAGCGACACGCACAGCGACACGCACAGCGCCACGCACAGCCGCACAGCGACACGCACACAGCGACACGCACAGCGACACGCACAGCGCCACGCACAGCACAGCGACACGCACAGCGACACGCACAGCGCCACGCACAGCGCGACACGCACAGCGCACACGCACAGCGACACGCACAGCGACACGCACAGCGACACGCACAGCGCCACGCACAGCGACACGCACAGCGACAAATCTGACTTTTGGCTCCCTGCACTGTAAAAACACTAAATCTCACCAGTCTAGTTTCCATTGCAAATGTCTAGCACGTTTGAAATAAGACAAAAATAACTTATAAGTAACTTTTCAGCAAGATATTGGAGCTGAATTTCAGATTATTTACTTAGGGATTACATAGTTATAGTGAAATAATCTGCCAAACCTGTTCATCAATATTAAGGAATTATTGAGCTAAAACAACCTGCTATCTTGATTAAAAAGAAAAAGTTACTGGAAATATTAGATATTTGCACAAAGAAATCTGTGGTAAAATTTTGTGTTTTTGATGTAAATTTGACTAAATGAAAATGAAGTTTACGTTTCAACTGGTTTCTACTTTAAGAGTTTAAAACGTGACATTTTTGCAAAATAAGACAATGAAATCTGGTCATTTGTATCCCACAGTTACAGATGGTGGTTTCCCTGCGACGTTCTCCTCTGTAATCTGCCTTAAAGGTGTGGATTCACCTGTGCTGGGTGTATATATAGCAGTGATCCTCTTAGAGGATGACTGCAGCAGGGACTGCAGCAGGGTCAGCAGCAGTGACTGCAGCAGTGACTGCAGCAGGGTCAGCAGCAGTGACTGCAGCAGGGTCAGCAGCAGGGTCAGCAGCAGGGACTGCAGCAGGGACTTTAGCAGGGACGCGCTGCAGCTTTCTGCCCGGTTTGAGAACAACCTTCAGGCTCTCGGTGTGTCGTCTCTCCCTGCCTGTTTGCCCTCGTGGGGATTTCAGCTTCACAAATGTGAGAAAATGTTCCCTCACAGGACTGAAATGAATGAAGACACTGGTGAGGTTCGCTCACAAACACGCAGCTGATTATTGTCTTTATTCAAAGACCAAAAGAGGAAATTTTTGAACTAGTTTTCATTACAAAATGTGCGAAAACGTTTGTGGATATTCTGCTACAGTTAAAAACACAATTTTACAAAGTGCAGAATAATTTTTTTTAAAATTTTTTTTTTTTACATATTTGTAGTGCCAATTAGAAGCAACCAATCAGAGCCAGGAGGCGGATCTTAGCGCTGTTAATCACCCTTGTGTGCCGCTGCTCTCTGCTACCCCATAAATGGCATGGTGACAGTGATAACAGTAAGTTGTTTTTCCGCCATTAGCATACTTTTCACTGAGAAGTAGCTCCTAAAATGAGCTTAGCGGATGTTCCACCAGGTATTCGCTAATTGCTACTGGCTAGTCTGAAGGAGCTGTGAGGAGGAGGAGCTTTGTCTCAAAGGCGGAGCTTAGTCCACCCAGCCATTTTTAACAGCTGACTGTTTGTCATGAAAGAATCAGGGAACACTCCATGAGGGAACAGCACAACATGACGTAAAGCTCAAAAAGATTTTACGTGACACAAAATCACAATTTTACACACAATCAGACACATAAACTGGACAGAGAATCAGAGATAATAGAAAATATTGAGAATGTTGAGAAGTCCTGTTAAGTTACATTGATATTCTTGTCAACATTGAATCGTAGCAATAAGAACAGCAGAGCAGGTTTGCGCCAGGCTGCGTTTTGTGCTTCGTTGGTGTCCGGGTCGACTCATCACCTCCTCCCAACGCCAGAAGATCCAGGAAACAAATGATTTTGAAGAAAAGGCTCGCCTGTGCTCCGCTGGGCCTTCAGCTGCAGTTTCTGATGAATAGACGAACAAACTGACGTCAGTGTGCTGGTATGTATCTGCTCCACATGTGACAGAGCCCTTTCTGTGGTGGCCACATGCTTGTGGCGCATGCGATCTGCACAGATACAGAGGGTTCTGTATCTGTGTCCCGGAGCTACGTGAATATGAGATTCATGAGTTTATAACAAAGCCTGGAGTTTACAATGATTAAATCAATGCTGTTCCCACTTACACCAACTGTTTCTGATAGTTTCACCGTTTTAAAATCTCAGATTTATTTCATTCTTGCACTTAAATTAACTAAGCATCCAGTGATTTATACACTAACAGAAGCACAGATTATAATCTATGGGCTATGAAACATGTTCATTACATTTTGGGGGACCTTCTGTCACTTTGGATCCAAACAAGCTGCTGCAGGCCACGCCCCCCTACCTCAACATTTACGCTCACACCTGAGAATGGAAAACAGATGAGCAATAACACAACCGTACGTCTTTGAAAAGCAGAAGTGGAGCCTCCAGCACAACCAACAAGAATTCAGCGAGTAAATAGTTTCTGGATGGTGAGTCAACAACAAAACACTTGTCTTTTCCAGCAGTCATTGTACAGGCATACAGCAGGAAGCAGGAAGGCCAAACATGCAGGAACTCAATTTGGGTTGCTAGGTGACAAGTGGAGAGTTCCGCTGGGGTTACCTAGCAACCCCAGTGGAAAGGCCTCCTGATTTGTGACATTACATTCTGGAAGTTTGGGAAATGGCTCATTTTCCAAAAATCATTAAATGATTGTCAAAAACCAGCTGCGTAGTTTTTGTAAGCAGTTGAAACCCATAATAATACATCATACGCCCCTTTTAAAGTCCATTCTCCAGTGTAAGGACTTTAGAACCGGGCTGCTCCATCTTCCTGGTTTTAGTCAGAACCCGAGTGGCAGCATTGTGGATCTGAATGATTTTTTTAGGCGAACCTGTGAAGACACTGTTGCAGTTATCAATGCGACTAAAGATAAACACGTGGATGAGTTTCTCTAGATCTTGCTGGAACGTTAGTTTGTCAACCCTGGAAATATTCTTCAGGTGACAGAAGCCCGACTTTATAACTGTCTTTATGTGGCTCTGAAGGTAAAGAGTGAGTCACCCAGATTTCAGCCTGATTTCTAGTTTCTTGCTGTAATAACTGAGGCTTTGCTGACTCCAGATCTTTTCTCATTAGGTGCAAAGATGGGCACAAAAGACTCGAGGTAAATCACCTGAGGAAAATATGACATGTCAGAGATTAGAGACTGAAATACCCCGAGGATCTGGGACATTCCAGCATTGCGTCCTGGTCTGACTCAACCCTACATTTACTGGCAGGTGATTCTCAGACATGACCATCAGAGCTCACCAGCCAATCAGAAACAGGGCAGAAAAAACAAGTCACAACCAACATTAATCACCTGAAACCCCAAAACAAAGACGACCCAAATAAATACAAAATTCATTACTGTAACCTGAAATGAGTCACTTATATTTACAGCCACAATTTAGGGCCATTGTAGATAGAAAAAGAAAAGCGGAGAAGAACATTTCTGCCAAAAATAATGGGAGCAAAAAACTGGAAAAGTTTGAAAAGACAAAAATTTGCAAGAATTTTTTCTCAACATTTAGAAATTTCCTGATTTTAAATGGTAAAGAATTTCTATGATAAATGTGAAAATGTTTTATATTTTCTTTCAAACCTTTTCAAAGTTAGAAAGGTTTTTTTTTTAATTTCTGGAAATTATCTGAAAAGTTTTTTGTCTGGCAAATATTCAAAAGTTCAGAATTAGAAATGTCCTTAATTTTCCTGTGAAATTTCTGAAACTTTTCTTAAAATTTTCAAGTTTTTAAGAAAATATTTAACTTTTCAAAAGCTGAAACTTTCTAGCAAAATTCACCTTCAATGAGCTTTAAGGGTCAATTTTTGGGCGTGAATCAGAAAAGCTGCTCGGCTCTCACTCTCAGTGGCTCCGCCCTGCTCACAGCGGTACTTTGTTTTGATTGGTGAAGTGGCAGTCTTATGGCCAATCACATGTGAGGATATAATCATATCATTGTAATTATTCCAACGCTCAAATCAGAAAAAGAAAACCAGAGTCAATTTGAAATCTTTTTATTTGGAGGTAAAAGGTCGCGACCCAAACTTATTTGAAACCCTAATTGACCCGACAATTAGCATCAACTACTTGCTGAACTAGAATCTGCCTGGCAACAGGAAACAGTCTAAAAGTTCTCAAAAAGCAAAGCATCAAACAGAAATGGTTTGGAAAATGCAAGAGTCGACAGTTTGTACATTTTTAAAGGAGCAATTTATCACGTTTCCCGCAACAGATTTTAACATCAGACTGGAAACTGCGAGGTGTTTTTTCGCTTTACTCGATCGCTACCTTACAGTCCAAAAACACATTCTTTCCATGTCTCCTCCAGTTTTCCTCTCCCACTCCCACCTCCGTATTGGTCCCATTCCTCGTCCTTGATGGATCATTTGTCAACCGACGAAGGCGGTACTTTTCCTGTCGGGGGAAAGACAGTCGCTCTCTTTCTGCTGTGAAACGATCATCCTGTTTATCTGGTTCTGGAGACGAGCATTGTAGCATTTTATAGGAATATGACGCTTTGTGTGAATCTCTTCTGATATTCCACCAAACAACCGCTGAGGATAAGCAGACTTTACAAAACCATGTCCAATACATTTTGATACATTACGTCTGGGGTTGCTAGGTAACGGGCTGGGCTCTCCTGGGGTTGCTAGGTAACGGGCTGGGCTCTCCTGGGGTTGCTAGGTAACGGTGCAGTGCCTGTCTAATGTGACTCGAAATTTGTGAGGTTTTTGAAACCGCTCATTTTCCAGACACACACAAAAAAATTTACTTATAGCAACAAAAACCACTGGATGGTTTTCTTAAGAGCTTGGGCTGCAAGAAATGCATGAAAGAGCAACAATGTGTAAAAAGTGAATTTTCTGTAATAGATTTCCTTTAAAAATAAAAACAACCTAATTACGAAGCAGGCAGTCTATAAGTACTTTGCGAATGTTAATGCTAAAGGGCTTTACCAACACAATATTTAGCAAAAGCTAATCCTAAGGAGCTATACCAACACTATAGTGTTGGATTAGCGCTATGGGAGCTACTTCTGAGCGTTTCACTGAGAAGTAGCTCCTATAATGAGCTCAGCATTATATCACCACCAGGTCTTTGCTAATAGATGCTGGCTAGTCTGAAGGAACTGAGTGGTGTTGGTGGAAGCTTGGAAACTGCAGCTCCAAGGAGGAGCTTTGTCTTGAAGGCGGGGCTAGGTCCAGCAGCGCATTTTGCACAGCTGAATGGTTGCCATGGAGATTGAAGGACTTCTCAAACCTGGATGAGAATCAAGGTTTGATATTTGATTTGAGAAAAACATTATAACAAGATGAAAAGCTCAAAAAGTGATTTTACATCACTTGTAAGTGCTTCTGAGCAACATTTGTATTTATTCACTGAGTCCTAAATATCAGCGTCCGTTAAACAGGTTAATCAGCAAAACAGTTTAATAAACATTAAACTGCTTCCCTCCAAACTGGGCGTTTGTTTAAAATGACGAATGGCGTCGTCTTCATTCCCAGAGACTCCAGCATCAACAAGCTGACTTCCCGCCGCTGAGAGGCCCGAGCCGGCCCTCGGTTAAATTTAAACCGGGACGGGGTTGGCCTCCTCCCAAACTTATGTTCACTTCAACAGAAAGACACACAAACACTCTCTGCAGCGCTGCGGTAAACAATGCCCCGGATTCTGGACCCAAATCTCCTGGGTTCAGAATGGAAACAGACACAAGCGCAGAAAAATCGTCCTGATGTTTTCTGCTGGTAGTCAGACCCGACAACCTCTGTCCTGTTGGGTCTAACACACACACACACACACACACACACACACACACACACACACACACACACACACACACACACACACACACACACACACACACACACACGTACCTAAATCCATCTGGAAGCTTTCCAGAACCAACAGGGCATGAGATGGATGTTTGTTTGTCTTGCATCTGATCCGCCAACGTTCCCAGGTCTTTTCTGTCCGTCAGTAACTTACATGTAAACATGTTTGCACAATAAACTGAGCTGCGCTCCTCATATCCCCTAATCCCTAAATTACCGTGAGCATAATTGGCTTCAACTCTCAGGCAGTGTGAGAAAGGAAGCGGCTGACATTTTTAAAAATACACCTATTTTCTTTCCTGCAGTGAGTCAGATGAGAACACTGATACCGGTCCCGGTTCCGAAGGGGAAGATTTAGCACTTTTTCCACACTGGAAGTTTTGCGCAGGATATAAAGAGACGTGGAAGTCGTCTTTATTATCCCACAGAGATGGAGCAACGACAGAATCGTCTCCGAATCCAAAACAGTGATTTGTGTCCAAAGCAGAAACAGATTTTGTGTTTTTTCAAGTGAAAGAATGAAAGTCAATCATGGATTATTGGAAAGTTAATTCATTTTTGTTGCTGCAATGTTCTCGACTCTTTGAGTGAAATTTACTACCAGCCAGTTTTGAGGCTAAATAATCACAACTGCAGTTAATGAACTTTGGACACCACAGAATAGACTCCTGAAATGAAACTAAAAATGCAACATGAGCTACTTGTAGGACTTTATCTGCTTTGCACAATGTCCTCACTCTCAGGGATCAAGAAATATAAATTAGGACACGTATTCTGTGTCCTTGCTTCATTCACAGTCAGCGCTGCGCAGAAAAGCCGCCATCCGGCCCCGTCCCTTCCTCTCTTTCTCTGCTGCTGTCTATTTGTGTTCGCTGGTTCCAGGCGGGCGACGACTCTGACCTCTGCGACGACCTCCGAGCCCGACAAGGGAGGCGCAGGGGAGGAGAGGACAGTGGGAAAAGGAAGGAGACTGGTGAGAAGATCAGCCCAGAACGAGGAGAAAGGGACAGCCGGAGTTCGTTCTGACGAAGCAAATTTCTCCTTTTCAACTTTTATTCCCTCTTCATTCTTCATGGAGGCGTTAAAATGTGACGCCCCACAAAAAAAGCTGCTCAGTTCTGAGAGCAAAAGGAGAATATGGAGGTTGTTTCAAGAAGTTGTCAGTTGTTAGAAAGCTCTATCATCCGCCTCCTTTGCTTTACTTGAAATAGGACAAAACTAACGTACAAGAAACATTTCAGCAAAATATCGCAGCTTGTTTTAAATATTCTTAAATACTGATTTTAAGAAAAGTTCTAGTTATTATTATTATTTTTCCCATGTTAGTGAAATAATCTGCCAGTGGAAGTAGAATTTGGTTGCTAGGTGACAGGCTGGGTTCAGCTGGGGTTGCTAGGTAACGGCGCAGTGAACATCGACTATGGAATAAATGGAATAATTTACCAGTGGAACTAATACATTTTCATCAATATCATGGAATTGTTCTCCTAAAACTAAATCCTGTACGCTGCTAAAAAAATTCGCTAATTAAGTTTTGACTTGTTTTGTGTGAAATAAAATATGTGATATTGATATTTTTGATGTTTGAAGACAAAAATAAAGGGTCGGATTTTGTGTTTTTGTGGTTTTCTTGCTGCTCTGCGTCCATGAAGCCTCTTCTTCAGCTCTTCTGACAGTCGAAGTTCAGGAGTCGCTGATCAGCTCCTCCCAGTCACAAAAACTAAAAATCTTCTTGCCACAGTTACAGATTCCAACATTTTACCTGATACAATTATTATTTTTTTCTTTTTCCTCTTTTTTTTTTTTTTGCACAATACAGTCAAACTCTCATCGAAACCCAAACTATTTAAAAAATACCAACTACTGTATTCTTATTGAGAGGAATTAGCGTTTTCCTTCCTCGACGTTCCGAGTGTTTTCTGTTCCTCCTCCATCGAAGCTCAGCGGTTTTGCTCCGATCCCTGAAAACTGAGTGGAAACACATGGAGCCTCGTTTACGAAGAGATTCCCAGAATTCCTGTCTGTGAGGTCACGGTGTGTCTCCCCTGTGAGTCACTCGTGGCTTTCTCTACTCGGAAATGGAAAGAAAACATCCCGGAATCAGAGTGAGGATGTGATTCAGCCTTCAGAGGCCAGCACAGTTTCAAGGATCTTTTTTCTAAATGACAATTAAATAGAAAGTAAAAAGGTTGGATTGTCAAAAGGGATCGTATCGGTCAGTGTGGATGACGACGGCGGTAAATTTCAGTGAGAAAGTTTGTAGGGAAAAAATGAGACATGTCTGAGTTTGAAAAGTTAAAAATTTGCTGGAAAAAACACAAAAATTGTGAGAAATATTTGCTCTAGAAATTTTCTAGAGCAAAAATTGGACATTTCTGAGCTTCACAACTTCAAACTTCCTGAACATTTCTAAGATTTTCTACAAGATTTCGGCAATTAATCTCAAAACGTTTGATTTTTGTCACAATTTTTCAAAATTGATGTTTCCATTGAAGCTGCATTATGTAACTGTTATCAAAAATATGTTTTTATATATTTATTAAAACTGTCGCCATGTTGGGACAGTTTAATATGAGGCAGGTGAAAAGCACCAAAAACATCCAATCAGAACCAGGAGGCGGGACTTAGCGCTGTCAATCAATGTGTTAATGGTCCTGTCTACCCTGGACTGTTCCCAGCTGTGTCTCGTTTCCCTGGCAACCCTCTGTGTATTTAATCCCACCTCGTTCCTGGTCGGGTCCTTGTCTAATCCGTCGTGTCCAGCAGCCTCGTCTTGTCTTTTGTCAGATCTTATGTCTTGTTTGTTGTCGGGTCAGTCGTCTATTGAGCCACCAGTTGCTACCAGTTGATGAGATTTTAACTTCCTGCTCATTCTTTGTATCTCTGACTTTCTCATTAAATTTCATCATTCATTCTTTGTTCCAACCTGGATCATCAGCATCTTCCTCATCACAACATGCTGACAGCTTCAACAAACATGTAAGAATATGTTTGTAAGAGTTACACTCTGCAGATTTCAGTGAATTCTTTCGTGATTTCGATTTGTGTGGTTTTCTGCTCAGTGGAAATTTGGCTGCAGGAAGTTTGGTTTTTAAATGTTATACAGGTGAAACGCGATGATTTGTGTTCCCAGAAATAACAAATACAGTGAGTGTGTCATTTGTCACACCTGTCATTCGTCACACCTGAGTAGCTCATGTTGCTGAACAACTGCAGCAAAATGAGCTCTTCAGGTGTGACATCAGCCTTTTGGCTGCTTTCCTGCGTGTGTCAGCGGCGGACATGTGAACTCATGTGAACTGATTCAAGCGTGGGATTTTTTTCCTCCCCATAATCTCCTCGTAATCTTTAATTGTGAAATTCACAATTTCACGGTGACAAATTTGCGCCACCTGGTCAAATGTGTTTCACAACAACATGGAAACTTCAGCAGTGACTCTCGTGTGCTGACATGTTTTCCAAGCAGCAGGAAAAGTTAAATCCCATTTCTCCTCTTTGATCCGCAGGTTTTACACGAATAACCGGAACAAAATGAGAAGTTTGTTGCGACTGTAAGTGGAATAATCTGCATAAACTTTTTGAAACCATCTCCTCTTTGCTGAAAAGCTGTTTCTAAGTTATCTTCAGATATTTGCATTGGAAACCAGACAAGAATAGTTGGTCAGAGTTTGTGTTTTTGCAGTGCTTCACTCTGTTCCCCCTCCAGGGGTCTTGGCATGGGGTTCCTCCACAGCGGGGGGAGCTGCAGGCCTTCTGCAGGACTTTGTTTGTGCTCTTCGCATGGACCCACCTCATCTTGATTTGATTAACTGAGGTCATTTCTGTGTGTAATTCCTGCTGTGTGATATAACCACATCTGTCAGAGAAGTTGTGTAACTTTCCTCTTATCTCACATTCCAGCCTGTGCAGAGGGTGAGAGCAATGGAGATAATCCAGCTTTGTTTGAAGTAATTTCAGAGACTCCAATGCTGCAGGAGCGGGACGCAGCGCAACAACGCTAACTGCAAAACACTGCAAAACACTGCGAAACACTGCAAAACTCTGCAAAACACTGCAAAACTCTGCAAAACACTGTAAAACACTGCAAAACTCTGCAAAACACTAAAGAGCATTTCTGTCTAGTTCTAGTGCAAAATAAACCTGAAATAAAACAAAGCTAACTCACAGCGAACTGTCCAGCAAGATGCATGAGCTTGTTTCAGTCAATAATTCATTAATATTGATTAAATTCCAGATTATTCCACTTAGAATGAGACATTTTTCCCTCGTTACAAATGAAATAATCTCATAAAGGAAATGAAACTTTTTTCATCAATTTTAAAGAATTATTGACATAAAACAACGTATTATATATTAATAAAAAGTTACTTCTTATTTCAAGTGTACTAAGACATTTCCACAAAAAAACGACCAAAAGGAAGATTTTGTGTTTTTGCAGTGCACTAATTTGTAGCATGAAAGACCCAAAAACTTGAAGTAATTATTCATTTTAATAACAAGTTAGTCTGAAACAAAAGAGAAAATCTGAGAATCAAACATTTTTTCCATTTTAAGGAACAAAATCTGTAAAATGTCTGTAAAATGTCTTTTTTTTTTTACCGAAAGTGTTTGGTTCTCTTTTGTTTGAAACTAACTTGTCATTAAAATGAATAATCCAGTACACTGCAAAAACAAAAAATTTTTAAGAACACTTGAAACAAAACTAACTTATAAGTAACTTTTCAAAAACTGCAGCTGAATTTTTATTTTTTTTCATTTTAAAAAATATCTTAACTTCAAATTTCTTTCAGTTTCAAGAAACTAAAAATTTCAGTTTCTCTAAGTTTTCCTTTCCCTATCAGTTTCCAAACTTTTATTTCAGTTTCAATTTTTGTCAGTTTCAAAATAATGTTTGAGTTTCAAATTGTTTATTTTATTTTTTTCCTTTTAAGCTAAACTTTATGGCTCCAATTTAGCTCCGTATTGTTCCACTGGCAGATTATTTCACTTAAAACATGAGACATTTTTAGCATGTAAGAACTTTTTCATCAATATTAACAAACTATTGATTTATAACAAGCTTCTATGTGTTGCTGAAATGTTACTTCTGGGTTAGTTTTGTCTTATTTCAGCTAAAACAATATTTATACTCTGAACTACAACAAAATTACTTGGTCTTGCGTTTTTGCAGTGCAAGATCACTTTTTGCAACCTTGTAAGAAGTTAATCGGTTATTCCACCAACCAACGCATCTTTTTTTGCCGGAGGGAACCGAGTTTAATTTGGCTTGAAGGCTCCTTCAGGGGCCGTAAACACGATGCGTCTGCAGTGTGACCTGCAAACAGCATGCATCTGCATTCTCCATGTGTTAAATCCTCATTACCTCACTGTAATTACGCAGCAGCAGCAGGAGCAGCAGGCAGCAGCAGCAGCAGCAGCACCAGCAACAATCCTGGAGGTTAAGCTTCGCCTGCGCCAGCAAATAAAGATTTTAGGGCACATTTAAGAGCAGAAAAACTCCCAGCAACGGGCAGACTGCCTGGCTCTGTGGGGAAAATGTTGTGTTTGACCCACATTCAGGGAAATCTGTAAGAAAACAACTGAATGAGTTCAGCTTTCAAAGCTCTTCTGGCTCTGAGGTTATTTCTGGAGTGTTTTTTTTCTCCCAGTCCATCCTGGCTCGGTTCCGGTTCTGGTTTGGATCCTGAACAGTGGCTCTGTGTATTTGCTCCTGCTGCTAATCAAATTAAAGCTCATGGCTCTCCTCACCTCCACGCAGGCAGTAAAAAGCCTCCATAGTTACCCCAGTGGAAGTGGACCTGGGTCACTTTTACTTCTGCTTGAAATAATAAAAACAAAGCAGCAGAATTTACCTTCTTCTCATCACTGAAACACATTCAGCTCCTTCCATCTGGCAGTTTGACTAACTGTAGTTTCCCAACCTTTGACCTTTATTGAAGTGAAACATAATTGATGTAGAAAGGTCATTGTTTCTGACCAGTTTTGATAAGTTTCTATCGATAACTTTAGGATTTGATTGGTTATCTGAGGATTTTGAGGTCTGAATAGTCAAGTAGGTGAATGTTGGTGAGGCCTAAACCGGAAACGGTGACGGTGGCCCTTCAAAATAAAACATACCAGCCATGTTTGTTGCTGTTTTATATTATATATATTATGGATGGATGGATGGATGGATGGATGGATGGATGGATGGATGGATGGATGGATGGATGGATGGATGGATGGATGGATGGATGGATGGATGGATGGATAAAATTCAGTTTCAGAAAAGATAGATAGATAGATAGATAGATAGATAGATAGATAGATAGATAGATAGATAGATAGATAGATAGATAGATAAATAGATAGATAGATAGATAGATAGATAGATAGATAGATAGATAGATAGATAGATAGATAGATAGATAGATAGATAGATAGATTACAAACTTCATTTTGTTTTTGATCAGGTTACATTTGCTTGACATTAAAAAAATTATTACCTATAAAATCTGTGACCAAAAAAAAAATGAATTAAAAAAAAAAATCGACTTTTGGATTCTGACCTTATTTTGAAATCCCAAACCGGAAGCCCCCCTCTTTCCCTCCGGCTGACCTGATTTACCGCCTCTCTCTCCTCAGCTGGGCAGCTGATCCACTTTAAGTTTCTCAGACAGTAATAAGGACCCGTCAGTAAGAGGTTTATCCCCCGCAGGAAACTCACCTTCGTGTCCGTGGATTGTTGGACTTAAAACCCGAACCCGCCGTGATTTCCCAGGAGAAAAGAGCGATTTTATTCTTGAGGTAAATACCGGCTTTAAATGACTTAAATGACAGTTTTCTGTGTTTTTGTTGGTCTTTTGATGTGAGGCTGGTCGCCGCTGCCCAGCGGGGGTTTTGTGTCTCTATTGTATGGAGAACAAAAAGAGCAAAAAGTGGCCTGTGTCACATTTTATTTGTTGACATAAAAGCTTCTGGCAGGCTGCGTGTCACACTCCCTTTGTGTGACACCAGGCAGGAAAAGTCTCAGCTTTACGCTTTTCACTGCGCTTTTGCAAGAAAAACGTCATTTTATTCATATTTTTACAAGATTTCAGCTCCTCGCTGTTCAGAGGACTATAACTGGTTACTACAATCTGATTTATAGAGCAGCTTTAAATGTTGATGAAATGAACTAATAGTGAATTATTAAAGGAGGAAATCATGTGAAGAATGAAACTGCGTGGATTTTTCCCTGCGGGGGAATGAAACCAGTCAGGTGGGGAAACTTCAGGAGAACCTGCAGATGATCTGGCTGCAGTTACATAACAGGCTCGGTATGAGAGCTGAGGAAGTTAATTAAACCTTCACTTTGTTCCTCTGATCACAGCCTTTTGTTTTTTTAAACTGGACACACTCCACCAGCTGCTGGAACCAGTCAAACTGTTCCCAATTAGGGGAAAGGCAACAAAGCGAGGCAATGGAAACCTGAAAAGCTGCTCCTCTGAAGGATTTTGCAACATGTGAAGCAGACGTGAATCACAATCCGAGCTGATTCAATGTGTAAGCAGCGCATGTGGTCATCACTTTACGGGACAAGGAAAGATGTCACTTTTTGGAGGATGGCTGAGTTGGACAACAGCTGCGTTTATAAATGTGCGCAAGTCCTTACAGTATTCCACGTGTCTAAAACACGTCATTTCGCAATTGCTGTATTTCCATTAAATAAGAAATGCAAATAAAGCCACATGTGAATAAGTTGGTTTGCAGTAAATCAAAAAACATGCTGAGGCATCATCCTTCAACTACTTCCTGTCCTCGTTTTCTTCATTGTTTCTGTCAGTAGTAACAGCTGGTTGTTGTTATGTCACTCCTCTGAAGCTAAAGAAGTGTTGCTATTGCAGTTTTGAGAAAAAAACCAATTTTGATGTCGCTGAAAAAAAACACGGAATCCTAGTGCCAAAACTTTTTATTGAGAAAAGAATTCTGTCAAAATGGCCGTTTTTTTTCCCATTAAGCAAATTCAAGTTAAAGGAAACGCTGCAATTTTGCAATTGCTGTATTTCCATTAAATAAAAAAGCACAGTTAAAATCACAGAATAAGTTTGTGATAAAAGAAAAATGCTGCGCCACCATCCTTCAGCTACTTCCTGTCATCTTCTCTTTTGTGGTTTCTACCAGTAGTAACATCCTGTTGTAGGTCACAAGACTCATGTGATGCAAAAAAAAGTGTTTATGTGGAAATGTGTTGACTGTACTGCCCTATAATGATTTTTGTTTGTATTGGTATCAGTTTGGTCTTGTGATTATCACTGTAAGTTTCTCTAGATTGTATTGAGATATTATTCCTTTAATCCCAGAAATGTTCTTCATGTGATAGAAGGCTGACTTTGCAGCCATCTTTATGCGGCTCTGAAGCCAACATGTTATATCTTATTATTAATTAGACCACACATGAAAAAGCCTTGGTATGAACAGATTTAATGGTATAACTCTATTTGTAGGATTTCTTGCTAAAACTATATAGAAAGACATACACTGCAAAAACACAAAATCTTACCAAGTATTTTTGGTCTATTATCTATGTAAATATTTTAGCGCAATTAAATTAAACAAAAACAAGTAAGTTTTCAGCAAAGTAGGAGCTTTTTAAAAGTACATTATTCCTTAATGTGGATGAAAAACTTATACAACATGGGAAAAATATCTTGTTATATTATCTTGAAATAATCTGTCAGTGAAACTCGTAATTTTTAAAAATCAGTTCGGAGGAATTTAAAACCAGCTCCTACATCTTGCTGAAAAATCAGGTTCAATAATCTAAACAAACTTTTATATTATTGTTAATTCTTGTTCAGAGTGAAACAAGAATTCACTTTGAAACAAACGAACTAGAATATGGTTGCTAGGTAACAGGCTGGGTTAAACTGATGTTGCTAGGTAACGGCCCATTGAAGCAAGTCAAATAATCTGCTAGTGGAACTAGAATTTTTTCTGTGATATTAAGTATTGACTTAAAATGATCAATTTATTGCTGAAAAGATTCCTGAAAGTTCGTTTAGCCTTTTTTTTTAAGTGTAAAAAGATGTGAGAGACAAAAACTCTTAAATCTTTGTGTTTTTGCAGGAAGCGAGGCTCGAACAGCCACTAAAGACTGTTTATTTATCCGACTGTTTATTTAGTGTGCATGAGCAGTTTCCCAATGTCAGAAATTAGAACATGACTTTCTCATCATGAAGGCTTTCCTCTGTGCCTTTTCGTTTTTCTCTGTCAGTACAAGTTCTCAGTCGCAAGTTTGGAAGTTTTTTTTAAACATTAAACGCATCAAAAAACCCGCTATTGGCAAAAACAACCATATAAACCAAACAACAAATCAAATCAGCTTTTCTTTAATGTAAAAAACAAACAAACGGATTAGCAGACAGGCAGAGCTGGTTTTGCCCAACTGTCGCCTGCTGTGCAGCTGTGCAGCTTTGCAGCCACCGGCAGAGGAACAACAATGCTGTTTGTCCCAGATGATGATGATGATGATGAGCTCAACGGTGGCTTTTAAGCAGAGTCAGGAAACAAATGGAGCCTGAGAGCAGAAACAGATGTTGGATCTCCCTCCTCTTCCTCCTCCCTCTCTCTCCTTCCTCCCTCCTCTTCCTCCTCCTCCTCCTCCTCCTCTCCCTCCTCTTCCTCCTCCCTCTCTCTCCTTCTCTCCCTCCTCTTCCTCCTCCTCCTCCTCCTCCTCCTCCGTGGCTGATTGCATCATCAGCGCTTGTCCCAGATTGCTGCTTCCAGGAAAGGTGATGCACGAAGCGACGAGACGCCAGCTAACCTTCCTTCATGAGGAGTTAAGCTGGTGTCGTAATTGAGCTCTAAACTAAACAGAAAAAGACTGTAACTTTGAGAAATAACTTCTCAAAGTTATTTACATTTTGTTATGAGTCATTTTAAAATCATGTTGGGCTGGACAACAAATCAACAACAATATACATTAAGATAGAATAAGACTTTATTGATCCCGAGGAGGGAACATTTGTTTGTCCCAGCATAGCACACAATAAAACTTACAAATAAATAAATAATAAACACACAAGAATAAATAAGAGACACACATAGACGCTCATTTTATAATTAAAAATACAGTATATTCAACATTTAAAAAGCACAGACTGTGTGTATTATAACATCTGACAGTTTCAGAGAGAAAGGATGGACGCATGAATCAAAATCGATAAATATTACATAACATATTCAATGTATATTTAATGAACTCTGATCCAGAACCGCACAGCATTCTGGGAGATTCAGAGGAAAGCCTTTAGCCTCTCTCAGCGGCTGAGTTGGTTTGGTGGAATCGACTAACGCGCTCGCTCTTCGGTTGCCTAGCAACAAGCTGCCGAGTACCTTGTGCAGCAGCAGCTTAATGTTTCTGCGCTACGTCTCACAACTGCTTAAAAATGAAAGATCACAGCGTAAAGTGGAAACCAGAATTTACTTAAAACAGAAAAACCAATCGATGATTATCAATATCGACCGACGTTAAACGTTTATATCGCGATACGGTTTCAGCCCTTCAATCATGTTTTTATTGATACCAAAAATACATGTTTGTATGTCTTTTCAGAAATACACATGGCTCATTTGAAGAGTGTTTACTTCCAGCTTTGCTGAATTTTTCATGCATCAAAAATACTCGGTTTGCTGACGACGTTGTGATTTTTGAAAAATGTGTCAGAAATCATGTTTGACCTTTTTGTTAAAGCTCAATGTTGAGAAGCAGGTATGTAACCTAAGCTAAGTTTTTATTTGTTTTATTTGTAGTGCAAGTGTGTTTTAGGACGTACCGACATCTGTCTTAATGAAATAACAGGAGTAATGGTGGCGTAGGCAGAGAGGACAGACTGAAAAACCAATAAAATGCTTTTATTGGGTTTGATGGCCGACAGAAAATTAACAAATAAGATTTAGTTTGGCTATAAAGTCGCTGCCAGTTGCAAAGGATGTCGGTTTTCAGGGATCGAACAGACGTTGGATGGGATAAATGATCGTATCTGAAAACGTGTCATCCATTATTTGTGAGTTTGAATCCAGTTTATTCCTGCCTACACTGCAAAAACAGAAAAGTATTTCTGGTTTAGTTTGAAGTGCAAATATCTGGAAACCAAACAAAAGTAACACGTAAGTTTTCAGTAAAATATGTTAGCTTGTTTTAAGTCAATAATAACAAACTAACAGCTACACTGGCGCATTATTTTACTTATAACATGGGAAAAATGTAGTGTTATAAATGAAATAATCTGGGATTAAAACTCACCATTATTACGGAATTATTGACTTAAAACAAGTTTCTATATCTTACAGAAAAGTTACTCGTATGTTAGTTTTGTTTTATTTCTAAGATGTTTAGAAACGAGACCAAAAATACTTGGTAAGGTTTTTGTGTTTTTGCAGTGAAGCATCCAGTCGATTACATTTCCTTTAAATTAAATCACATTTCAGATTCTTCTCTTGAGTGATGCTTCATTTTTCATCCCCTTTTTTTACAAAAACATGATGAAACTGCCTTTTCTGTGTCACCGTTTGGCTGCAAAGCTGAAATCTTTGCAGCTTTGCAGCAAAACGTCCAAGTTTACGAAGAAAGTGTTGCTTCACCGGTTCGTCTGGACCGGTTCTGACTGGTTCGGTTCCCTCTTGTTGTGGTCAAACTGGATCCAGATTTAGGTCTGGGTGTGTTTATGAGCTCAGCATCAACGTCGTTAGGAATCCACATGATTCATTTGTTCCAAAATTTGGTTCGGACTTGAGGAGTTTATTGCTCTTTGTGTTGAGAGGAAGGCTGACCTCCGATTGTTTTTGTTCTGCGCTTCAATCGGACCGGACTGCCGTTTCAGACGCCGCGTTGCTGCTCACTGCAGAGGCAGGCGTCTGTGGAAATCGCTTTGCTGCACTAATTAGACTAATCCAGTTTTACGGGCATGAACCGGTCCAGGTTGCGGTTTTTCTTCTATGGAATTTGCAACCGACTCGTTTGCAACATTGAACAGTCGCTCAAACGAATCCTGTCTTGTTTCCCCCAAAGCTGAAAAGTTGCTCAATGCTTGATGCAACTTTCTCGTTCCTCCTGGTTGCTGCTGGCCACAGATGGGTAGCAACTGGTTGCAGCAACTCCATAACATTTACTTGAGTGACTTTACAGAAAAATGTGCTTGTAAAAGTATTTTTACTACGCTGCACTTTGAGTCATTTTGTTATGAAGTATCTTTTCTCTCACTGGAGTAAAACTTCTGGATTCTCTGCTTTCTGAATGAGAAACAAACATGTTTTAAGCAGAACTTCACCAGACACAGACCTGCAGTTTCTGTTAAAGTCTCATCCGTTGTTTGTTGAAGGAAACCTGCACAATACTTTTTACTGAACATGTTTTTACTCCTCAGTACATTTCTGGGTTTTCTGCTTCTTCTACGTAAATAATTAACAGTTTTTTCGAGTTATTGTCGATGTTTTGGTCCAATAGTTTGCTGAAATCATTAACTAAAAAGAATTTCTCATCTCACCACGACTTCAAATCCGCAACAAATCGATTAACTTCCTGATGAATTAATCATTTCCATTTGCATTATTTAGCGACTTTCTCTTTTCTCTCTTTTTTACTAAAAACTGAATGATAAATGTCTTCAGTTCGGTGTTTTGTTCTCCTCTAGGGGCCAAACAAAATCATTCAGAGGGCCACAAATGGCCCCTGTGCCACACTTTGGACATCCCTGATATTTTTGCCATTTTGCATGTGAAGTAATCTGCTAGTAATACTTTCAGTCAATATCAATATTAAGGAATTATTGGCTTAAATAAATATCTGTTGTCATAAAAAGTTACATGTAAATTAGTTTAGTTTTATTTCAAGTGTAATAAAATATTTGCACTAGAAGCTGGACCAGAATGCTTGGTAATAGTTTGTGTTTTTGCAGAGAAAATCAATTAAAATGAACCTTTTTCATGTATTTTCCGTATCTCTGCAGCAGTCATGTGTCATGTGATGGAAACCAGAATATTGTCAGATGTTGGTGCTTCATTCCTGCACAGAAACGTGCAAAATGTGAGAAAGGCAAACTCGTTTTTTTGTTTCTGCAACATTTCTGCGAAATTCACTGAGACGTTTTTTACTTTTTCCTATTAAATGAATTTAAATAGTTATGAATCGATAAGATATCAGGGGTCAGGAAAAGGTCAGTTCTGTTGTTCCTTGAACATTCCGTGGAGACGACCCGGCCGTGAACCCGTCACATGCTCCGCCGTCTCCAGAGGCGATAAGGGAAAGAAAGCAGAAACTTTGAACCTGCTGTTTCACTCTGCACTGCAAAAACACAAAATCCACTAAATATTACCAAGTATTTAGAATTTTGGTTCGAGTTTCTAGTGCAAATAAGCTAAAGCTGTCAGCTGCTTTTCAGATAGAAATAGTAGCTTGTTTAAAGTCAATAATTCCTTCATATTGGTGAAAACATCCAGATTATTTAATCTCATCTGAACCTGAGTGACGCTGCTCTCAGATTCTCCACATTTAACAAAATTTGTCCCAAATGTCTTCTGGACATTTTTTTTTAATGCTGCTATTTATCAGTTTAACGATGTCAATAAAAGTTTCCAGAGGTCATAAAAGGTCAACCAAATCAACTCGACTGTGTTTGTGCAGCAAATCTTTTAGTTTGTGCAGATATTGATGATGATCTCTGGAAACTTTTTTATTATTGTTATTTTATAGCAGCACAAACGTTTGACACCAAATTTGTTCGGTTTGAAGAATGTGTGTGATTCTAACCAGGTGATTCTAAATGTGACACAAGAACATTTTCATCAGTATTAAGGATTTATTTACTAAAACAAGTTACCTGTAAGTTAGTTTTGTTTTCTTTCAAGCCGATAAATTCTCCTTGTTTTTCCTCTTCAGCTCTTTTTGATTCATTTCTCTTTTTGTTTCCTCTCCCAGATCTCCGGGGTTTTGTTGCCACATTCCTGAAGTTTCTGCAGAGAGCATCACGTTTTTCTCCCGGATATGGCGTTTCTGTGCAGGAGAGGAAGCTGATTCCAGTAAAACATTTACTTCAGCCTTCTGCTTTTAGACAGACACGTTTTGAGAAGCAAAAATGCCAGCAAAGACACCAATCTACCTAAAAACTACAACCCCAAAGAAAGGGAAGAAGCTGCGGCTGCGTGACGTCCTGTCTGGGGACATGATCAGCCCCCCGCTGGGGGACGTGCGCCACAGCGCGCACGTGGGACCGGAAGGCGAGGGGGACATGTTTGGAGACGTAGGTTTCCTCCAGGGGAAGATGGACATGCTTCCGGGCCACGGCCACGCGCGCTCGCACAGCGTGGACCGGGCCGCCACGCAGGAGCCCCGCAGCTTCGCCTATAACGGCTGCCGCTACCAGCAGGCCTCCAACGGGCTGCTGAAGAGCACCGTGTCCATGCCGGTGTGCGTCCCGCAGGCCCCGCCCAAGCCGCCGCGGCTCCACCTGGACCAGCAGCCAGGTGAGCCGGGTGACGCTCAGCCGGAAGTCTGCGTGGCGTCTGCCGTGCGCAGGCTCGTCCCGTCATCCGGGTCCTTCTCGGAGGCGTCGTCGGAGGACTCCGTGTCGGAGACATGTGGACCCCCGGATGTCCGCCGCGGCCTCAGCCTGGACTCGGACGCCGGGTTGAGCAACGAGGATCTGAGCAGCGAGCGCAGCGACTCGCCCTGCGCGGTGCCGGGCCTGCAGCCGGCCGACTCCCTGGCCAGGCTGGACCTGGACCTGGACCTGGGCCCGTCCATCCTGGAGGACGTGCTGAGCATCATGGACCGCTATAAGGCCGAGGACGACCGCTGCGAGCTGTGAGGACAGGACTCTGAGAGACATGCTGGGACTTTAGCTGAGTGCAGTGGCGTCCCTTAGAGGGGGGCCAGGGGGGGCCACATGTTCGGCCCCCAGTCATCTCCTTTCATCAAGACGTACACTTAAAACCCCGTAAATACATACATACACAAAAAAAAATCATACTAAGAAAAAAGATATTATAATATGAAATGATATTATACTACAGTGTGAAATAAATCACACTTGTTTCAGAAAGTTACATCTGGAAGCTGGGAGCCAATTTCTGAAAGCAGTATTTGTGTTTGTGGTGCCATGAATGCTGATCCATGCATTCATAGCCATATAGTTGCCTAAAAAAATAAGTAATAAATAGTTGGGATTTTTTTGTCACCATTTTTTTTAAAATCATTTTCACAATAGTACCACAAAATATTGTGATAAAATTAGAAGTCCATATCTCCCATATATATGTAACTTTTCCTTGCCTGGTCTGGCCTTTAGGGGGCGCCACTGATGAAATGCAAAACTGTTGCTGCTTTAGACGCTTCTCCAGAACCTGAATCCTGACACAAACCTGCCGCCATCGAAGCGCAGAGCACTTCCTGTTCCCCTTTCTGCTCCTTCAGTGGTTGACCACATGATGAAGATTCCCAGACGGACCTGGGAAACCAAACAGCTGCACATTTATCATTAGAAACTTCGCTGGATCTTCAGTCCGATTATGTTTCCTTGGATTTTTTGTTTTTACTTTTTGTTTTTAGATTTCAGTCACCAGCTACTGTTTTGTTTTATCAGAAAGAGACTCAGGATGTTTCCGTTTTTATTTCTGGATGGTTTGGAAGCTTTAAGTGTCAGAAAAATGTTCAGTTTATTTTTTTGTTTTTTTTTGCAGATCTCCTGTTTAAAATCTGTCAGCATGAACTTCCTCCAGCATCACAGTAGCCTACCATTGAAATGTTATTTTATTCTGTAAATATCTCTGTAAATCTAAAATAAAGATATTTCTTATAAATAAAGTCTGCTTTTCTGGACAGTTGTTCACACACATATCTAGATAATAAATGTTTTTATGTAATGATTGGTCTAAAAAAAATAAGTGAATTTCAGTTGAATATTTCAGGCTTTTATTTCTTGTAATTTTGACGATAATGACTCACAGAGAATGAAAAACTGCGAGAATGAAAAATTTTGATATTACATCAGAGAAATAATGAAATTGATGTTTTTATGATCTGCAAGCCGTAGTCATCTAAATTACAAGAAATAAATGGAATATTTCACTCTATATGTAACAAATCAATATAAATCATCTTCACTTTCTGAGATTAGTGACTGAGAACAGACATTTTTTACAACTCTTATACTTGACTTTTTTAGGTATATTATTATAAAATATATTAAAATATCTTATATTAGAATTAATTACATT
Source organism: Poeciliopsis gracilis (assembly GCA_911649635.1). NCBI lineage: Eukaryota > Metazoa > Chordata > Actinopteri > Cyprinodontiformes > Poeciliidae > Poeciliopsis > Poeciliopsis gracilis. The sequence goes on from CAJVRI010001518.1 coordinate 2,041,157, forward strand.
AAAGTAATATTAAATACGAACAATAATTTATCTTCAGCACAATTTTTGACATCTATATTACTTTTGTTATTAAAATATCAAATATTTATTTTTAATTTATTTTAATGCATAGTTTTTAGATGTGTATTAAAAGTTTTTATATTTCATTAAAATAATTAATTCTGTTAAGAAATTATTTTTATTTTATTCTTTTTAATACATAATTTTTAGATGTACATTAATACTTTTTATATTTTTAGAAAATATTATTTTATTACTCATATCAAATATTTTTAATTGAGTTGTTTAATTATTTTAATGCATGTTTTAGATGTACCTATAAATATGTGAAAATCTCCGCACAACCAGCTACAGTTTGTAAAATGTTGTTTTTACTGCTCCCTAGCGGTTAAATAAAGTTACTGCACTTACTATTCAGTAAACGTTCCTGACTTTAATTTAGTAATTTTATCATTCTTTTCTACACTAAACGGTAACTGTAGTAATCATAGATCATATTTCATTTTCACGTTTCAAGGCCTGGGGAGGCTGTAAAGCATCAACAGCCAATATATGTTTTGATTTTTATTTTAAATAAAATGTTATATTTTGCAACTTTTTTTCAAATGCACATGCGTTTTCGTATTTAGGCTGATGTCTGAAGAGGACATTAAACTTTACCCAATGTAACTAACGTCACTGAAGGAAGAACAAGCTTGTTTTAATCAAAAAGAAGCATCAGACACAAACCTACAGTTAATGTCGAAGTGAGAACTCTTGTTCAGACACGAGCTTTGTTATTCTTTGCAGAGAGGTTTCTACCATTTGGAGATCAAGATAACACATTACCTACTCTAAGTATTAGTTTCATACATTTTATACCAAAAACTTTAAGAGTTTTTTTTTTTTAAATCTTTATTAATGTGTAATTTGTAATTATGTTATTTATTTGTGTTCATTTTGTTATGATAGTCTGTAAAGTACTAGAGTTTTACATAAAATGGTAGTTTTTTCTCTATCTGATGACATCATCAGTTTCTCATCAACAAAATACTTTTATACTGATGCTTGAGTAATTTCTTGGATGACCATTTAAACTAATGGACATAAATATCCTGAAATAATGAAGTTTTTGGATTTATCGTGCAGTTTCCTGTCTGTCCTCCTGGGGGCAGTAGAGCGCGCACAACGTAAATAATCATAGAAGAAGAAGAAGCAGCAGCAGTAGCAGATGTTTGTGTCTTTGCTAACCTCTCCGTTATCATCTCTTTTTCTTTATTTTCATCTTAAAATGAACATTTAAACGCAGGAAAAGTAGGAAAAACAAAGAGTCACTGCTAAACAGTCCGCTAACATGAAGTGAGTGTTTTTTTTTTAGTGGAATAATCATTGAAGTAGGAGAAACGAGCTGGCGGGGTGCTAGTTTTAGCTTGGATGTATGAAGTTTTAGCTGAATTGAATTAACTTAAACTCTGGTTTTCACATTTCAGGCTGAACATCGAGGGTCTGCTGGTCTATTTTCCTTATGATTACATCTATCCGGAACAGTACTCTTACATGCTGGAGCTTAAGAGGACTTTGGATGCAAAAGTAGTTTTTTTCCCCAGTCAAAATAAGTTTTTTACAGTGAAATATTAAGGATTGACATCAAGTATTCATTAAAAAGAGAAAGATAAATCCATCTTGTTCGATTTTTCTTATTCTACGCAGTTTGTTTCCCTCTTAAACTGACTCAGTTGTTTTGTAATTGTGGAAAATCTAATTAATTTGGAAATGAGTTTCTATATAAAAGTAGCATTGTGAACCTCATTAGTGATTTATTTCTGTATTTACTTTAAACCAAAGTTGATTTGCAGATAATTTCACTAAAATCATGTGAAAAATTGAATTATTGATCTAAAACAGGTTCCCATATCTCCTTTAATAGTTACTGTGAGTTAATTTAGTCTTATTTCAATATATTTGCAGTAGAATTAGACAAAATACTTGGCAAAACTTTGTATTTTTGCAGAAAACACCAAACATTTTTTAATCAGTGGAAATATGGTAGTACACTTGTTTAAAGTCAGTAATTCCTTAATACTGCTAAAATGTTTTAGTTCCACTGGTAAATGATTTCACTTATAAGATGGAGAGAAATATATTGGTAAAAGTGTAATAATCAGCCAGAGGAACTAGAACTTTTTAATTCATATTAAGAAATTATTGACTGAAAACAAGTTATTTCTAGCTGAAAAGTTACTTGCAAGTTAGTTTTGTCTTATTTCTAGATATATGAACTAGAAATTAGAATTACTTGGTAAGATTTGGTGTTTTTGCAGTGTATGAACTGATCCTGTGTGTTCAGGGCCATGGAGTTCTGGAGATGCCGTCAGGAACAGGGAAGACCATCTCTCTGCTGTCGCTCATCGTCGCCTACCAGAGGGTGAGTTTCCTCTCCAATGTTCGGAGCTTCTGAACGACACGACTCTGTTCTGATGGCTTCGTCACGTCCCGTTGTGTTTCTCAGGCGTTTCCGCTGGACGTCACCAAGTTGATTTACTGCTCCAGAACAGTTCCTGAAATTGAGAAAGTAAGTCAGGATCAGATTAATTTACAATAAGCATATATTCTACAGAGAAGTGTTAGATTTATAGGAAGATGGTTTAACACTTTCTGCTTCTGTGTGTTGAGGTTGTGGAGGAACTCAGGAAGCTGATGGAGTTTTATGCCAAAGAAACTGGAGAAGTGAACAACTTCCTGGCTCTGTCTTTGTCCTCCAGGAAGAACCTCTGCATCCACCCAGAGGTACGAACTGCTGGGCTGTTGTTGTTCCAACACCTCTGAGAAATAATAACTATAAAAATAACTATTATTTAACTAATGATTATTCTAGCGGATTGAATTAATTGGCACAAATCTTCATTTACCCACTTAAGCTTTTCTTATGTGGTACTCGAAATAAAAGATGTTAATAAACTAACAATTCAATTAAAACTTTAAATATGAAAATTAACATTTTATTGCCTAAAATGCAATAACATACAATTCCTTTAGTAAATGTTAGATCATTTGTAGCAAAAGATAGATCTGCAGCTAAAAAAAAATCCTTCTGAATCAACATGTGGAAAGTTTTCTGCTGGCCTGAACATCAACACAGAGTAGAGCTGATCTGGTCATTATTGTTCTCATTAAATGATTAATAATAATTGGATGAAAAAGGTTCTTAAAAGGAGATTTATGTATATATTTTTTAACATAATTTGAACCAGATGTAGTTAAAACTGTCACTTGATGAGATCTGGGTAGAACACATTTACAGACATGGTGATTTTTAATATTAAATGCAAAATGTTTCTTTTTTCTACAATAAAATTACGACTCTGAGTGTCGCTCTGTCAGCAAAAGGCCTGCTTTAAGAGTCTGCATACTCTAGTTGACTAATCATTTACTACATTAGTTGACAATTATTTCTATTAACTGATTCATCTGATGAATCGTTTGAGCTTTAATGATGATGAGGAAAGAGTTTTTTTTCTTGGTGTAGGTCAGCTCTCTGCGTTTCGGGAAGGAGGTGGACGGGAAGTGCCACAGTCTGACGGCGTCCTACATCCGCGCTCAACGCCACAGCAATCCCAACCTGCCTGTCTGTCGTTTCTATGAGGTAAGAAAACGCCTGAACTCAGAGCAGCAGATGATTTCAACTCTTAATTTTCACATTATCCCAGAAAAAAAACAACAAAACAATTTACATTTTTTACTGTAACATCAGTTTTTTTATCAGGTTTTATTGGTTGTTGACCATTTCCTGCTTTTGAGTCTAAAGAATTAAACACAGAAAATAAAAATGAGCTGCAGGATCTTTAATACATGTGATAATTTTGAACCAAATGAATGAATTGGAATATTATGACCAAACATAATGTCCCTGATTTTCATCTGATGCTAAATTAATTTCACTAAGTCCATCTCTGATGCGTTTACAGACAGAAAACGGTTGGAGTTCTCAGTTTGGATGCAATTAATGAACAGAAAGAAAACAGATTCTTTGTAGATTAAATAAAAATCTGTAAAAAATTTCCACCAAAAACTAAAAATAAATCCTACACTGCAAAAATACCAAATTTCAACAAAAAATTTTTCTAGTTTCAAGGCAAATATGTTTATACACTTGAAATAAGAAAAACTAACAACATTTCAGCAAGATGTTGCTGTTTGTTTTAGATCAATAGTTCCATCATATTGATGAAAAAGTTCTAGTTTAATTGGCAGATTGTTTATTTATAACAAGACAGTTTTCCATGTTGTTCTCGTTATATATTAAGGAATTATTGGCTCAAAACAAGCTCCTATTTCTTGCTGAGAAGCTTCATTTCAGCAAGAAAATGAATTCACATTTAACAGCACAATTAATTCAATTGTGCTGAGATATTAGCACAAGAAACTAGACTTGTTTTGTGTTTTGCAGTGTGGATGAATGTTTTCCCCCTGATTCCTCAGAGCTGTAACCTCCTCACTCCGTTTCTCTGACCTAATGCCTGGTTGTTGCAGGAATTTGACGCGGTTGGACGGCAGGTTCCTCTTCCTGCCGGCATCTACAACCTGGACGACCTGAAGGACTTTGGCAGGAGGAAAGGCTGGTGTCCGTACTACCTGGCTCGCTACGCGGTACGCTAGCAACTGCTCCGGAATGGCTCAAACATGACAACAAAATCTATCAACTGTCTTTAGTTTCTCCATTTGTTTAATGTTTTTTAAGTCTTGCTACATTTTTGCACAGAAGTCAAATTGAAATTGACTTTTATCTTCAAACTCTCCCTCTTAGTATCAGGAGACTCCGACTGGTGCAGAATGCATGATGCAAATTTGGAATTTTAATGATTTTAACAATTCAAGAGTTACAACTGCAATGACGTTTTAAGCCCCCAATCGCTAATTTCTTATAAAAGTATAGAAACAGATAAGTTTTGTATTTGCTGTCAGTTTGAGCATTAAACCCACAAGTTTAGCTTTGATGCAAATTAGCAACTCCTAGCGCAAGTTCTTAAATCTTAATAGGTAAATTATTTTTTCTGTAATAAAACTTTCAACGTCCAATGCATGACATTTCTTTATACATGTAAATATTTATTTGTTTTTTAATTAAGAATTTAAAGTAATATATTTATTCTTTGTTGTGTAAAATATACATCCACCTAACAATAGTTTCTCCAGTTGTACCCAAATGATGCATGCCACTAGTTAAAGTTCCTGGGTGTCACAAAAAAAAGCTTCAAACCGAAAAATTTTTTAATTTTGATCAAATGTCATCTATTCTGAAATATCAGTTGTAAAAGACATCAGGTGGGCAGGTAAATATTTTCATTTCATCGCCCAGTTTGCGTCTCAGCTTCCAGATGTAGTTCATCTTCTGACCACTAGTTGGTGCCAGAAACGCTTCTGCTCGGACGCTGAGCATGAGAGGCTTCAGCTGCACTGGTTGTGTGTGTTTTCAGATTCTTCATGCCAACATCGTTGTGTACAGCTACCACTACCTGCTGGACCCAAAGATAGCCGACCTGGTGTCCAAGGAGCTGGCCAAGAAGTCAGTGGTGGTGTTCGATGAGGCCCATAACATCGGTGGGGAGATGATGACGTTAAACCTCTGAAATGTTGACGACGAAGTCGTCTCAATTTCTTCTTGTTCCCCAGACAACGTGTGCATCGACTCCATGAGTGTGAATATAACTCGGCGAACGCTGGACCGCTGCCAGAACAACGTAGACACGCTACAAAACACGATACACAAGTAAGTAGCTTCATGTTTTCGAAGTTTGGAAAAAAACTGACCTGCAGATTCTGGCCTCTGGCTGATGGATTGGACCATCTTTAAACAAAATAAAAGGGATAAATAGAAAAAAGAAAAGTAATTTCCACTTTCTGACAAAAGTGATTCCTCAAATTTCCCATAAAGCCACTTTTTGTTTCAAGTTAGTTCAATTTTTACTATATTTCAATCAATTTATTTATTACATTAGTATGCATTTTGTTTTCTAAATCTTGATTTTAGTGTGTATGTAACTTGTACTTTTATTGTTATTCATTTAATATGTATGTAGACATTTATATTACTTACTTTGACTTGTTTTTGTATTTTCAAATTTAATTTGACTTTATTGATTTATTGGATATGTTTTGTATTTACTCTTTGCTCTTGAAAATATTTGACTTTGTATTAATTCTTCAGTCAAGGTTTGTTTAGCACATTTCAGCATCAAGGCTGATAAAAGTTATTTACATCATAAAAACACAAGAACCAAAATTATAACTTTTTACACATTTGAGAAACCAGTAACAAACGTTACATGTTGACACCAAAGTCATCAATAATCATCTAATGTATTGATCAATATTCCAGCCATAATGGTCTAGATTTAAAGGAGATTTCCTGGAAGTTTGTTCCAGATTTGTGGTACATAGAAGCTGAATGCAGCTTGTTGTAAACGATATGTTTATGGTTGACAACATTGCACCGTAGTGAATGTAAAAATCTTTGTTCTGTCGTTAAAAGTCTGAATAAAAATGTCTCCTCTGGGATTCTGGGTCGTAGTTCAGGTACTATTTTAGCCTAGAGATGCTAATTAGCTTCTCCCAGCTGTCCAATAGTTACTAAAGTGAAAATGTTTATTTTTCTTTGCAGGATAAAGGAGACGGATGCTGCCAAGCTGAGGGAGGAGTACCGACGACTGGTGGAGGGGCTGAAGGAAGCCAACGTTGCCAGGGAAACGGACATCTACCTGGCAAACCCAGTGCTACCTGACGAGGTCCTGCAAGGTCCGTCAGTGCGCCGTTCTTCATCTTTTCTCTCGCTGCTTTTTAACATTCGCAGCGGTGCTTGTTTTAATGTAAAGACATTTTTAAAAACTTTTCATACTAAAACCAAAAATGTCTAAATCCTCCTTTTTCTTCCTCCTCGCCTGGGGAAAGAAGGACGCCTGTCAAGCTGAACATTTCTGTTATTACCGATAGTAAAGTGAGAATAAAGTCGTAATATCACCAGAATAAAGTTGGACTAACGCAGAGTCATAATATTATAAGAATAAAGTTGCAAAATTGTGAAAATAAAGTCAGATATTATGAGAATAGTGACTATAATACAAAAATAAAGCCGTAATAGTACTGGAATAGTCGCAATAAGTTGTAATAATAAAATAATAAAGTCATACCGTATAACTTTATGCAAGTTTTTTATCATATTTTTTCAGACTTTACATATTTTTTGTGTCCTCATCTGTATTTTTATGTGTTTTGTAAATGTAAAGGTTATTATAAACTTACAGTGGACATTTCTACTGGAGTCTGTTGTAAACACCATGAAAACCCACAAACAATCATAGTGAAATAATAAACACAAGAACTGTTTGCATACAGAAACAAAAACATGGCAATACATTAAAAAAATTAATTAAAACTTTTCATTAAACCAGTTTATTTTCAAATTCTGGTTTTTATCTTCCTGAAAGTGTTTACAACAAACGCAGAGGAACTCCTATTCCCCTTCACGTTTCCAGTTTTCTGCTGTGCGGTGATCAGATTGTTTTATTTATTGTTTTCCTCTCTCCCTCTCCTTCAGAGGCCGTTCCCGGTTCCATCCGTACGGCCGAACACTTTGTCGGCTTCCTGCGGCGCTTCCTGGAGTACCTGAAGGCGCGCCTGCGGGTGCAGCACGTCGTCCAGGAGAGCGCCCCGCAGTTCTTAAAAGACATCTTCGACAAAGTCTGCATTGACAGAAAACCTCTCAGGTCAGCTTGGCTTCTCTAGCGTTAATAATAAACCCTGAAAAAAAAAAAACTTACTAACTCAGAGCGATCTGCAGAAATGTTAAACGGCTTCATGTGGTCTCTCCTCTAGAGTTTAGTAGAAAGGCTTTAATTGCACTGATATAAAAATTATGGCCGATATTTACCAGTATTGGGATATTTTGATACCAATCGATGACATTTACATTTAAACTCCAGACAATCCTGCGTGGCATCATTAACACTATATAAAATATATATATAAAACACATTAACACTACAAAAACAGACAGCAGCAAGACAGAAATAAACATCTGTTGCAATATCTTTTGCAGTTTTACTTAAAGAAATGATACCCATATGTTAAACGGATCAACATTATATGATTACTGGTGATTTTTCATCTTGATAAATTTAAAGTAATTATGTTTTTATTATTAGGGTTCGGGTTATTCTATTTTTTCCTCAAGAGGATCAATAAAAGTCAGCGATTACAACAATAAATTAGGGCTATCATAGATTTAAGTAAAAGTAAATTTGTCTCAAAATTCTCAGAAATGTTGAGATTTATCTCAGGAATTTTCAGAATTTGAAAAGTAAAAAATTAGCTGGAAAAAAGCAAAAATTTGAGTTTGAAATGGGAAAATTTGCTAGAAAACAAACCTCAAAATTTTTTTTTTTTTTAGATTATTCAGAAAGTTTTTTTTATTAATTCAGGAATTTCCTATAAAAACTCTGAAATTTCTGAGATCCAAAAGTCTAATTTTTTTTTATTTTTGGAAAAAATTGTGGCAATCTCAAAATTTCAGTTTTTCTAGAATATGGAAATTTGGAAAGGTGATATTTCATATTTATTTTTAATAATTTTAAAATATTTTATTCCTCTGGTTAGCCGAACCTGCTAATAATTTTATATTTTGTCCAAATGATTACATAATTTTTACAAATTAATTGGACAGTAAAACCCTTTTGCTTGAGTATATTTTTGGAAATAACTTGTAAATATATCAAAGTAGTGATTCATTTACTTCAGTACAAAACATTGAGCTCTTGTTGGTTCTAATAGTTTCCAGCCAGCTGAGCGGAGACTGAATAATTTTGGATAACTGACATATATTTATGTATTTAATGCCGTTTTATGTGTGATCGCAGGTTCTGTGCGGAGAGGCTGCAGTCCCTGCTGCGAACTCTGGAGATCGCAGACATCGCAGACTTTTCAGCCGTTACGCTCATCTCCAACTTTGCGACTCTGGTCAGCACCTACAGCCAAGGTAGGGTGAGGGTTGGGGTTGGGGTTGTGGTCAGGGTTGGGGTTGGGGTTGGGGTTGGGGTTGGGGTTAGGGTTGTGGTTGGGTTGGGGTTGGGGTTAGGGTTGGGGTTGGGTTGGGGTTGGGGTTAGGGTTGGGTTGGGGTCCTGAGCAAACTTCTAAATTCCTTCAGCAAACTTGTTTTAATAAGACCTGCTGCACAAATGTTTAGTTTTAAGAGATTTCTCTTCGTAAAGGTTTTACCATCATCATCGAACCTTTTGAGGACAGAACTCCAACCATCGCCAACCCTGTGCTGCATTTTAGGTGGGTAATAATTAACAGGAAACATCTCTGAGTGCTGATGATTTTAATTTAATAAAATAATATAAGTTTTCCTGCTTTTCTCCCTGTTTTCCAGCTGCATGGACCCGTCTATCGCCATCAAGCCTGTTTTTCAGAGGTTCCAGTCGGTCGTCATCACCTCAGGGGTGCGTCTCTCTTTTTCCTCCCCAAACTTGTTTATTCCATTCCAGGTTCCTACGGGAGCTTACCTTCCAGTCAGGTGATTTCAAGGTTTGGAAAGTGCTTGATTTCTGTTTAAATCCCTGAAGTTGGTTAATATTCAAACCGCAAAGTTTTGTATTAAAGTTCAATCTAATCCTTGATCAAAAACCTAACTTCGTAAAATGATATTTACAGCAGAAACCGGATATTTTCATGCACCTAATAAAAAGACAGACACATTTAGCTTTTTACCATCAGACTAAAGTTTTCCTGTTTTTGGTTGGTTAGATTTACCTAAATTATTTTGTTTTGCTAAATGCCAGAAAACTTAGTCAGATTGTTTTGGTGTTTTTTTTTTCTACTTCTGAGTAATTAAACTGTTATTTCTTCCTCCGTTCTCCTGTCAGACTCTCTCTCCGTTGGACATCTACCCTCGCATCCTCGACTTTCGACCCGTTACCATGGCGTCCTTCACTATGACGCTTGCACGAACCTGCCTCTGTCCTCTGGTGCGCAACACTTCATTCACGCTTGGTGGCCATTTTGTCGTTCATCTCCTGATGCTGTTGTTTTGTTTCTGCACAGATTGTCGGCCGAGGAAACGACCAGGTGGCTCTGAGCTCAAAGTTCGAGACGAGAGAGGATTTCGGTGAGCTTCTATATATTCTATTTTATTTTATCTCTAGCATGTCGCTGCTCACACAACTGGGGCCAAAACTGTGAAGTAGAAATAGCCGCAGGCAACAAACGTTACTTTTCTTTTGCTTTGAGAAATGCCAAAACAATTCTGATGTAAAACAAACTAAATAGACAATATCTTAATGAAATGGATTTTCTTGATTTCTGTACAGAACGTTTCTGAAAATCATTTTAATTGGGTTAGGGATTAGGGTTAGAGATTAGGATTAGGGATTAGGGTTAGAGATTAGGATTAGGGATTAGGGGTTAGGGATTAGGGATTAGGGATTAGGGATTAGGGATTAGGGTTGGGTCCGAGAACATGATGCGTTCTTTTTTGGTTGTATTTTTAAAAACATTCTTATTTAGCCTAATTTAGTAGATGGGTGCAGCCAAATTCATTTGAACACAAAAAAATGTGTTTCCTGCAAGACGAATAGTTTGTGTGTTGCCTAAGTTTATTCTGAATCGTCTGCATGTAGGGAGTTAAATTGGGTCATAAAGTTTGCTGAAAAGAAAAAAGATTTGAAACTCAAAAAAGATTTAAAGCTGAAAACAGAATTTTAAACTGAAAATAAAACTAGACCAAAAACTGATTTGAAATTGGGGGGAAAAAAGATTTGGAACAGAAAAATTTTGAAACAGAGTAAAAAGTCTATGAAATTTTAAAAATATATATTTGAAACTGAAATAAATGCTTTGAAACTCAAAAAAAAATTCAAAACAAGATCAGAGTCAATGTGTGATTTATGAGTTTCAGATTTCTCTTTCCTGTTTCAACTCAGGGAAATATTCTGTGTGATTTGTTTTGAAAATTATCTGCTTCACTTTTATAACGTGAAAAACTTTTTTCAGCCTCAAATTTATTTTTTGTTTTGAACACTTTTTGTTCTCTATTTAGATTCGTTTTTCTTTGATCAGTAGAAATTTTACTCCAACTTATTTTAAGAGTTTTACCATCAACAGTTTGGAGAAATAAATCTGTGCTGTTGTTGAATTGAGAACAAAGGCCACACAGAGCCGTTCCGAGGGCTGCAAACGGCCCCCGGGCCGCACTTTGAACTGCCCTGATCCAGCTGACCTGTTGTTTCGCAGCCGTGATCCGTAACTATGGCAACCTCCTCCTGGAGATGTCGGCGGTCGTTCCAGACGGGATCGTTGCGTTCTTCACCAGCTACGTCTACATGGAGAACATCGTGGCGTCGTGGTACGAACAGGTCGGTGTCGGCAACGCGTCGCTGCTTTCAGGCAGCCAGACGAGTCCGCTGAGGGAATCGACTCCGGGTTTCTGTCTGCAGGGGATCCTGGAGAACATCCAGAAAAACAAGCTGATCTTCATCGAAACGCAGGACGCGGCGGAAACCAGCATGGCTCTGGAAAAGTACCAGGAGGTCAGAGGAATTCTGGGAATTCATTCAGTCAGTTTTGCTGTTTAAAACAGCGAAGATGTGATTTATTTTTGTTATTTTGTTTCTCGTGAGGCGTGTGAGAACGGCCGAGGAGCCATCCTCCTCTCTGTGGCCCGGGGGAAGGTTTCTGAAGGAATAGACTTCGGTAAATAATTCAGATCCGTCCGATGAAACGGGTTGAACGAACAAATAATTGTGCTTTCATTTTTGTTTTTCTTGTTTATTCAGTTCACCATTTTGGCAGAGCGGTTATCATGTTTGGAGTCCCGTATGTTTACACTCAGAGCCGCATCCTGAAGGTGAGAATCGTCTTCAGTGAGAAGCTAAACTTCAAATCAGCAAATTTCTATTTTTGACAGATAAACTGAATAGATTCAGAATATAAACATAATTTATTGTCTTGCAGAATCAAAACGCTTCAAAACAAACCAAATTCAGAATAACATAGTGTACATTAAGGTCAAGATTATAACCAGGAAAATGCAACCGAATAGTTTTGCTTTAAGTTAAAAAGTTTCTCACTCATATTTGTTTAGGACTCCAACACTAAGTGCAAAACTAACAATCTTTTTTTACGCATTAATTTTCCAAAACGGTTTATTTCATCACATGTATCCATATTTATGTCTTTATAAAGGAAATCTTCCTTCCCAGGCATCAACAGTTTCCTCCTGCTGACGTTTCCTGTTGGGTGTTTTTGTCCGTCAGGCTCGGCTGGAGTATCTGCGGGATCAGTTTCAGATCAGAGAGAACGACTTCCTGACGTTCGACGCCATGCGCCACGCCGCTCAGTGCGTCGGCAGAGCCATCAGAGGCAAGACGGACTACGGCCTCATGGTCTTTGCTGACAAGGTGAGCGGCGAAACTGCAAACATACAAAGAAAGTGTTTGCAAAGAATTAATCAACTTTCGATTAATGGTTCGTTAGATTAAAATGAGATCCAATAGATGAATTTATGGAGTCCTTTCAATCTTTTAGTGTTGCAGTTTTATCAATGTCCAGCAGAGGGCGCCACTGCTCACAATTGAACCGTTGATACAGGAATTAAAAAATGCTCTTTAAGTGATTCTACTTAGAAATATAAACACACTACAAGCTTATTAAAGTCATCATAGTTAATGCTGTTATTTCAGCCGAGCTGCATGACGGAGCAGCACCAATTTCTGATGTATTGATCACCGATTTGATTCAAAGGGAGGACAGAGAAGCAGAGGAGATGATTCCAATAAACAGCTGATTTTTACATCTTTGAGTCAATAGTATTTTAATTTTCCATCAAAAACAAAAAGCACCTCGTATGAACATTTCTCCGTTCATGTGGAATTATTTTACATATTTTATGTTTTTCATCTTTTATTTTTTCTACTCAGCAACTCAATAGGTTCCCCTTTTGTTATTTTTTTTAAAATAAATGTTTAAGTTTAATCGTTTCTGTTTATTGAGTCAGTATTTAATACATCAGACCCAAAATAATATTCACATTTTGTGTCAGCATATTTTGAAATAGTAAGCCCCACACGTTGTAGAACGATTGTCGGCCATCTTGATTCCAGAGAAAACTCAAGTCTTTAAGAAAGTGGCCGTTTTGGATAAACTCATTAATAATAACTTCTATCTGTAGTTTCTGGGAGTAATTGGAGCTTTTTGTTCGCAGAGATACGCTCGATCAGACAAACGTGGGAAACTTCCTCGTTGGATTCAGGAGCACATCAACGACGGCAGCCTGAACCTCACGGTGGACGAAGCCGTCCAGCTGTCCAAGCACTTCCTGCGTCAGATGGCTCAGCCGTTCAGACAGGTGACCTCCACCCACACCGATATTGCTTTCATAAAACGAGAATATTGTGAAGAAGTTTTCACGAAATCATGATGTCACATTTTGACTGTTTATTGTGTCATTTATTGACAAAATTTTAATGAAATGTTTTTTTTCTCATTTCTCCACTGTTTGTTCCACAAAAATATTAATAAGTATCAGTAAATTTGAAAATGTAACTAAATGCAGTTAAGAAGCTGATTCAGAGTGCAGAACCCAAGTTTGTTATCAGAAAGTTAAATGGAAGGAAAAAGTATGATAGGAAAAGGGATGAATGTGGCCTGAAGAGAATTGCCAAGCTTCACGAGTGGAAATGAAACATATTTATCAGAAGTGGTATTTCTCTTTAAAATTTTGAGATTAATCCAAAAAAAAAAAATTATAGAAGAAAAACTAGAACATTTTTGAGTTTGAGAAGTTGAAATTTTGCTAGAAAATATCTGGAAATTTTTTTAGATTAATCTGAGGATATTTTTTTAGAAAAACAAGGAAATTTCAGTTTGAAAAGTAAAACACTCAGAAATGTTCTTTTTTTTCAGATTAATCTCAAAATTAATGAGTTTCAAATGTTGAGAATTTGCTAAAACAAAATTGAATTTTTTTTACATTAATCTTGAAAATTTTCTTTAAAAAAAACTGCGGACATTTATGAGTTTGAGAATTTTTTACTTTTAAAGTAATATGTTATTATTGGTGTTATGTAATATTTAAAATTCCCCAAGGCTCTGAATTTTGCACTTTTATTTTTTGTGAGCCAAAATCATCAAAAATGACAAAAAATAGATGCTTAAAATGTTTAACCCTGAAATAAATGAGGAAAATAATGCATTTTTTCCACGTTCTAATTATCTGAGATGTAGCAGCAGCACAATAACTTACCATCTAGCTGCGTTGATGTTTCTGCCTAAACATCTTTTAAAGGCAGTACAAAAACAGTAGCTTTTTCTTTTTTTGACACAGAAGGATAATGAGCAAAAAAAAATTTAAAAATTCAAATGCATTAAAGTATATCAGAAATCACTTGATTAGTTTAAAGTGAGCTTTATAAATTTCTGACCAATTGCAGCTGAATGGTTTGAAAACGTCTTTGCAGGAGGACCAGCTGGGTCTGTCTCTGCTGACTCTGGAGCAGCTGCAGTCGGAGGAAATGCTGCAGAAAATCTCTCAGATGGCTCATCAGACCTAAAACCCATAATCCAGCGGATTATGTCGTCACCATGGCAACGCCAGATTTCAGTCAAACAAAAGGAGGAAACCTTATTCCTGCACCAGCCTTCCCACAAACACTTAAAAACTGTTTATCAACGTGTAGATTATGTAAATTGATTCATGTTTTTATATCCATCTGTTACAAAGAAAATTAAAAAAAAACTTGAAGTTCTGTAAAAAAAAAGAGATTCTGGTGAAAAGTGAGTTTGTGTATGAAGTGTCTGTCATACAGACTCAAACTACTGCAGATTTAATATTCTGACTGTACACATTTTAATAACTGTCTATAAAAATGTTTCTACCAGCTGTTTCTGGTTTTATCTTTATTATTCAAGTAACTAAATAAAACTAAAGAAAAACATAAATATTTTGCGGTGGATCTGGACCCAGTTGGTCAGAGTGGTCTTGGTCATTTTAATTTTAATGCAAATTATCTCAGAGCGATAAAAACAAAAAATAAGACATTTAATACTAAAACACAGCGAGTAATGACAGGCATGTTTGAACTCAAATAATTCACATATTGAACATGTTCTTTTGAGTCACCTCAATACGTTTTGTCTTCTCTTTCATTAATGTGCTGATGATCAGATCCATGTCTTTCTACAATATATGTAATAAAATCATTAAAGTTCTAATATTTATAACAGATTAAGGAAGTGAGTTCTATACTTTTATTTCTCTAAAAATATTTTTTTTCTCATTCCTCTTGCATGGTGGAGAAATAAAATAGTCTTTAAAAACATTCCTTGTGTTGAGGAAATCAGGTTTAACAAAGAGTGAGGAAAAACACCAGAGAGAGATTCTATAATTTGTGGCAACATTTATTCCAAAGCTTTACACCATCTGGAGTCTCTGCTCACTCAACAGTCATGTTCCATCATGGTGGAACCTGATGGAACATGACCTGAGTCATTATTTCACTCAGGTGTTGAAGTAGAGATACTCTAAAAGTTGCAGGAGACCCTGGAGGCCTGGAGTTGCCCACACCTGACCCAGCAGGTGGACTGAAGTTTAACTACTTAGGCTGGTCGATGCATCTGATCTCCTGTTGCCCTCAACCTCATTGGATCCTGTTTGGGGTTGAAATGATCTTTAACAGACTGAGGAAAAACTATCAAAAACCAGAGAGAATATATAAATTCTTTGTCCATATTTATTTGAAGGCTGTACAGCATTTGGAGTCTCTGCTCACTGAACACAGTCAGGAGAAAGAGCCTCGAGCAAAACACAGCAAACTGTTTGATAGGAAAGGTTTCATTCCATCCTCACAGTTTAACAATCTACTGAGCTACAAAACAGACTGCAAGCAAACGCATTTTCCTTCAGAAAGCATATTAAACATTTAAGGATGTCATAAGAATGCAAAAAAGAAAATTATTCTACAACTTTATAATAATACAGAGAAACAGCTAAAGACGGATTCATTATGGCAAGCCGTTTCAACATAAATTCGGTTTTGCTGACCTTACATTCCAGATATCTCAAATTGTTTTATGACTAGACGTTTTAGCAATTTGAGATATCTCTAATTATATTGTGTCTCTGCTCCTTCCTGTGGATGTGAAACGAAGATCATTTTCTCCTGGTTCCTTCAGACTGCAGTCTCCTCCTCTAAGCTGCCTTCAGCTCTGGATCCTTCATCAAGAACGTTCATCATGATGTTTTCTGGTCCAGACTTCTGCTTTCTCCTGGCCTGGAAACAGAGGATGGTTCAGCTGCAAGGCAACAACTTTCCCAACCGAACACATCATGCATGATACATGCAGTACCTTATAGTAGAGGACCAGGACTGATCCCAGCATTCCCAGCAGGACCACAACCAGTCTGATGATCAAAGCAGTGAGATGGGCTGAAAATGAATGAAACAGATTCAGGATCAGCTTTCATCAGATGAGTCCAGCTAGAAATGTACAATAATCATATAGACCCTGGTTTTCATGCTGCCTGTAGATCATGAACATTAATATAATCAATCCTCCTCTCTGACCTCATGAATGAGGCAGACAGCTGCTGGTTCACCTGAAGCAGAACTTCTCCTGATGGACTCCATGAGTTTATCTGAGACAGTGAGGTTGAGAGGCTGGCTCACAGACCAGAAGTTATGGGAGAAAACGTAGACGTGGTAAAGGCAGCGGTAGGTTCCTTGGTGGGCGTGGCCAGCAGCAGCGAACAGGAAGAGGGCGGAGTGATTAACAGCTGGCAGGGTCTGGTTCTGGGTGTAGTTAGAGGTGCTGAAGATGAGCTGGAAGGAGCCGCCTGCATACTGAGGCCTGATGGAGCACATGATGCTGAACTCTGAGCCAATGAGGAGCTCAGAGCCCTGCTTTCTGCCTGTGGAGACCCCGTCAGTGGAGGAAGAGAGGAAGATGAGCGGCTCAAACAGCAGACCTGGCAACGCAGAGGAAACACAGAGACAACTGGATCTGATCTGAGGTGGAAAACAAGATGGCATGAGAAAGAGACAGGAGCTGATCATAGACTGGTTGCCATGGTTACCAGCATGTTTCTACATGATTCCTAGCAACTTTATGATTCAGTAATGTCAGTAATATTTAAACCAGTTTTAGTTTCTCTGCAGACATCTGGAACCTGATGGAAGAAACATTTTAAAATAAACTCCTTAAAAAAACAAAGGGAACACTCAAACAACACAATATAACTCCAAGTAAATCAAACTTCTGTGAAATCAAACTGTCCACTTAGGAAGCAACACTGATTGACAATTGATTTCACCTGCTGTTGTGCAAATGGAACAGACAACAGGTGGAAATTATTGTCATTAGCAAGACACACTCAATAAAGGAGTGGTTCTGCAGGTGGGGACCACAGACCACTTCTCAGTACCTATGCTGTCTGGCTGATGTTTTGGTCAGTTTTGAATGTTGGTGGTGCTTTCACACTCGTGGTAGCGTGAGTCGGACTCTACAACCAACACAAGTGGCTCAGGTAGTGCAGCTCATTCAGGATGGCACATCAATGTGAGCTGTGGCAAGAAGATTTGCTGTGTCCGACAGCGTAGTGTCCAGAGGCTGGAGGCGCTGCCAGGAGACAGGCCAGTACACCAGGAGGCATGGAGGAGGCCGTAGAAGGGCAACAACCCAGCAGCAGGACCGCTACCTCCGCCTTTGTGCAAGAAGGACCAAGAGGAGCACTGCCAGAGCCCTGCAAAATGACCTCCAGCAGGCCACAAATGTGCATGTGTCTGCACAAACGGTTAGGAACCGACTCCATGAGGATGGCATGAGAGCCCGACGTCCACAGATGGGGGTTGTGCTCACAGCCCAACACCGTGCAGGACGCTTGGCATTTGTCAGAGAACACCGGGAGTGGCAAAGTCGCCACTGGCGCCTTGTGCTCTTCACAGATGAAAGCAGGTTCACACTGAGCACATGTGACAGACGTGACAGAGTCTGGAGACGCCATGGAGAGCGGTCTGCTGCCTGCAACAGCCTTCAGCATGACCGGTTTGGCAGTGGGTCAGTAATGGTGTGGGGGCATTTCTTTGGAGGGCCGCACAGCCCTCCATGTGCTCACCAGAGGTAGCCTGACTGCCATTAGGTACCGAGATGAGATCCTCAGACCCCTTGTGAGACCATATGCTGGTGCGGTTGGCCCTGGGTTCCTCCTAATGCAGGACAATGCTAGACCTGATGTGGCTGGAGTGTGTCAGCAGTTCATGCAAGATGAAGGCATTGAAGCTATGGACTGGCCAGCCCGTCCCCCAGACCTGAATCCGACTGAGCACATCTGGGACATCATGTCTCCTCCATCCACCAACGTCACGTTGCACCACAGACTGTCCAGGAGTTGGCGGATGCTTTAGTCCAGGTCTGGGAGGAGATCCCTCAGGAGACCATCCGCCACCTCATCAGGAGCATGCCCAGGCGTTGTAGGGAGGTCATACAGGCACGTGGAGGCCACACACAATGCTGAGCCTCATTTTGACTTGTTTTAAGGACATTACATTAAAGTTGGATCAGCGTGTTATTTCACTGTGATTTTGTGTGTGGCTCCAAATCCAGGCCTCCATTGGTTAATGAATTTGGTTTCTATTGATGATTTTTCTGTGATTTTGTTGTCAGCACATTCAACTTTGTACAGGACAAAGTATTCAATGAGAATATTTCATTCATTCACATCTAGGATGTGTTATTTGAGTGTTCCCTTTATCTTTTTTGAGCAGTG